>CM038214.1:115052361-115396495 GCA_021442155.1 Cymbidium sinense
AAGTCTTTTGATATGATGAGAAGAAGCATTACAAAAGATAATGAAATCATCAACAAAGCTAAGATGAGAAACAGGATACCACCAAGAGTTCTAAAGTACATGCTAGATTGTTATTGAATAAATATTTTAAACTCCTAGAAAGGTATTCCACCAATAATAACAAATAAAGAAGGGGACAAAGGATCTCCTTGTCTCAATCCATGAGAAGAAGGAAAGAAGCCTAAAGCATCACCATTAAGAAGAATAGAAAACCAAGCATTATTAATACAGGTTTTAATAAGCTTAATGAAATTATCAGAGATACCTAATAAATGAAGGATATTTAAAAGGAAATCCCAAGATATATTATCAAAGGCTTTATAAATATTTAATTTAAAAATGATGTCACCACCTCTAGTTGGAACATCCAAATCATGAATAAGCTCTTGAGCAAGGAGAATGCTATCAGATATAGATCTCCCTCTAACAAAACTAGTTTGGTTGAAAGAGATAATTTTTAATGTAAAGGACTAAGTTTATTAGCAAGAATTTTAGAACTCAATTTATTAAAGAAAGTGCAAAGACTATGTCAAATCACTCCAAGAATTATTATCTTTTTTAGGTATTAGAATAATGGAAGTGCTTGAAAATATTTAAGGAGAGGATTACCAATAAAGAAATAAAAATAATATCGATTAGGTCATGCTTAATAATATACCAACAATTTTGAAAAATTGGGTACAACCCTCAGGACCATAGAATCAATGTTCATGCTATTGAGAACTTCACCAATCTCATCTTCGGTAGACAACCTAGTAAGCTAATGATTATCATCATTGGTAATAATCGAGGGGATCAAATGTGAATTAGAAATAACTTAATAAGAGTGGCTTTTATTAAGCATATTTCTAAAGTGGTTAACAATAGAATCTTTAATAACATTAATATCATTGATCCAATCTCCATTATCATTTTTTATTTTTTGGATATAATTTAAAGCTCTCTTTTTATTAAATAAAGCATGAAAATACCTGGTATTCCTATCTCCATCAGCAATATGTTTACTAGCAGCTTTTTTATAGGTCTCTTCCATATTCGATAAATTAACAAGTTTATCTTTAGCTTCATTTAAATCCTTAAGCTTAGAAGAGTCGCTTAAAATAGCATTTTCAAGATCACAAACCAAAAGTTCCATGTTTTTATATTAGCAAAAGATATTTTTAAAATAATGTTTGTTCCACCAAACTAGATTTTGTTTGAGCCTTTTAAGCTTAAACCATAATCTATTCATTCCCCGAATCAAATTATCAGGGTGTAAAGGGGCAATCCAATTAATGGCCATGACTTTAAGAAAATCCAGATGTTGAATCCACATATTTTGAAATCTGAAAGAGGGTGAGATGTTTAATATTTTAGAGTTTTCTTTAACAGAAACCAAAAGTGGGGCATGATCAAATAAAGTTCTACTAAAATGGTCAACAAAGGTAAGAGGCCATTGATTAATCCAATGGATTATTAATAGGATAAGGATCAGCAAGAACATCTCTAATCACAACTTCCTCTTCCAAATTAGCATTTTGTTGAAAAGTGGGATTAGAATGAAGATCAATCTTGGAATTAGGGAAGGAGAAGAAATTATGCCATTCAAACAATTACCAATGTCAATCAGTGTTCCACAAGAATTTTAGCCACATTCAAGTTATCATTTAAATCATCATTCTCTCATCAGTGTGATGGGTAAAGAAGTAGGAATAGACTCATTAGAGAATGAATCATCATTTATTTAAGCCTCTTTGAATTTGGAATTAGCCAAAATAGACATATTCTCATGTAAAGAAAGGTTGTTGGGCAAACCATCTTTTTTAACATTATTAGTACCTTTGACATGGTCAAAATGAGAAGCAGAATCAATAATTTTAGGAACATCAGAGATTCCAAAGAATCGACCTAATATCAACATTTAAGTTATTTTTAGGCACAAAAATAGTTTTATTAACTTTATCAGAAGCTAATTTAGAGTCATGATCATTCTAATGTTTCTTTTTAATATGCGGGTGAAGAACAAAACACTTCAAATTATCATGACCAGGTATCTTGTAATGGAAACAGGAAACCAAAAAATTTTCAAATTGACCTTTATAAATAACCAAACTTTTTAGATCCAATCTAGACCTCCTTAGATGTTTTTAGATATGTCAAGTTAAACCAATATATGAGCAATAGGGATGGGATCTCACGTGGTTTGATCGATTTGGAGTGGTGGCAAAAGAGCGATAGCAAATAAAACCTAGTGGGTAACATAATGGATTCTCATATTTGGAAGAGCTAACCACATGAACAATAGGTGATTTGTCCTTTATATCAAAAGGGGAGACCACTTCAAAAAATGCATTGACGATTAAAGACAAAATAAGATCGACATGAGAAAACTCTTGAATAATCCAAATCATTTGTAAGTTGAATCAAAATATGCCTTGGATCGATCAAGCTAATAAAGAAAGCACTCAAAAGTTTAAGGTTATGAAAAAAAAGGATCAGAGCTTATCCAAATTTGGCTAACACAAAGCATATTTTCCAACCAAAGTAAATTTGAAAGGTTTTGTAAGCTTTTCGACATCAAGATCCGAACACCTGATTGCAAGCATACCTCAAAAAGAAGTCAAAATTAAATTCACCATGTCATAAGAGGTAGAGCTCTTACCAGAAAGTGCATCTTTAAAAGATTTAATAGTAGGAATGGCATTGGGTTCAGGAATCCCAAAAAATTGGATGCCCTAGCCAGATCATCTGAATTGGGAGATGTAATCCATGGGTTTGAGGTCACCACAGCCATATTCAGAAGAGACACATCACACAAGCGGCCAGAGATTCAAAAGGCTCCAAAAATGGTCGAGAATGATGAAGGATCCACCAGAAATGAGAGATGGGGATGCACCGATGAAGATGAAAATGAAATCACCATAGCATCGTAGAGGAGAACTAAGGTTATCGGGTTTAGGTTTCTAGTATTTAGGGTTTAGGATTTAGGGTTTAAGTTTTAGTTTAGGTTTAGGGTTTAGGTTTAGGTTTAGTTTAGATTTAGGTTTAGGGTTTAGGGTTTAAGTTTAGTTTTAGGTTTAGGTTTTAGGTTTAGGTTTAGGTTAGGTTTAAGCTTAATTTTCAATTTTGGTTTAGGTTTAGGGTTTATGGTTTAGGTTTAGGTTTAGGTTTAGGGTTTAGGGTTTAGGGTTTAGGGGTTAGTTTAGGGTTTAAAGTTTAAGATTTAGGGTTTAGGGTTTAGGATTTAGTGTTTATAGTTTAGGGTTTAGATTAAGGGTTTATTTTAAATGAAGTAAACTAGGTTTAGGTTTATTTAGTTTATTTTATATTTTATTTAGGTTTATTTTTTTATTTTTTAGTTTAGTTTATTTATTTTAGTTTATATTTTCATTTTAGTTTATCTTTTAGTTTTAATTTTAGTTTTAGTTTTATTTTATCTTATTTTTAGGTTTAGGCATATTTTTTTATTTTAGATTTAGGTTTGGTTTTATTTTATTTTAGGTTTATTTTTTTAGGTTTTTTATTTTTTTTTAGTTTAGGTTTAGGTTATTTTGAGTTTATTATATTTTATTTAGTTTATGGTTAAGGTTTACTTTATTTAAGGCTTAGGTTTTATTTATTTTAGTTTAGTTTATTATAGTGTTAGTTGAGGTTTATTTTAATTTATTTGTTTTATTTTTATTTTAGGTTTAGGTTTTTTTTTAGTTTAGGGTTTAGGTTAATTTTTTTTATTTTTAGGTTTATTTATTAGGTTTAGGTTTTTATTTAGTTTTTATTCTATTTTACTTTTTTTGTATTTAGTTTTTATTTTAATTAGGATTTTTATTCTTAAGTTAAATTTATTTTTTTAAGTTTAGTTTAGGTTTTATTCATTTTATTTTCTATTTTATTAGTTTATTTTTTTTATTTTGGTTTAGGTTTATGTTTTGTTTAAGTTTTATTTTATTTTAATTTTTTTATTTAGGTTTATGTTTTTATATATTTTATTTTACATTTTATTTAATTTTTTGGGTTTAGGTTTTTAGGTTTTTATGATTTAGGGTTGAAGGTTTAGGGTTTAGGGTATAGGGTTTTATGGTTTATAATTTTAGGGTTTAGGGTTTAGGGTTTAAGATTAGGTTTATGGTTTAGGGTTTAGTGTTTAGGCTTTAGGATTTAGGGTTTTTAGGGTTTAGGGTTTAGGGTTTAGGGTTTAGGGTCAGCTTAGGGTTTAGAGTTTTTTTAAAATTAAGTAAACTGATAGGTTTAGGTTTATTTAGTTTATTCTATTAATTATTTTTATTTATGTTTATTTTTAATTTTTATTTAGTTTAGTTTATTTATTTTAGTTTAGGCTTTTATTTTAGTTTATTTTTTAGGTTTAGGTTTATTTTTAGTGTAGTTTTATTTTTATTTTATTTTTAAGTTTATGTTTTATTTTTTTATTTTAGGTTTAAGTTACGTTTAGGTTTTTTTATTTTATTTTTTATTTAAGTTTTAGGTTTTATTTTAGATTTATTTAGGTTTTATTTTTTTGTTTAGATTTTATATATTTTAGTTTACTTTATTTATTTAGGTTTAGGTTTTATTTATTTTAGTTTGGTTTATTTTAGTTTAGGTTTTGGTTTATTTTAATTTGTTTATTTCTTTTTCATTTTAGGTTTAGATTTTATTTAGTTTAGGGTTTTGGTTTTTTTTTTTATTTTTAGGTTTTATTTTTTAAGCTTAGGATTTTATTTAGTTTTCAATTATATTTTAGGTTTATTTTAGGTTTATTTTTTTATTTTATGTTTAGTTTTTATTTTATTTAGGTTTTTTTATTCTTAGGTTTATTTTTAGGCTTTATTTTTTAGTTTATGGTTTAGGGTTTTTTAAAAAAAAATTAAGTAACCTGGTAGGTTTAGGTTTATTTAGTTTATTTAGTTTAATTTTTATTAATTTTAGTTTATTTTATTTTTAATTTTTATTTAAGAATATTTTTATTTTTATTTAGTTTAGTTTATTTATTTTAATTTTAGTTTTTTTAGTATTTTTTTTAGGTTTAAGTTTATGTTTAGGTTTATTTTTTAGTTTAGTTTTATTTTTATTTTATTTTTTAGGTTTAGGTTTAAGTTTAGGTTTTTATTTTATTTTTTTAAGTTTAGGTTTAGGTTGTTATTTTTGGATTTTTTTAGGTTTTAATTTTTAATTTTGGCTTAGGTTTATTTTTAGTTTATTTTAATTTATTTAGTTTAGGTTTAAGTTTAGGTTTAGTTTATTTTATGTTTTGGCTTAGATTTTATTTATTTTAGTTTAGTTTATTTTAGTTTAGGTTTAGCTTTATTTTATTTTATTTTAGGTTTAGTTTTTTTTTTTAGTTTAGGTTTAGTTATTTTTATTTATTTTTAGGTTTAGGTTTTATTTAGTTTTTATTTTAACATAGGTTTATTTTATTTATATTTTAAGTTTAGTTCTTATTTTATTATTTTTTATTTTTTATTTAGTTTAAGCTTTTATTTTATTTTAGTTTAGTTTTTTATTTTCTTTTTTATTTTATTTTTAGTTTTAGGTTTAGGTTTAGGGTTTAGTTTTGGTTTTTATTTTATTTTATTTTTTATCTTATTTAGGTTTAGGTTTTAGGGTTTAGGGTATAGGGTTTATGATTTAGGGTTTTATGGTTTTGTGTTTTGGGTTTTGGGTTTTGGGTTTAGTGTTTAAGGTTTAGGATTTTTTGGGGTTTAGGGTTTAGGTTTTAGTTTAGGGTTTGGGTTTAGGGTTTAGGTTTAAGGTTTAAGGTTTTAACAGTTTAGGGTTTAGGGTTTGTGTTTTGGGTTTAGGATTTTGGGTGTAGGTTTTAGGGTTGAGGTTTTAAGGTTTAGGGTTTAGTTTAGGGTTTTCTGGTTTATGGCATAGGTTTAGGGTTATAGGTTTAAGGTTTAGGATTTTGGGTTAGTTTTTTTTATTCTTTAATTTTTAATTTTATTTTTCTAAATTAAAAAAATGATATTTTAGGTTTATTTAGTATACTTTTTTTATTTATTTTGGTTTATTTTTTATTTATTTTATTTAGGTTTATTCTTATTTTATATAGTTTAGTTTATTTATTTTAGTTTATGTTTTTTTTATTTTAGTTTATTTTTAGGTTTACATTTAGGTTTAGGTTTATTTTTTTAGTGTAGTTTTATTTTTATTTTATTTTTGGTTGGTTTTATTTTTTTTATTTTTAGGTTTAGGTTTAAGTTTTATATTTACTTTTTTAGGTTTAGCTTTTAGGTTTATTTTAGGTTTAGTTTAGGTTTTAGTTTATTTTATTTTATTTAGTTTAGGTTTACATGTAGGTTTAGTTTATTTTAGGTTTAATTTTAAGTTTATTATTTTAGTTTAGGTATAGGTTTATTTTATTTTTTTTTTTTAGGTTTAGGTTTTTTTAGTTTAGGATTTTATTTTTTTAGGTTTATTTTTTTTTTAGGTTTAGGTTTTATTTAGTTTTATTTTATTATTAGGTTTATTTTATTTTCTTTAGGTTTATTTTTATTTTATTTAGTTTTTTTTTTTAATTTAGTTTAGGTTTTATTTATTTTATTTTAGTTTAGTTTTATTTTAATTTTATTTTCTTTTTTAGGTTTATGTTTTGGTTTAGGTTTAAGTTTTAGTTTATGTTTTTTATTTATTTTATTATTTTATATTATTTTTTATTAGGTTTTATTTATTTTAAGTTTTCTTTAGTTTAGGTTTAGGTTTAGCTTTTTTTTTAGGTTTAGGGTTTGGGGTTTTAGGTTTAAGGTTTAGGGTTTTTATTTTTAATTTTTGGGTCTAGGGTTTAAGGTTTAGGTTTTTGAGTTTATGTTTTAGGGTTTAGGGATTAGGGTTTAGGGTTTAGGGTTTAGGGTCTAGGGGTTTTAGGGTTTAGGGTTTAGTATTTAGGGTTCAAGTTTTAGTTTAGGGTTTAGGGTTTTTAGTTTTTTTTTAACAAAGATCAAATTTATATTCAACATTTCTTCTTTTGAATTCATCAACCAAGTAAATCACCAAGTTTTCTAAGACACAAGCGACATAGATAAAATGAGCATGAGTATTTAAAACCTGATAACTAGAATCATTTTCTAATGTAAGACAGTTCCATAAGTAGCGGTCGGATATGTTATTTTTTAGTTTCTCTAGTTCCCATCAAAACCACCCTCTAGAGTTGCGGATCCACCATGATATCCCGATCTCTCCCTCAACCACCTCGCTTTAACCTCCATCCTCCCACCACTTCTCACCACCACCTCCATATCCACCATTACCTCTAGATCCACCACCACCACAGCGATAACTGCTGCTTCTGCCTTCACCTCCACCACCATATCTAGACTAAGCCTAGTTAACGATGATGTTCCTGTCGTCATGGTTCTGCCCATTCTTAGTTTTTTTTTAAAATCAAAAGTGGGAGAATTTTATTGCCAAAAAGAAAGGGATACAAGGTCCTTAAATGGGATAAATCTCTAAACTACTACTCAAAGTGCTACAATTAGCCTAAAGAGATAAACTTCATACCTATTATAAGAAAACCAAACCAAAATAAAGAAAAGAAAAAAAAAAAGAAAGAAACACAAAATTCCAAGAAGGGTAAAATCTATATCCCAAAATCTTCTATGAGATGCACATGCACAACCCTAAAACTTACCACAAACCAAGAACTTAACAGAGATAAACATCTAGAAATATGGACATGCTAAGTACACAAAAGAAATAAAATGATACAAATCTTAGATAAGGCTCAGGCTCAGTCACATTCATCTCAATGGGCAATAGGATATGTGAGCATCCAAACTTCAGAAGAAAGGTTATAATCACATATGGTACTACCAGCCAAAAGGATAATAAGGGAAACATCCCAGCCATCATAGCTAACTTACCTCAATTAAACCAAATAGCCAATAGCTAAGAGCTCGCCAAGTTCCAATATCTATCATCAGCATTAAATAGGCAACTAACCAACAAAACATCTAGCCAAACAAGACACAGACCAAGAACAACCACCATCAAAGCCACCCAAATAAAGACCAAAGGTAAAGAACCAAAATTCTACAAATCCACCAACCAACAACAAAGAAGCCATCAAGGCCCAACCATAGCGGTAGGAATCAAGAAATAACAACAAAATAAGAGCCAAAGCCACATACAGGTTCATCCCACAACAAAAAGAAATGATAGATATTTAACATCATAAAAAAAACCAATAGGAAAACACCATAAAAAAACCACCAAAAAAGGGGAACAAAATTAGATGACAAGTAAAACTAGATAACTCGACAGGAAGGAACAAAGCCCAACCAACCAATAATCTTGATGCCGGCCAAAATCAAAAAAGGATAGAAAAACCATAAGCCCGCCAACCAATAAATCATATGAAAAAAAAAGGCTAGGGAAAAAGGAAAGCTCGAAGCATGCTAAAAACAGCCATCCTAAAACCAACATAGAAACCAGAGGAGAGAAACCACCAAAACTAGAGCAACTAAAGCTCAAGACCAACTAGAAGCAATCTCAACCTCCATCAAGAAGATATCAATCTTAGGTTTAGGTTTAGGTTTAGGTATATTAAGGGTTGGGTTTATTTTTAATTTATTTATTACTAGGTTTAGGTTTAGGGTTTGTGGTTTAGGTTTAGGGTTTAGGGTTAGGGTTAGGGTTTAGGTTTAGGGTTTAGGGTTTAGGGTTTTAGTTTATGCTTTTAGGGTTTAGGGTTTAGGGTTTTTTAGGTTTGGGGTTTAGAGTTTAGGGTTTGGGGTTTAGGTTTAGGATTTAGGTTTTATTTTAAAAAAATTAAGTATCTAGTAGGCTTAGGTTTATTTTGTTTATTTTATTTATTTATTTATTTTTTATTTTTATTTAAGTTTATTTTTTATTTTTACTTAGTTTAGTTTTTTATTTTAGTTTATGTTTTAGTTTATTTTTTAAGTTTGGTTTAGGTTTATTTTTTTTATTGAGTTTATTTTATTTACTTTTAGGTTTAGGTTTTATTTTTTATTTTTAGGTTTAGGTTTAGGTTTTTATTTTATTTTTTTAGGTTAAGGTTTTAGGTTTTTATTTTAGGTTTATTTTTAGGTTTTATTTTTTTACTTTAGGTTTAGTTTATTTTATTTTATCTAGTTTAGGTTTAGTTTTAGGTTTTATTTATTTTAGTATAGTTTATTTTAGTTTAGGTTTAAGTTTATTTTATATTGTTTATTTTATTTTATTTTTTTGTTTAGGGTTTAGGTTTATTTTAAGGTTTATTTCTTAGGTTTGGGTTTTATTTTATTTTATTTTAGGTTTATTTTATTTTTATTTTAAATTTAGTTTTATTTTATTTAGGTTTTTATTCTTAGGCTTATTTTATTTTTTTAGTTTAGTTTAAGTTTTATTTATTTTTTAAATTTAGTTTTCATTTTTATTTTATTTTATTTTTTAGGTTTAGGTTTTAGTTTAGGTTTTACTTTATTTTGATTTAGGTTTTTTTATTTATTTTATTTTTTAGGTTTTATTATTTTTAGGTTTAGGTTTTTAGGTTTTTAGGATTTGGGGATTAGTGTTTAGGCTTAGGGTTTAGGGTTTAGGGTTTAGGGTTTAGGGATGTAGGTTTTAGGGTTCAGGGATTAGGGTTTAGGGTTTAGTGTTTAGGGTTTAGGGTTTAGGGTTTAGTGTTTTAGGGTTTAGGGTTTAGTGTTTAAGATTGTAGGTTTAGCGATTACGGTTTAGGGTATAGGGTTTGGGTTTTAGTTTAGGGTTTATGATTTTTGGCTTTTTTTTAATAGAGAACAAATTTAGATTTAACATTTCTTCTTTTCTATTTCATCAACCAAGTAGCACACCAAGTTTTCTAAGACACAAGCGACGACATAGATAAAAAATGAGCACGTATAGAGAAAATCATAAATCATAGATAACTAGAACCATCTCTACTGTAAAGACACATTTTCATAAGTAGTAGATCAGATCAGTTGTTCTTCAGGTTCTCTAGTTCCCATCAAAATAACCCGGCCTCTCGAGTAGTGGGATCCACCATCATATCCCCGTTCTCTCCCTCCTCCGCTACCACGACTGTAACCTTCATCACTCCTCTGGCCTCCATAACCACCACTACTCTGAATATTACCTCCTTATCCACCAGCACCTGCAGATCCCCTACCACCATTGCGATAACCGCCACCTCCGCCTTTGCCTCCACCTCTAGATCTAGACTAAGCCTGGTTGATGGTGAGGTTCCTACCATCCAGGTTCTGGCCATTCTTAATATTCAGGTTTAGGTTTAGGTTTATTAGTTTTTAGGGTTTATGTTTATTTTTTTTATTTATTTAGTTAATTTAGGTTTAGGTTTAAGGTTTGGGGTTTAGGGTTTAGGGTTTAGGGTTTAGGGTTAGGGGTTTAGGGTTTAGGGTTTAGTATTTAGGATTTAGGATTTTAGGTTTTATGCTTTTGGGGTTTAGGGTTTAGGGTTAGGGATTAGGGTTTAGCTTTTAGGGTTTAGTGTTAAGGATTTTGGGTTTAAGATTTAAGGTTTTAGAGTTTAGGGTTTTGGTTTTTATCTTTAGTGTTTAGGGTTTAGGGTTTATGGTTAGGGTTTAGGGTTTATGGTTAGGGTTTAGGGTTTATGGTTTAGGGTTTAAGGTTTTAGGGTTTAGGGTATTTTTTTGGAAAGTTAATTTTATTACCATAAAAGAAAATATACAATCCCTTAAAAGGTAAAGCTCTAAAATTCTAGCTCTAGAGCTACAAGAAACCTAGAGAGCTAAACCCCATCTAAGTACATTAGAAAAGAAAAGAAAATAAAAGAGCAAATACTGATTACTAAAAGCATAAGATAAAAGACACAAAGTAAGACAAACAAATCCTAAAAATAGTAAAGGAAATTAGGTTCATGATTCCTTTGAAAAAGCAGATAAGCAAGATCCACAACAATATCACTTGGGTTGATTGAGCAATGACCATACCCTCTGTAAAGTTCCAACATGTAAAATAAATCTACAAAACACTACAAAGGCAAAAGTCGAAGCTAAAAAGGATAAGGATAAAGAGAGATAAAGGAAAGAGCTTAGAAAGAGAAGCTCGGTTTGGATCATCTCAAGGGGAAATAATATAGATGAGCATCCAAACTTCATAAAGAAGGGTTACAATCATATGTAATGCTACCAACCTGAGAGAAGACGTGAGTAACATCAAAGCCATCATAGCTAGCATACGTGATACAAGTAAACTTCCAAGGCCACCAGTCCATAGAGTTCTAGATCCAGCACTATTAAAGCCAAACCACCAAACAAAAACCACAACAGACTAATCACAATAACCCAAAAAGAAGCTAGAACAAAGTTAGAACACCAACAACAGCCATTAACCAAATACCCATTCAAGCTCCAAACCAATGAAAACTAGAGCCAGCCATCACAATGCACCAGATCAATGCCAATTAATTGAGAAACAACCAACAAAACTAAGATAGGAGACCTCAAGCCAAAGTGCTAACAATAAGCAGTTTTCAAGCAAAACCAAGGTGAGCAACCACAAATGACTAAATAGCTCAGAAATGAAACCATCAACTGAAGGAAACATATGCAGCAGCCAGTGCCAATCACTAGAAGACAAAACAACCACACAAAAGGGGGCCAAAGGCAGCCACCAACCACCATGAACCAAAAAGTCCAATCCAAAATTATTAATAAAAGTTCATCCAGCACAGTAAAAGGCTACAATAAGTTGCCAGGTTTAGGTTTTAGGTTTAAGGTTTAAGTTTTAGTTTAGGGTTTAGGTTTTATTTTTTTTAAACAGAGAACAAATTCAGATTCAACATTTCTTCTTTTTGATTTCATCAACCAACTAACACACCAAGTTTTCTAAGACACAAGTGGCAACATAGATGAAAAATGAGCACGCATAGAGCAAATCAAAAATCGTAGATAACTAGAATCATCTCTACTATAAAGACACAGTTCCATAAGTAGTAGATTGGATCGAGCATTCTTCAGTTTCTCTAGTTCCCATCAAAAACACCATGGCCTCTTGAGTAGCGGGATCCACCATCATGTCCCTGATCTCTCCCTCTGTCACCACCATGACTGTAACCTCATCGCTCTTCCCGCCTCCATAATCCACCTGACCACCACCTCCATATCCACTAGCACCACCAGATCCTCCACAAAACCATAACCACCGCCTCCTTAGCCTCCACGGCCAAATCTAGGACGGTTGATAATGATGTTCATTCCATGAAGGTTCCATTTTAAGGTTTAGGTTTAGGTTTATGTTTGTTAAGTTTTAGGGTTTAAGTTTATTTTTAAATTATTTAGTTACTTTAGGTTTAGCTTTAAGGTTTAGATTTGGGGTTTAGGTTTTAGGGTTAGGGTTTAGGGTTTATGGTTTGGTTTTAAGGTTTAGGGTTTTAGTGTTTATGCTTTTATGGTTTAAAGTTTTGGGTTAGGGTTTCATGTTTAGGGTTTAGGGCTTTTTATTGTTTAGGGTTTAGAGTGTAGGATTTATTGACTATGGTTTATAATTTTTTAAGGTTTAGGGTTTAGGGTTTAGGGTTGTAGGTTTAGGGTTTATTGTTTAGTGTTTAGGGTTTAGGGTTTAACATTTTTTTTTAAAAAAATTAAGTTAAATCGGTAGGTACATTTTGTATATTTAGTTTATTTATTATTTATTTTAGCATACTTTATTTTTTATTTGTATTTAGGTTTATTTATTATTATTTATTTAGTTTAGTTTTCTTATTTTAGTTTAGGTTTTCTACTTCAGTTTATTTTTTAAGTTTAGGTTTAGGTTTATTTTTTATCTGAGTTTTATTTTAATTTTCTATTTTTAAGTTTAGATTCAAGATTTTATTAATTTTTTCTAGGTTTACATTTTTAGGATTTTATTTTAGGTTTATTTTTTCCATTTTATTTTTTAGTTTAGGTTTATGTTTATTTTTAGTTTATTTTATTTTATTTAGATTAGGTTCAAGTTTAGGTATAGCTTATTTTAGGTTTAGCTTTAGGTTTTTTTTTTTATTTTAGTTTAGTTTATTTTGTTTATTTTAATTTTGTTTTTAGTTTAGGTTTTATTTTAGTTTAGGTTTAGGTTTTATTTTTTATTTATTTTTAGTTTTATTTTTAGTTTTATTTTTTAGGTTTAGATTTTTATTTAGTTTTATATTTTATTTTATTTTATTTTAAGTTTTTTTATTTATATTATAAGATTAATTTTTATTTTATTTAGGTTTTCTATTTTTGGTTAATTTTATTTTTTAGTGTTGTTTTGGATTTTTATTATTTCATTTTAGTTTATTTTTTATTTTATTTTTAGGTTTAGGTTTAGGTTTTAATTTAAGTTTTTATATAATTTAATTTTTCATTTTATTTAGGTTTAGGTTTTTTTATTTATTTTATTTTTAGGTTTTATTTAATTTAGGTTTAGGTTTCTAGGTTTTTAGTATTTAGGGTTTAAGGTTTAGGGTTTAAAATTTATGATTTTAGGGTTTAAGGATTTAAGGTTTAGGGTTTTAGGGTTTAGGGTTTAGGATTAGGGTTTAAGGTTTAGGGTGTGAGTTTAAGATCTAGCATTTTGGGTTTAGGGTTTAAGATTTTTAGGGTTTAGGATTTAGGGTTTTGGTTTAGGTTAGGGGTTAGGGTTAGATTAGGGTTTAGTGTTTAAGGATTATAATTTTGGCTTTAGGGTTTAGGGTTAGTTTAGGGATTAAGGTTTAGGGTTTTAGGGGTTAGGGTTTAGCATTTAAGGTTTAGGGTTTAGGGTTTAGGGTTTAGGGCTTAGGGTTTAGGGTTTAAGGTTTAGGGTTTATGGTTAGTTTAGGGTTTAAGGTTTAAGATTTAGGGTTTAGGGTTAGTTTAGGTTTAAGGTTTAAGCTTTTAGAGTTTAGGGTTTAAGATTTATGATTTAGTGTTTAGGGTTTAGGGTTAGTTCTAGGATTAGGTTTAAGGATTAGGGTTTAGGGTTTCTTAGGGTTTAGGGTTAGTTTTATGGTTTAGGGTTTATGATTTAATGTCTAGCATTTAGGGTTTAGTTTTTTTGTTAAATTTAGTAAACATGTAGGGTTAGGTTTATTTAGTTTATTTAGTTCATTTTATATTTTTATTTAGGTTTATTTTTTATTTTTTATAGTTTAGTTTGTTTATTTTATGTTTATTTATTTTAGTTTAGGATTTTATTTTAGTTTATTTTTTATTTTCAAGTTTAGGATTAGGTTTATTTTTTTTTTAGGTTTAAGTTTTATGTTTTTATTTTAGGTTTATTTTTGGATTTTATTTTTTAGTTTAGGTTTAGGTTTTTTTGTTTATTTTATTTTATTTATGGTTTAGGTTTAGTTTATTTAAGGTTTAGGTTTATGTATTATTTATTTTAGCTTAGGTTTAGGTTTATTTTATTTTTTTTTATTTTATTTTATTTTAGATTTAGGTTTTTCTTAATTTAGGGTTTAGGTTTTATTTTTTATTTTTTAGTTTTATTTTTAGGTTTATTTTTTAGCTTTAAGTTTTTATTTAATTTTTATTTTATTTTATTTTTGGTTTATTTGGTTTTTATTTAACCTTTCATTTTTATTTTACATTTATTTAATTTAGTTTAGGTTTTTATTTATTTTACTTTAATTTATTTTATTAGTTTATTTTTTATTTTGAGGTTTAGGTTTAGGTTTTAGTTTAAGTTTTTATTTTATTTTAATTTTTAATTTTATTTAGGTTAGGTTTTTTATATATTTTATTTTTAGCTTTTTACTAATTTAGGTTTAGGTTTTTTGGGTTTAGGGTTTACGGTGTAGGGTTTAGGGTTTTAGGGTTTAGGGTTTAGGGTTAGGGTTTAGTGTTTAGGTTTTAGGGTTTAGGGTTTTTAGGGTTTAGGGTTTACGATTTAGGGTTAGCTTAAGGTGTTTTTTTTAAACAAATTAAGTAAATCGATAGGTTTAGGTTTATTTAGTTTATTTATCTTATTATTTATTTATTTTAGTTTATTTTATTTTTAATTGTTATTTAGTTTAGGTTATTTATTTTAGTTTAAGTTTTTTATTTTAGTTTATTTTTTAGGATTAGGTTTTGGTTTATTTTTTAGTTGAGTTCTATTTTTATTTTATTTTTTAGGTTTAGGTATTATTTTTTATTTTTAGGTTAAGGTTTGGGTTTTAAGTTTTTTATTTTAGATTTACTTTTAGGTTTTATTTTTTTAGTTAAGATTTAGGTTTATTTTTAGTTTATTTAATTTTATTTAATTTAGGTTTAGCTTTATGTTTAGGTTTAGGTTTTATTTATTTTAGTTTAGTTTATTTTAGTTTAGGTTTAGGTTTATTTTATTTTATTTATTTCATTTATATTTTAGGTTTAGGTTATTTTTTTAGTTTAGGGTGTAGGTTTTCTATTTTAATTAGTTTTAGGTTTTACTTTTGAGGTTTAGGATTTTATTTAGTTTTTATTTTATTTTATTTTATGTTTATTTTAGCTTTATTTTATTTTTATTTTACGTTAAGTTTATATTTATTTAGATTTTTTATTTATTTTAGGTTTACTTTATTTATTTTATTTTATTTTAGGTTTATTTTATTTTGTTTATTTTAGGTTTTTTTTTTTTTTTAGGTTTTATTTTTTTAGGTTTTTTTAGGTTTAGGTTATTATTTAGTTTTTTTATTTTTATTTTATGTATAAGTTTTTTATTTTTTGCTTTATTTTATTTTAGTTTAGTTTAGGCTTTTATTTATTTTAGTTATTATTTTTTATTTTGTTTTATTTTTAGGTTTGGGTTTAGGTTTAGGTTTTTATTTTATTTTATTTATTTTATTTTATATATGTTTAAGTTTTTCTCATTTTTTTTTTTTTTGGATTTCTTTAGTTTAGGTTTAGGTATTTAGGTTTTTAGGGTTTAGGGTTTAGGGTTTAGGGTTTAGGGTTTGGGGTTTAGAGTTTAGGGTTGTAGGTTTAGTGTTGTAGGTTTTAGGGTTTAGGGTTTAGGGTTTAGGATTTACGGCTTTAGGGTTTACAGTTTAGGGTTCAGGTTGTAGGTTTATGGTTTAGGTTATAGGGTTTTAAGGTTTAGGTTTAGGGTTTAGGGTTTAGGTTTAAGGTTTAGGGTTAGTCTAGGGTTTAGGGTTTACGATTAGGGTTTTTTATTTTATTATTTTTATTTAGGGTTCAGGGTATAGGCTATAGGGTTTATGGTTAGTTTAGGGTTTAGGAATGTAGGTTTCGGGTTTAAGGTTTATGGCTAGTTTTAGGGTTAGGGTTTAGGGTTAGGGTTTCTTGTTTAATTTTTATTTATTTTTTTATTTATGGTTTGAGGTTTAGGGTTTAGGGTTTATAGCTAGTTTAGGGTTTATGGTTTAGGGTTTAGGGTTGTAGGTTTAACATTGTAGGTTTAAGGTTTAGGGTTTAGGGTTAGTTTTAGGGTTCAGGGTTTTGGATTTAGGGTTTAGGGTTTAGGGTTTAGGGCATCTTTTTTTAAATTAAAAAACCTATAGGTTTAAGTTTATTTAGTTTATCTTCTTTTTTTATTTTTATTTAGGTTTATTTTTTCTATTTATTTTAGTTTATTTATTTTAGGTTTATTTATTTTAGTTTATGTTTTTAACTTTAGTTTATTTTTTAGGTTTTGGTATAGGTTTATGTCTATTTTTTAGTCTAGTTTTATTTTTATTTTATTATTTAGGTTTAGGTTTTTTTTTTTTTTAGGTTTAGGTTTAGGTTCTTATTTTATTTTTTTAGTTTTTGGGTTTAGGTTTTATTTTAGGTTTTTTTTTGAGATTTTATTCTTTAGTTTAGGTTTATGTTTAGGCTTTAGGTTCTGGCATTTAGGGTTTAGGGTTTAGGATTTTAGGGTTTATGGTTTAGGGTTTAGAGTTTTTATGGTTTTGGATTTAGGGTTTAGGGTTTCGAGTTTTTGGTTTATTTTTTAACAAAGAACAAATTTAGATTCAACATTTTTTCTTTTTGATTTCATCAACCAAGTAACACGCCAAGTTTTCTAAGACACTACTGTTGACATAAATAAAAGATGAGCACACATAGATCAAATCAAAAAACCCTAGATAACTAGAACTGTCTCTACTATAAAGACATAGTTCCATAAGCAACATATTAGATCAGCTGTTCTTCAATTTCTTTTCCCTTCCACCACCCTCTTAGTGGGACCACCATCATATCCACGATCTCTCCCTGCCACCACCACGTAACCTCCATCACTCCTCCGCCTCCATCACCACCACTCGACCACCACTTTCCATCATCACTTCCACCGATTCCTCAGGATCGACCACCACTGTGTAGCCCTTCACTCGCCTTCCTAGATCTAGGCAGTGGTTAGTGATCTTCCTATCGTCAAGGTTCTACCCATTCTTAGGATTTAGCTTTTGGTTTAGGTTTATTAGGTTTTAGGGCTTAGGTTTATTTTTATTTATTTATTTAGTTACTTTAGGTTTAGGTTTAAGGTTTGAGGTTTGGGGTTTAGGGTTTAGGGTAGGGTTTAGGGTTTAAGATTTAGGGTGTTAGGGTTTATGCTTCTAAGGTTTAGGATTTATGGTATTTTAGGGTTTAGGGTTTATGGTTCTGGGTTGTAGCTTTAAGGTTTAGGGTTTAGGGTGTAGAATTTAGGGGTTATGTTTTTTTTTAAAATTAAGTAAACTAGTAGGTTTAGGTTTGTTTAGTTTATTTAGTTTATTTTTTATTTATTTTAGTTTATTTTATTTTTAATTTTTATTTAAGTTTATTTTATTTTTATTTTTTTAGATTATTTATTTTAGGTTTATTTATTTTAGTTCAAGTTTTTTATTTTAGTTTATTTTTTAGGTTTAGGTTTAGGTTTTAGTTGAGTTTTATTTTTATTTTATTTTTTAGGTTTAGGTTTTATTTTTAAATATTAGGTTTAGGTTTAGGTTTAGGTTTTTTTTTTTTTTTTAGGTTTAGGCTTTAAGTTTTTATTTTAGGTTTATTTTTAGGTTTTATTTTTTAGTTTAGGTTTAGGTTTATTTTTAGTCTATTTTATTTTATTTTGTTTAGGTTTAGGTTTAGGTTTAGTTTACTTTATGTTTATGTTTTGGTTTTATTTATTTTAGTTTAGTATAATTTTGGTTAGGTTTAAGTTTTTTTATTTTCTTTATTTTATTTTTATTTTAGGTTTAACTTTTTTTAGTTTAGGGTTTAGGTTTTATTTATTTATTTATTTTTAGGTTTTATTTTAAAGTTTAGGTTTTTATTTAGTTTTTATTTTATTTTATTTTATTTTATTTTATGTTTTTTTTTATTTTGATATTACATTTAGTTTTTATTTTATTTATGTTTTTTATTCTTAGCTTTATATTATTTTTTAAGTTTAGTTTAGTTTTTTATTTATTTTATTAGTTTATTTAGTTTACTTTATTTTTTATTTTAATTAGGTTTAGGTTTTTTTATATATTTTATTTTTAGGTTTTGTGTTTTTAAGGTTTAGGGTTAAGGGTTTAAGGTTTTAGCGTTTAGGATTTTAGGGTTTAGGGTTAGGGTATATGGTTTAGAGTTTAGTGTTTATGCTTTAGGGTTTAGGATTTTTTTAATTAAGTAAACTGATAGGTTTAGGTTTATTTAGTTTATTTAGTATAATTTTCTTTTTATTTTTTATGTTTATTTTGTTTATTTAGTTTAGTTTATTTATTTTAGTTTAGGTTTCTTTTTTTTTTTAGGGTTAGGTTTATGTTTAGGTTTATTTTTTAGTTGAGTTTTGTTTTTATTTTATTTTTTAGGTTTATGCTTTATATTTTATTTATAGGATTAGGTTTATATTTTTATTTTATTTTTTTAAGTTTAGGTTTTAGGTTTTTATTTTAGGTTTATTTTTAGGTTTTGTTTTTTTAGTTTAGGTTTAGGTTTATTTTGTTTATTTTATTATATTTAGTTTAGGTTTTGGTTTAGGTTTAGTTTATTTTAAGTTTAGGTTTAGGGTTTAGAGTTAGTTTATGGTTTAGGGTTTAGGGTTTAGGGTTAAGAGTTTAGGGTTTTAGGGTTTAGGGTTTAGAGTTTAGGGTTTTTAGGGTTTACGATTTACAGTTTAGGCTTTAGGTTTTAGGGTTACAGTTCAGGTTTAAGTTAAGGGCTTAAGGTTTTTGATTTTATTTTTAACAGAGATCAAATTCAGATTCAACATTTCTCCTTTTTTATTTCATCAAACAAGTAACACACCAAGTTTTCTAAGACACAAGTGATGACATAGATAAAAAATGAGCATGCATAGAGCAAATCAAAAACCCTAGATAACTAGAACCCTCTCTGCTGTAAAGACACAGTTCCATAAGTAGCAGATCGGATCTACCGTTCTTCAATTTGTCTAGTTCCCATCAGAACAACCCCAGCCTCTCGAATAGCGGATCCATAATCATATCCCATATCTCTCCTTCTGCCACCACCATGGTTGTAACCTTCATCACTCCTCCTGCCTCCATATCCACCACTGCTCCGACCACCACCTCCATATCCACCAGCACCTCTGAATCCCTCACCACCATTGCAATAACCTTCACCTCTACCTCCACCTCCAGATCTAGACTGAAATTTGTTGACGGTGATGTTCCTACCATCAAGGTTCTGCCCATTGTTAGGGTTTAGGTTTTGTTTATTAGGTTTTAGTGTTTGGCTTTTTTTAAAATTTATTTAGTTACTTTTGGTTTAGGTTTAGGGTTTGATGTTTAGGGTTTAGGGTTTAGGGTTAGGGTTTAGGGTTTAGGGTTTAAAGTTTAGGGTTTAGGATTTAGGATTTAGGGTTTAAGGTTTTATGGTTTATGCTTTTAAGGTTTAGGGTTTAGGGTTTAGGGCTTTTAAGGGTTTAGGGTTGTAGGTTTAGGGTTTAGGGTTTAGGGTTTAGGATTTAGGGTTTATGTTTTTTTTAAATTAAGTAAATGTGTAGGTTTAGGTTGATTTTATTTATGTAGTTTATTTTTTATTTATTTTAGTTTTTTTTATTTAAGTTTATTTTTTATTTTTATTTAGTTTAGTTTATTTATTTTAGGTTTATTTATTTTAATTTTAGTTTTTTATTTTAGTTTACTTTTTACGATTAGGTTTATGATTAAGTTTATTTTTTTTAGTTGAGTTTTTTTTTTTTTTTAAGGTGAAGGTTTTATTTTTTTACTTTGAGGTTTAGGTTTAGGTTTCTGTTTTATTTTTTTAGGTTTAGGTTTATTTTTTAGGTATTAATTTTTAGTTTAGATTTAGGTTTATTTTTAGTTTATTTTTAGTTTATTTTATTTTATTTAGTTTAGGTTTAGGTTTAGATATATTTATTTTATGTTTAGATTTAGGTTTTGTTTATTTAGTTTAGTTTATTTTAGTTTAGGTTTAGGTTTATCTTATTTTTAATTTAGGTTTAGGTTTTTTTTTAGTTTAGGGTTTAAGTTTTAATTTTTATTTATTTTTAGGTTTTATTTTTAGGTTTATTTTTTAGGTTTAGGTTTTTCTTTAAATTTTAATTTATTTTATTTTAGTTTAGGTTTATTTTATTTTTAATTTACATTTAGTAGTTTTCCTTAGTTTTTAGTCTTAGGTTTATTTTAATTTTATTTTTGGTTTAGGTTTTTATTTATTTTATTCTAGTTTATTTTTAATAGTTTATTTTATTTAATTTTTATGTTTAGATTTAGATTTTAGCTTAGGTTTTTGTTTTTATTTTTTATTTTATTTTATTTAGGTTTAGGTTTTTTTTTAGATACTTTATTTTTAGGTTTTATTTAGTTTAGGTTTAAGATTTTAGGTTTTTAGGGTTTATGGTCTAGGGTTTTAGGGTTTTGGATTTTAGGGTTTAGGGTTTAGAGTTTAGTGTTTAGGCTTTAGGGTTAGTTTAGGGTTTAGGGTTTTTTTTGAAAATGATTAAGTAAACTAGTAGGTTTAGGTTTATTTAGTTTATTTTATATTTTATTAATATTTATGTTTATTTTTGTGAAAATGATTAAGTAAACTAGTAGGTTTAGGTTTATTAGTTTATTTTATATTTTATTAATATTTATGTTTAATTTTGTTTTTATTCAGTTTAGTTTATTTATTTTAGTTTAGCTTTTTTATGTTATTTATTCTTTAGGATTAGGTTGATGTTTAAGTTGATTTTTTAGTTGAGTGTTATTTTTATTTTATTTTTTAGGTTTAGGTTTTATTTTTTTATTTTAGGTTAGGTTTATATTTTTATTATATTTTTTAAATTTAGGTTTAGGTTTTCATTTTAGGTTTATTTTTAGGTTTTACTTTTTAGTTTAGGTCTAGGTTTATTTTTATTTTATTTTATTTTATTTTGTTTAAGTTTAGGTTTAGCTTTAGTTTATTTTAGGTTTATGTTTAGGGTTTAGGGTTTTGAGTTTAGGGTTTAGGGTTTAAGGTTTTAGGGTTTAGGGTTTAGGGTTTAGGTTTTTGGTTTAGGGTTCAGGTTTTAGTGTAGGGTTTAGTGTTTTTGGTTTTTTTTAATGTAGAACAAATTCAGATTCAACATTTCATCTTTTTGATTTCATCAACCAAGTAACAAACTAAGTTTACTAAGACACAAGTGATGACATAGATAAAAAATGAGCACACATAGAGCAATTCGAAAACCTAGATAACTAGAACCATCTAAACTATAAAGACAGTTCCATAAGCAGCAGATCGGATCGACCGCTCTTCAGTTTCTCCATTTCCCATCAAAACCACCCCGACTCTCCAGTGGATTCACCATTATTTCCCAGATCTACCCCTCAGCAACCACCATGGCTATAGGGTTTAGGGTTTAGGATTAAATGTTATTTTTTAAAATTTACTACACTGGTTGGTTTAGGTTTATTTAGTTTATTTTTCAATTAATTTAGTTATATTTTTTTATTTAGGTTTATTTTTTATTTTTTTAGTTTAGTTTCCTTATTTTAGTTTGTCTTTTATTTTAGTTTATATTTTTATTTAGGTTTAGGTTTATTTTTATTTTTTTAGTTTAGTTTAATTTATATTTTATTTTTAGGTGTAGGTTTTATTTTTTAGTTTTAGGTTAGTTTATGTTTTTATTTTATTTTTTTAGGTTAAGGTTTTAGGTTTCATTTTAAGGTTATTTTTAGTTTAGGTTTATGATTAGTTTTAGTTTATTATATTTTATTTAGTTTAGTGTTTAGGTTTACTTTAGTTTAGGTTTAGATTAACATTTTATTTATTTTAGTTTAGTTTATTTTAGTTTAGGATTAGGTTTGTTTTATTTTTTTATTTTAGGTTTATGTTTTTCTTCAAGTTTAGGGTTTAGGTTTTATTTTTTATTTATTTTTAAGTTTTATTTTACATTTATTTTTAGTTTAGGGTTTTGTCTAGTTTTTATTTTATTTTATTTTAGGTTTATTTTATTTTTATTTTATATTGTGTTTTTATTTTAATTAGGTTTTTTATTTTTAGGTTTATTTCATTTTTTATTTTAGTTTATATTTTATTCATTTTATTTTTAATTTAGTTTTAATTTTTTTAAGTTTAGGTTTAGGTTTATTTATTTATTTTATTTTTAGGTTTTATTTAGTTTATGTTTATTTTTTTTTTTTTAGGGTTGGGGGTTTAGTGTCCGTGGTTTAGTGCTTTTTGGGTTTGGGGTTAGGGTTTAAGGGTTAGAGTTTTAAGGCTAGTTTAGGGTTAGAGTTCTTTTTTTTAATTTAATATTTTAAACTAAGTAAACTCGTAGATTTAAGTTTATTTAGTTTATTTTCTATTATAATTTAGATTTATTTTTATTTTTATTTAGTTTAGTTTATTTATTTTAGCTTTATTTATGTTAGTTTAGGATTTTATTTTAGTATAGTTTTACGTTTAGGTTTACGTTTAGGTTTATTTTTTAAGTTTAGGTTTTATTTTTAAATTTTTAGGTTTAGGTTTAGGTTTTTATTCTATTTTTTTAGGTTTAGGTCTTACATTTTTATTTTAGGTTTATTTTTAGGTTTTATTTTTTCATTTAGGTTTATTTTTAGTTTATTTTATTTTTTTATTTTAGGTTTAGGTTTTAATTTTATTTATTTTAGTTTAGTTTATTTTAGTTTAGGTTAAGGTCTATTTTATTTTATTTTTAGCTTTATTGTTAGGTTTAATTTAGTTTTTTTATTTTAACTTTTTATTTTTATTTTAGGTTTAGTTTTATTTTATTAAGGTTTATTATTTGTTAGTTTAGTTTAGGTTTTCTTTTTCATTTTATTTAAGTTTAGTTTTTCTTTTTTTAGTTTATTTTCTTTTTAGATTTATTTTTTTATTTTAATTTATTTTATTTAGGTTTAGGTTATTTTTATTTATTTTATTTTTAGGTTTAATTGAGTTTAGGTTTATGTTTTTAGGTTTTTATGGTTTAGGGTTTAGGGTTTAGGTTTAGGATTTAGGGTTTGGGGTTTAGTGTATATGGATTAGGGTTGTATGTTTTAGAGTTTAGGATTTAGGTTTATTTAAATTTTTTTATTTTTTTTATTTTTAATTTTTTTTAATTTTTTTAAAATTAGGTAAACTAGTAGGTTTAGGTTTGTTTAGTTTATTTTTTTTCTTTTGATTTAAGTTTATTTTTATATTTATTTTGTTTAGTTTAGGTTTTTATTTTTGTTTGTTTATTAGGTTTAGGTTTAGGTTTAAGTTTATTTTTTAGTTTAGTTTATTTTTTATTTTATTTTTAGGTTTAGGTTTTATTTTTTATTTTTAGATTAAGGTTTAAGTTTTTATTTTATTTTAGGTTTTTGGTTTTATTTTAGGTTTATTTTTAGGTTTATTTTTTAATTTAGGTTTCTTTTTTAGTTATTTTATTTTTTTATTTTAGATTTATGTTTAGGTTTAGGTTTTGTTTATTTTAGTTTAGTTTTTTTTAGTTTAGGCTTAGGTTTATTTTCTTTTTATTTTAAATTTAGGTTTTTTTTAGTTTAGGGCTTAGGTTTTATTTTATATTTATTTATATGTTTTATTTTGTATGTTTATTATTTAGGTTTAGGTTTTTATTTAGTTTTAATTTTACCACATTTTGGGTTTATTTTATTTTTATTTTAGGTTTAGTTTTTTTTATTAAGGTTTTTTATTTTTAGTTTAGTTTAGGTTTTATTTATTTTAATTTAGTATAGTTTTTATTTTTTTTATTTCCTTTTTAGGTGTAGGTTTACGTTTAGGTTTAGGTTTATGTTTTAGTTTATGTTTTCATTTTATTTTATTTTTTTCATTTATTTTGGTTTAGATTTTTTTTATTTGTTTTACTTTTAGGCTTTAATAGTTTAGCCCAGGTTTTAGCTTTAGTTTAGGTGGGTTTAGTTTAGGTCAGGGGTTTGGGGTTTAGGGTTTAGGGTTTTGGGTTTAGGGAGGATTTAGAGTTTAGGGTTTAGGGTTTAGGGTTTAGGGTTTAGGGAGGGTCCAGGGTTTGGGTTTAGGTTTAGTTTAGGGTTTATGGTTTAGGCTTTAGCTCAGTTTAGGTTTAGTTTAGGGTTTATTTTGGTTTTAAAGAGAGAACAAAGATTCAACATTTCTTCTTTTATTTAGTTCATTTTTATTTATTTTAGTTTATTTTATTTTATATTTTATTTATGTTTATTTTTATTTTTATTTTATTTTTTTTAGTTTATTTATTTTAGTCTAGGTTTATATTTTAGTTTTATTTTTTTGATTTATTATTTTAGGTTTAGGTGTTTAAGTTTATTTTTGGTTGAGTTTTATTTTTATTTTTTTTATTTTTTATGTTTAGTTTTATTTTCTGGTTTGTGTTTTATTTAGTTTTATTTTATTTTAGGTTTTAAGTTTTTAGTTTCTTATTTTTTTTATTTTTTTTAGTTTTATTTTTTTAGTTTAGGTTTTAGGTTTTATTTTATTTTATTTTATTTTATTTTAGGTTTTATAGTTTTTAGGTTTTATTTATTTTAGTTTAGTTTATTTTGTTTAGGTTTTGTTTTTTATTTTTATTTTATTTTAGGTTTTAAGTCTTTTTTTTAGTTTAGGTTTTATTTTTAGTATTTTTTCTCATGTTTATTTAATATACCCATTAGATTTCAATCTTATATAAATTAACACATGAATAGGAAAGAGAACTCAACATTCATATATTAATTTTTTATTATTTTTATGTATTATAACTATTATCATTTATTATTATTCATTTATAAGCTTTTGTACATTTGATTGAATAGTAATACCATGCGATATTAAATTAAATCAACAAATGCTTAGATAAAGGAAATCCATTTTATTTTACTTGATTTTGAAAAGATGGATGTATGAATTCAAATTACATACCAAATTTAACATGATTGGAAAGTGGAGAATAAAATATAAGCATGTGTTTCATTCAACTAAACTAGTTCTTAAGAACAATCAAATCAAATAAGATTATTGAAAGCAAACCAAAGTGTCTTTATTAATTACATTTTGGATTTGATTTGATTTAAAAGGAGAAGAGAAATCATCACTTGCTATTTTAAACCCATTCCCACATTAGTAATTTGATTTAATTTAAGGAAATATAATTTATTTCATTTAATGGGTTAACTAAGTTGAACCCTTAATTAGATGAATTAATTATCCTTACCTGCCTTAATGTAATTAACTAAATAATGTGCCAACATGATATGCATGGAAAATAAACATGCAATGATCCTAGGAAATAAAAGGGGCCTAATGCAATTGGCTCATGATTAATAGTTAATCTGATTAAGAAACTTAATTAATTAGTCTTATAGTTTTCCCACACATGTGGACTAATCATAATTTCATTAAACTCCTTTAGGTTATTAAACACCTAAAGATCTACACCATGATTTCATTAATTAAGGTCTGATCTGATTATGATTTCAATTTGATTAAGTGATTTAGTTAATTAGTTAAATCTTAATTAAGTTCAATTTAAAAAAGGGTGAAATGATCTTAGTGAAAGGGTTCCCAACCCTATTCCTTAGTTCACTTACTGTTGAACAATGATTAATAAATTCAATTAACTAATTTGTTAATGTTCATGGGATTAATTAATCATTAATTAACTTAAAAGCATAGTTAAGGTTTAATTAGTTAATTTTCTTAATTAATTGAGCAATAAATCTAGAGAAAATCATGGGAGGTAGAGGTCATCCCATTAAATTAAGCCACAAAATTTGGGATTAATTTCTTAAGTAATCAAAAAGTAATTAAGCTAATTAATTTTGTAATTAAACTTTAATTACTGTTCAAAATTAGTTAAGATCATTTTTAATTAATTCTTCTCTAAAATACATTTAAAGTGAGTATTTATTTGCATTTTTTTATTTCTCTATGATTTTTATAATTTTAGAAGTTTCCATTAAAATGTTTAATTAAGGATAATTAAAGCCTAATCCTATTGACACCACTGCACGACGGGCGACTTTCCACTGCTAGGCTTGGCAACTTAAAACTTATCTAACTCTGCACCTACGTGGTGGTGGTGGACATACTTAAACTTATTTTTTAGTTTAGTTTATTTTTTATTTTATTTTTAGGTTTAGGTTTTATTTTTTATTTTTAGATTAAGATTTAAGTTTTTATTTTAATTTTTTAGGTTTCGGTTTTAGGTATTAATTTTAGGTTTATTTTCAGGTTTTATTTTTTAGTTTAGGTTTCTTTTTTAGTTATTTTATTTTTTTATTTTAGATTTATGTTTAAGTTTAGGTTTTGTTTATTTTAGTTTAGTTTATTTTAGTTTAGGCTTAGGTTTATTTTCTTTTTAATTTAAATTTAGGTTTTAGTTTAGTAGGTATTTTATATATTTATATGTTTTATTTTGTATATTTATTATTTAGGTTTAGGTTTTATTTAGTTTTAATTATTATTTTGGGTTTATTTTATTTTATTTTAGGTTTAGTTTTATTTTTTATTTAGTTTAGGTTATTTATTTTAATTTAGCATAGTTTATTTTATTTCCTTTAGGTGTAGTTAGGTTTAGGTTTATGTTTAGTTTATGTTTCATTTTATTTTATTTTTCATTTATCTTTAGATTTTTTATTTACTAGGCTTAATAGTAGGTCAGGTTTTAGCCTAGAATAAGTTTAGTGTAGAGTAGGGCCTGGGGTGTTTTGGGTTTAGGGGTTAGGATTTAGAGCCTTTAGGTCAGGTTTTAGGTTAGGGTCTGTGGGTTTAGGGTATTTAGGGTTTAGGGTTTAGGGTTTAGGGTTTATGGTTTAGGCTTTAGGTTTATAGTTTAGGTTTTGGTTTAGGGCGTTTGGTTTTTTTAAAGAGAGAATAAATTCAGATTCAACATTTCTTCTTTTATTTATTTAGTTTATTTTTTATTTATTTTAGTTTATTTTATTCTTTTATTTTTATTTATGTTTATTTTTTATTTTTATTTACCTTAGTTTATTTTTTTTAGGTTTATTTATTTTAGTCTAGGTTTTTTATTTTAGTTTTGGTTTTTTGATTTAGTTTATTTTTTAAGTTTAGGTTTAAGTTTATTTTTTGGTTGTGTTTTATTTTTATTTTCTTTTTTATGTTTAGATTTTATTTTCTATTTTAAGTTTATGTTTAGCCTTTATTTTATTTTTTTAAGTTTAGGTTTAGATTTTTATTTTGGTTTATTTTAGGTTTTATTTTTAGTTTAGGTTTAGGTTTATTTGTAGTTTATTTTATTTTATTTAGTTTAGGGTTTAGGTTTAGTTTTATGTTTTATTTATTTTTGTTTAGTTTATTTTGTTTAGGTTTAGGTTTTTTTTATTTTGTTTATTTTATTTTTATTTTAAGTTTAGGTCTTTTTTTTAGTTTAGGTTTTATTTTTAGGATTTTTTCTCGTGTTCCCCGGATGTCCAGACTATGTACCCATTAGCATTCAATCTTATATAAATCAACACATGAATAGAGGAAAGAGAACTCAACATTCATACACTTAAGCTATAAGCACATGCATTTCTTATGTATTATAACTAGGATCATAACACATATTATTATTCATTTATAAGCTTTTGAAAATACATTTGGATTGAATAGTGATAATAGCCAGTGTATATTAAATTAAATCAACAAATGCAAGCTAGATAAAGGAAATCCATTTTATTTTACTTGATTTTGAAAGATGGATGTATGAATTCAAATTACATACCAAATTTAACATGATTGGAAAGTGGAATAAAATATAAGCATGTGTTTCAACTAAACTAGTTCTTAAGAACAATCAAATCAAATAAGATTATTGAAAGCAAACCAAGTGTCTTTATTAATTACATTTTGTGGATTTGATTTAGTTTAGGAGAAGAGAAAATCATCACTTGCTATTTTAAACCCATTCCACATTTAATATTTGATTTAATTTAAAATGATTAAGTTGATAAGTTGAACCCTTAATTAGATGATGAATTAATTACCCTTACCTATGTCAGTAATTAACTAAATAATTATGAGCCAACATGATATGCATGATCTGAAATAAAAAAGGGGCTAATCTGATTTCTCATGATTAATAATTAATTAGATTAAGGACTTAATTAATTACTCTTAGTTTTCCCACATGTGGACTAACCATAATTTCATTAAACTCCTTTGGGTTATTAAACACTAAAGATCTACCCATGATTTAATTTAATTGTGTGATTATGATTTCAATTTGATTAAGTGATTTAATTAATTGGTTAAATCTTAATTAAGTTCATTTTAAAAGGGTGAAATGATCTTAAAAGGGGTCCCAACCCTACTCCTTAGTTCACTTACTGTTGAACAATGATTAATAAATTCAATTAACTAATTTGTTATTGTTCATGGGATTAATTAATCATTAATTAACTTAAAAGCATAGTTAAGGTTTAATTAGTTAATTTTCTTAATTAAGTGAGCAATAAATCTAGAGAAAATCATGGGAGGTGAGGTCATCCCATTAAATTAAGCCACAAAATTTGGAATTAATTGCTCAGTAATCAAAAGTAATTAAAATTAATTAATTTTAATTAAACTTTAATTACATTCAAAATTAGTTAAGATCATTTTTTAATTAATTCTCCTCTAAAATACATTTAAAGTGAGTATTTATTTGCATTTTTTCTCTATGATTTTTTATAATTTTTTAAGTTTTACCATTAACAATGATTAATTAAAGATAATTAAAGCTAATCCTATTGACACCATTGACACTTTCCACTTTTCCATGGGATTGGCTACTTAAAACTTATCCAACTCTACACCTATGTGGCGGTGGTGGACATGCTTTCTCATCCATCGAACACGCTTTCTCGTTCTCCAGATGCACTTTCTCGTCCACCTGCTTTTCGTCCTCATCATCGATGGACTTATGATTAATCCACGGTTTAATAATTAAATCATATCGATCTCGAATCTAATCAAGACCATCCATTTTGATTATGCAAAATGGTGTGTGATCTAATGAGTGAGAGGAGAATGGAGTCTCCAACATTGCTCACTTGATCGAGCTTGCAGAGCTCGAATCAACTCAAGGATCCCACACCTTGAGATCGGTAGATGGAATCCAACAATCAAGATCACGAGATGTAAGTTTTCTTCAAAAGCTCCAACCCATTCTTTAGGATCAATTTTGGAAGCATACCTCACCGGAGCTCAAAACTGGCGGCTCAAATGATTAAGAAAGCTTGATCTAGTGGAGATGAAGACCTGTTGATTAGTAATTGGATCACTTCATCGATGTTTGCTCGGAAGGCCATGAACTGATGATTTGGAGCTTAGCTTTGATCAAAGTCCCACCTCTAGTGCTTGAGAAGTTTGCAAGATGATTCATTCTTGCTCGATGAGGCCTAGGGAAGGTGTGTGCAAAGTTAATTTGAGTTTAATGGATAAATGGGAAGTTAGAAATGGGAGTGTCTTATTTTATGGATGAGAATGGCATTTTCTAATGAGGAGTGAGCTTAGGAGCTTAGGGAATGGCTCTAGTGGTTCATCTTGGGTAGGGCTCTTAGGAATGATTTTGTATGTTTGAGTGGAAACCAAATGGTACCCCTTCATCTTTAGGTTTGGAGTCCGTGGATCTCAGTGGGTGGCGGGAGGAGTGAGTTGGCTCGGCTTGGTTGGAAGGTGTGGAGGTGGCTGCCAAGGAGGAATCATGGGTGTCCTATGGGTTTCAAATGCTCTAATGGGGAGGGTGAGGTGATTTCACCTCCCATTGGTCATGGCCAACCTAACCACCCCTTGGGTTAGGTTGTCTAGTGTCTTAGGTATCTAGGTGGACCATTGATAGAGTACCAAGTGGCCAAGGAATGAAATGACCACTTATATGGGTGATTTGTCTCATGTGACACCCTTAACCAGAGGGTAGAATGATCATTTGGCATTGCAATTCATTTGGGTAGATTTAAAATGAGCAAAAAGTTGGTTAGCCCAAATTTCAAGTCAATTGGAGTTTATTTGGTTAAGTTTGGCTCAATTTGACTTATTTAGGTCAAATTGGGTTCGGTTGTCTCAAGTTGATCAATTGGTCAAATTGGGTGAAACTAAGGGTTGGGTCAAGTTCATATGATCATTTAGGATGTTTTGGTTCAATTGGTATGGTTTGTTTGGCTTAGATTTGATTTTGGCTCATTTGAATTCATTTTGGTCAAACGGGTTAAGTTGACCAATTTGACCAAATTGCCAAATTAGCTTGGGTTAGGTGTTTGTTTGGGTTTAGTTGACCAATTGAAGATTATTTTAAGCTTTGGTTTCGATTAATTTGGATTTGATTTTTATTTAGGCCAACTTGAACCTTTAGGTGACCTTGGGCTAAGTTGGTCAATTGGGTCTAATCATGGCTTTGGTCAAGTTCAATAATCAATTTGGAATGGACTTGAGCTATTGGTTGTAATCAATTTGGCTTATATTTTTATTTGACCCAATTTGATCTTTTAAGTCAATTTGGGTCAACTTGGGTCAAGAGGGCCAATTGGGTTTGGTTTGACTCAATTGAAGTTCAAGTCATATTCAAATATTGATTTTGAATCATTAGTTTTAAGGGATTTATCTTAGGTTACAATTTGGCTAGTTTAGGTTCAAATGGGTTAATGGGTTGACCAAATGACAGTTTTGACCCAATTTATGATAATTGATCAAGGGTGATCAACAATCATGATGGGAGGTTTTGTTGGGCTTGGTTCAATCAAATTTGGGTAGGAATAGAATTTAGCTCAAATAGGTCAAATTGGCCACTTTGGGCAAGTGGACCAAATGGGTTTAGTTGGCTTGATTTTGGGTTGAGTTTTATTTAGTTTAGTTTATATATGAATTTTGGGATTGATATATAAATTCAATTACAGGTTCAAATGGGTTTTGGTTCATTTGAACATTTCAGTCAAAAAGGGTTAAGTTGAGTTTGACTTGGGTTAATTTTGGTTTGGCTTGATGATTATAGATTTCATTTATATTTTTTAATATGATTTAAGATATGATTGATTCATCAGAAAATTGATTGAATTTGGATTTTGGAATGAAGGAATTTGGCTTAGGTCATGTGGCTTAGGTTTTGATTTGATTTAATTTGATTTAGTTTTGTTGATTTAAATGTGTATTTAATTTAAATTTGTTAAGATAATTGAAAATATGATTGATTTGTGAGAAAATCAATTGTGTTTGACTTCATATGGATTAAGATTTGGCTAAGTCCATGGGATAGGTCATATGGCTTAGGAAGGGTTTTGATTTAATTTGATTTAGTTTGATTTAATTTTGATTGAATGTGAATGTGATTTGATTTATATTTAAAGATGATTGAAGATATAAATTGATTATAAAAAAATCAGTTGATTTTGGATTGATTTGGATTAAGATTTGGCTAAGTCCATGGGATAGGTCATATAGCTTAGGAAGGGTTTCAAGTTTGGATTTGATCATGGGCTTCATCATTTGGTTTAGGAATTTGGGTTTGATTTGATTTGAATTTGATGTTTGAAATAAACTTGAGGTTTGGTTTGAGAAGGTGAACAATTGGATTTGGGCTATAGGCTAGTTGGATTATCCTAATTCCTAGCATAACCTAATCCTATGGTTAGCCCTTCTAAGTCTTCGTGCTTAGGTTAAGTGTTTACCTAATTGTTAGAAGTGTCTTATGACTAGGAAGTCTTAGTGTCAAGAAGACTCCTAAGTCTAAGATGGGAAGATTGAATTTGCACTCCAAAGTGAGGTCAACAAGCCTTAGGCTCCATAGTGTTACCCTTAGAGATATAATTGGAAGACCGCCAAGTTTCACATTATAAACTCATGTACATATTTCACTAATTTGCTTGGGAGACCATGGATACATGAGAACAACATTATTCCATCCTCTCTACATCAGTGATGAAGTTCGAGAGAGATCATCATCGCTACGCCAAAGGAGATCTCAAGCGATTTATAGTTCATGAGGTCGGCATATATGTGGATGCGGTTTACTACCTCCCTCAAAATCAACAAGTCTATTCTCGTGAACTTGGCCAAAGTTTAAAAATAAAAGAAAAAGAAAAAGAAAAGAAAAAAGAGAAAAGGAAAAAAAGAAAAGGAAAAATGAAAAAGAAAATAAAAGGGAGAGGAGATAGACTTGGAGGAGGAAGTTGAGCCTGACATTAGATTCCACCCATAGTTCATTACCACATTCGAACATATGGACAGGAAGACCTAACTTCCACCGTGGAGAGGAAGAGGCAAAGGTAGTTCTAGGGGTGGAAAACCTTTATTGGCCACCCAATAGAAGATATGTCCCATTTACCGTGAGTACACCTACTATCCATATAAACTTAGAATCTAGTTCATAGGATGATCTTATATAGCACACTAGCTAGCTCTTCTCAAGTAGATTCCCTGAGGTGACACTTGAGCCGAGATAGTGAAGAAGACCAAAGCTCCAAAGCATAAGTGTATCCAAGTGCATATGTGAAATAGTTATGCAAAGATTTGGGAACCTTAGCTCTAACCCCACTTTCCTTTCAAAAGGGGTTGGTAGTTAAGGAAGCCCCTAAGTCATCCACAGAAGACTTAGATAGGTGACTACTCAAAATGAATATGGAAGAATAATAGTTAAAACTCTCAATCAAGTCCGACAAGGATTCAAGATAGTGGGTCGATGATGATGATTAATGCTAGACATTACCAATGATTTGAAATCTGATAGGTTCTTTTCAAATCATATTAAATCATATGAGGAGTTGTGCTTAAAAACTTTAGATGATCCAAATGATTTTGAAGTAAAAGATGCACCACCATAGTTCGAAGAAGAGATCATGTCAACCATCGATGAGCACAAGGAATTCAACTTAGGAACTGAAGAAGATCCACACATGACATACATCAATTCTTTTTTAAATAAAATTGAAACCAATGACTTAGTTATATTATTGACTAAGTTTAAGGACTGCTTTGCATGGAGTTATGAAGAGATGCTTGGATTGGCTCCTGACGTAGCAGTCCATAAACTAGCAATAGAGCTTACTACTAACCCTATTTAGCAAGCTCCTAGATGCATGAGATTAGACATAGAACATTAGCTCATTTATGAAGTCAAGAAATTGATTGATGTTGACTTCATCCAAGAAGAAAAATACCTTACCTAGTTATCCAGCATCATCCTAGTTAAGAAAAAGCATGGCCAAATTCACATATGCATCGATTTTAGGGATTTAAATAAGGCATGTCCAAAAGATGAATTTCCACTACCAATCCTAGAGTTTATGGTGGACATTGCCTCATCTCATGTAGTCTTCTCTTTCATGGATGGCACATCTCGATATAACCAAATAAAGATGGCCCCTAGATATGAAAGAAACACTACTTTTAGAACCCCGATTAGAATCTATTGCTTTATGGTCATGACTTCCATCCTTAAAAAATGTCGATGCTATATACCGCTATGACTCGATACTTTGATGAACTCATTCATCATAAAAGTCAAGTGTCGATGATCTCATGGTCAAAAGTGGAGAAAATGAAGACAATCTCTTTGACTTGAGAGTACTTTTGAATAGTTAGATAATTTAACCTCCAAATGAACCCCCTGAAGTATGCATTTAGAGTAGCTTTAAGGAAATTCCTTGGGTTTGTTGTCCCAACACTAGGGAATCAAAATCGATTTGGAGAAGATTAATACAATATTAGAAATGCCACCCCCTAAAAGTTTAACTCGACTCAGATCTAAAGGCGATTGGCATATCTAAGATGCTTTATATCCAACCCATCTAAAAGATGTGCCCATTCTTAGCACTTGTTAAAAAGGATGCTAAGTTCAAGTGATATGATAAGTGTGAGCATGCCTTCAAAGACATGAAGCATTACCTGATGATGCCGTCGATTCTAGCAACCCCTATCTCAGGCAAGCTGCTCATACTTTACATTACTGCATTAAACAACTCCCTTGGTACTTTGTTGGCTAAGCCAATGATGAAGGGAACTGAAAATGTACTCTACTACCTCAATTGTCATCTAAGCCCTACTGAGGCTAATTATCTAATCATTGAGAAGCATTGCTTAGCTTTAATCTCTACATCCCAAAAGCTATAGCACTACATGCTTCCTCATAAGGTAAACTTAATCTCTAGGATCAATCCACTATAGTATCTCATGACATGGATGATGCTATCTAGATGGTTGGCACGATAATCCATGATCCTCTTAGTTTGACATTACCTTTGTACCCCTCCATGGTGAAAGGACAAGCACCAATGGATTTCTTAGCAGCACACCCACTTCTTGTTGACTCCCGCTTAGTAATGATCTCCCATGAACAAATCATGAACTTATGGGATAGTAACATTCACCATTGGGAGATGTACTTTGATGGTACGACATCCTCTCAAAGAGGAGACGAACCACAATCTACAATTCTAGGAAAGGCAGGGGTTGGAATAGTTCTCTTTACTCCAGAATGCGATGTGATGATATTCTCATATCATCTGTCCAATTCTTGTACCAACAATGAAGCTGAATATGAGGCTCTGATTACCAATTTAGAGTTAGCCATTACTCTAAGCATCCAGAACATCAACATCTTTGAGGATTCTTAACTAGTTGTCAACCAAATTGCTAAGTCCTATAAGGTTATAAAGCCTAAGCCCCATCACTACTATAAGTACACCATGGAGTTGTTTGCCTAAATCCTAGAGGTTATAATTTATAAGATTCCTTGAGGAGAGAATGTCATAATGTATGCTTTAGCCAAGCTTGCCAAGGAGTTGGCATGTTCGGAGGATGAGTCCATATAAATAAAAGTCCAAAATAGACTAGTCTTATCCCTTATTGATATTGAACTCATTAAATAGAACTCTCTTAAAGGGGAGGTTGACATTGCCAAGAAGGATGAGGAGTTAAATTAGAGGCAACCATTCATGGATTACCTAAATAAAGGCAAACTACCTCAAAAGAAGTCCTAAACCCATTGGATGAAGCAGAGAGAACTTTCTTATGCTCTTATGGATGGTTTCTTATGCCAACGATCTTTCGATCATATGTGGTTACATTGTTTAGACAAGCACGAAGCCTATAAGATCATGAAGGGTACACGATTATGTGAAGCCAACCAATGGTCTCAAGATGAAAGCCAAGATCAAGAGACTAGGATATTGCTAGCCATCGATGATCAAAGATTGCATACAGTTAGGCGATGCCACCAATGTCAAATACACAGTATGGTGCTACACCAACCACCCAACATTCTACATCTTACATTGGCCTCATGGCTATTCGAGTGTTGGGGTACCGACATAGTGGGTTTGATTGATCCTCCTTCTTCCAAGGGTCATCGGTTCATCTTAGCTGCTATTGACTACTTTTCCAAATTAGCGAAAGTGATTTGCTCTAGAGGTCACACAAAGATGTGATCTAGTATTTTAAGAACTATTTTGTATATCGGTTCAGAGTGCCTCGATGAATTATATCTGATGATGGTACTGCATTCAAGAGCATTGAGATTAACAACATTTCCTGGAGACATAACATAGATTGGAGATATTCTACCATCAACTACCCATGGGAAAACAACTTAGCGAAAGCCTTCAACAAAGCCCTTATCTAAATACTGAAGAAGACACTCGACATCAACAAGTGACAGTTGCATGAGCAGTTAGTTGAAGCCTTGTGGGTCTACCACACCACATATAAAACTCCAACTCAGTCTGCTCCTTTCTCCTTAGTGTATGGGTTTGATGTAGTTCTATCATTATACGTCCAACTCACATCATTAAGGATAGCTATGGGTAGCAAGATCATAATAGAGCAGAACGTAAAGTTGCGATTAGAAGAGCTCAAAGATTTGGAGGAGAGACGCTAGTAGTCATGCCGAAACCTCAAGTTATACAAAGTTAAAATGATTCAAGCTCATAATAAGTTGGTCTGTCCTAGAGCTTTCCAAGTATGAGAGCTTATTTTAGTTCTAAGAAGACTGATTGTTGCCCATTATAAAATGGGAGGCAAGTTTGAACCCACATGGGAAGGCCCTTTTGTCCTAGAGAAGGCCTACCAAGGAGGATCTTATTAGCTCATTAATCATAAGGGAGAGTGCCCAATTCTTCCAATCAATGGGCTATACTTAAAGAAATATTATAAATCATGTTTGAAAATAATTATCATCAATGAAAATTCCATTTCAAATTCAATCTCTTCCATGTTGAAAGTATTCTTATTTAAGAAATCTACCACAATGTGTTTAGGGTAGGTGTAAGGAACTTGAGCTGCATCCTATCCTTCATCGACACAACACAAACACAAACTACATACAAGCATATAAAATAAACACATATCTTTTGTCTCAGTCAACTCTGAGTTGAGATAACGACCCCAATGGCACTCACTCATTAGCTACTCTAGGTAGGCCTAACATGCTACCCTACTAGTGTGTCACCCCAGTGGTCTTCTTCCTTTGGAGGATGAAAGTCTAGTACGCTTCCTTCTTTACTTGGCAACTACACACCGATGAGCACCTATTTAGTTTGGTAGGCCTTATTGCGTGACCGGTAAGCTAACTCATGTTAGCTTCGTTTAAGAGGATGTGAGTATACTACTCTTTCTTCTTGGATTAGCCTTCATGCACTGACTGAGCTGAGTATATTTGAGGTTTATGATAAGTCCCCTAGCATCTCCTTCCCTCCTGACTGCTTCAAGTTTGGGTCTAGTCCTTTCTCGGGGCTCCTCGCTTAGTAGTCACTCTAGGTTAGATAGCATCTATCCCACTAATGACAGACTATCTTGATGATCAGTTTAACTTGGAAAGTTGTAAGCCTACGTGCTTTTCTAGATTGATCATTGCACACACGAACCTTAGGTTGGTTGGTTCTCACTGTGCCAATAGATACACCACTCATGCTAATGATACACCTTAATTTGGTTGGTTCTCGCACCATAGGATACACCACTCATGGAAGATGTAAGTCTGCTAGGATTTCTCCTTGATTTGGCTACTATACACCTATAGGCTTTCTTTTTTAGGGCTCAAGATAACGCTGCTAGCAACACCTCCCATGTGGGTACTATATTTGTATCACATCCTTTGAGACTCCATTTAGACACTACCCCAGTTTTGGGTTTGGGTTTAGGGTTTAAGGGTTTAGGGTTTAGGGTTGTAGGTTTAGGGTTTAGGGTTTAGGGTTAGTTTTAGGGATTGGGGTTTAGGGTTATGGTTTTTTTTAGATTTTAGCATTTATGATTTAGGTTTAGGGTTTAGAATTTTTTTATTATTTTTGCAGAGAACAAATTTATATTCAACATTTCTTCTTTTCGATTTAATCAACCAAGTAACACACCAAGTTTTCTATGACACAAGCGATGACACAAGTAAAAAATGAGGACGCATAGAGCAAATCAAAAACCCTAGATAATTATATCATCTTTACTGTAAAGACATAGTTCCATATGTATCAGATCGGATCAGCCATTCTTCAATTTCTCTAGTTCCCATCAGATCCACCCTGGCCTCTTTAGTAGCAGGATCTATGATCATATCCCTAATCTCTCCCTCCATCACCACCATGATTGTAACCTCTATTGATCCTCCCACCTCCATAACCACCACATTCATATCCACTAGCACCTTCAGATCCCCCAACACCACTGTGATAACTGCCGCCTCCACCTTCGCCTCAATCGCCAGATCCAGATTAAGCCTGGTTGATGGCGATGTTCCTGCCATGAAAGTTCTACCCATTCTTAGAGTTTAGGTTTAGGTTTATTAGGTTTTAAGGTTTAGGTTCATTTTAAAACTTATTTAGTTACTTTAAGTTAGGTTTAGGGTTTAGGGTTTATGGTTAGAGTTTAGGGTTTAAAGGTTGTTTTATATATTTTTTAAACTCAAATGATTCCATAATAAATAAGAAATTATCAAATCAAACAAGACATTATCTTGTAATAAAATAGGATAAAATAAAATGCAATTCAAAATTTTACAAAAATACTATTTGACAAAATGATTTAACTCTCAAAGATAATAAAATTTTATTTTGTAGAAGGCCAACAAAGTTTAGTCGAACAAGCTAATACCCGTATCATCATTAGATTCCTCAGTAGGCTCTTCCTTCTTCTTATCCACTATAGCAAGAGCTGCAGAGGGTGCGAATAGAAGCACGTATTCTCATCAAATTTACTAGGATCCTTCAAATACTCATTAACCTTCTCGCTATGTGTATGTGTAATCAGTGGCAATCATGATATTGAGTACATTCTTGTAAGCATTGATGAACATATGAGGCGCTACAGTAAGGGTGGGAAAGGAGATGGCTAGTGAGAGAGAAGTGATCATTGAAAGGCCTGCCAAAAAATTCTCGATGAGATCATCTTCGCCAGTCAAGTGATTGAACACAAACCATCATCATACATAGACTGGATGACAAGGCCATAAAAGAATGGCCTAATCCCCAACTTAGTGAGGAGAGCCTCTAAGGATCTCACCTTATCGCCTTTTTTAATCAACTCAACCGGGGTTATAATTTTGATAGTACCCTTGTTGATCTTAGTTAGGATGTTAAGAACCTAGAAGAAAAAAGTCTGTGAAGGATCCAGACTAGTGTTTCCTGGAGGAACCACAACATCAATAGGTGCAACAATACCAACATGGGCAGGAGCACCAACTTTGTATTTCATAACCTCTTTGTTGACTTCTTTAAGATCACCTTTCGTAAAAATCAACTCAACCAGGCTTTAGGGTTTTTTTAGGGTTTGGATTTATACTTTGGGATTAGTTTTAGGTTTATGCTTTAGGTTAGGGTTTGGTTTAGGGTTTAGGGTTTAGGATTTAGGGCTGGGTTTAAGGTATAGTTTAGCCTAGGGTTTAGGTTTGGGTTTAGGGTTTAGAGTTGAATGTTTAGTGTTGTAGGTTTACGGTTTAGGGTTTAGGGTTTAGGATTGAGGGTTTAGTTTTTTTAAAAAAATAAAAATTAACTAAACTGATAGGTCTAGGTTTCTTTAGTTTCTTTAGGTTTTTTTATTTATTTTAGTTTATATTACTTTTATTTTTATTTAGGTTTATTTTATTTATTTAGTTTATTTATTTATTTGGTTTATTTATTTTAGTTTGTTTTATTTTAGTTTATTTTATTTAGGTTTACTTTTACTGAGTTTTATTTTTATTTTATTTTAAGTTTAGGTTTTATTTTTTAGGTTTAGTTTAGGTTTTATTTTATTTCATAGGTTTAGGTTTTTTATTTTTTTTTTAGTTTATTTATTTTATATTTTATGTTTAGTTTAGGTTTTAAGTTTAGGTTTAGGTTTTATTTATTTTGTTTAGTTTATTTTAGTTTAGGATTATTTTATTTTATTTTAGGTTTAGTGTTTTTAGTTTATTTTTTTTTTTTTTAGGTTTTAGTTTATTTTATTTTATTTTATTTTATTTAGGTTTATTTTATTTTTATTTTATGTTTAGTTTTTACCATATTTAGGTTTTTATTCTTAGGTTTATTTTATTTTTTTAGTTTAGTTTAGGCTTTATTTATTTTATTTTAGTTTAATTTTATTTTATATTTAATTTTATTTTAGGTTTAGGCTTAGGTTTATTTTAGGTTTTATTTTATTTTATTTTATTATTTTTATTTATATGTTTGGGTTTTTTAGTTTATGTTTACTTTTTAGGTTTTTAGGGTTTAGGGTTTAGGTTTAAGGTTTAGGGTTTAGGGTTTAGGGTTTAGGGTTTAGGTTTGTTTAAGGTTAGGGTTTGTTTTGGGTTGTGTTTAGTTTTAGTGTTTAGGGTTTTAGGGTTTAGGGTTTGGTTCTTTTTTAACTAAAAGGAATTTATTGCTTAGAAAAATAGGTATAAGAAGACCATATTAGAGACTAAACTCAAAAAGAAAAAACTACTACTCAAATGAGCTATAAGAGAATCCTAAGGAGTTTAGTCCCTAAACTAATACATGAAAGAGGAATAAAGAAAAAAAAAGACAAAACTAAAAAAGCCTAGCAAAAGATAGCAAAGGGGAGGAATCCATGGAGCTCCAAAAGAACCTCCAAAGAGAGGAAGATCCAAAAGAAAAGGAAATCTGTAACCTGCAATTATAGACAACTCCAACCATCTAAGAAAAAAGATACCATCAGTAAGACACTAGCTCCATCCAAGAAGAAGAAGGGACCAACTAAAAAAGAGTACTTACAACCTGTATGAAATCTCAGCCAGAAGGAGATCAGAAAACATAAAGAGAAAAAGAAAACTCAGGCTTTGATATGAGGAGAGAAGGTTAATGATAATAATGAGGGTCATCACATCCTAAGTGTATCCTGCTTCAAAGAAGGGTTATAAATAGGAAAAGTCACCAGCCACAAAAATATCAAATAAAAAATCCATTATATCATCATAGCCATCCCAGCTGAAGAAAAATACAATCCTATCATAATAGCCACCCAGCTAAAGAAATAGTGAAGCTACGGAAATAGAAAGAGAGAGAGGAGAGCAACATATAAAATTAACATAAGTCAATCCCAACAAAACTAAATATGAACTCCTCTTTAAAAAGAGGGTAAAAGAAGCTCATAGCCTAAAAAAAAAGCACTCAAAGTCAAAGCCAATAGAGCCCACAACAACACCAAACCAAAGCCATCAAGGAACCAAGCCAATAGACCCCACAATAACACCAAACCAAAACCACCAAGACACCAACCAAAGGAAAGGAAATAACCAGCAGGGTAGCCACACAATAGAGCACGCAAGAAAAATAGCCCAAGAAAGAGAAAGACAACCAAACCAAACAACAAAAAAAAAAAAGAAGGCCAACAAAAGCTAAAATAAATAGCTAGAAACAGCCAACCAATTGACAAACTACACACCAAGGGAAAAAAGCCCAACCTACCACCAACAATGAGAGCAAAAGCACTAGCCAAAGAAAGGCAATCCAATAGGAACAAAGCCACCAGCACAAAACCAACTAGCCAAAGGGCACCAAAAAAAACCTAGCAAACAAGAAGCCAGAAACACCAAGCTAGAGGAAGGAAAATTAGCCAAGAAGCCAATACTCCAGATAGCAAGAAAACAGACAACAAAAGCTCAACCAACAGAGAAAAAACTAGCCAAAAGTAAAAATCTCCCAAGGATAGAAGAGATTATTTCCAAGAAGCTTTGGAATGAGTAACCCTGAACAAATTAGGAGGGGCATAAATATGAACACTTTTTTTTCTTTTTCTTCTTATAAATAGTTTTATAACCATGCCTTTTCTCCAAAAAATCTCCATCCAAAAATGAATCAGTATTGTTATAAATTGCATGGGGATCAGCAGAAGCTATCAATTTCAAAGAAGAGCATTCAAAATCATCCACAACATTAGACAAAGGAAAATAAAAAAATAGTATGCATTTCAAAATCAAAAATAAAAGAAGAAGTAGAAACAGCTTTATTAAGAAGGTACATATCAATATTTTCACCTTCCAACAAAATCTGAAGAGTATCCTCACTGTCTTCATTCATAAAAAAAGCAAGAGAAGCAGAATCTAGATTTTCAGTACAATCTTCATGTAAAGGATTAAAATAAGATTCAAATCCCTTAGAAACACATAGCATATTACCAAAATTTGGAACATAATTACCATCCATAAAAAAACTATCATTTTGAACCGAAATAGAACTATTCACAATGAGAGAATTATCATAGGTATCTAAATCTTTATTTTTAAAAGAAGGATCACCAATATTAACAAGATTGTCAGGACCAAAAAAAATATCAGAAATAAGAACATTCTTTTCACCACCATTCTCAATTAAATAAGGCAAAGAAATAGTCTATTTCCCATGATCTAAAGCAAACATAAGAGAAAGAGAAACAACATCCAACAGATTGGAGGAAATGTTGTTAGCATCAACAATATTCAAGCCATCATCATGAATGGACTTATGCACAATATCCAAACCATTAGAATCATTAACCTCAACCACTTAAGTCGTCCCATTAATAAAATCATCAAAAATAACACTTATAGCATGATTATTAGTTAAAACTTTTAAGAAACATCAAAATTACTTTCCTCATTAGACAAATCATTAATAGGTAAAACTTTTTTAGAAGATTCAGAAATCTGATTTTGTAAAACATCAAAATTTTGAAAAGCAAATTTTCCTTTATCCAACTTGAGAGAATCATTAGTATTTTCAATAATTGAATTCTTGCTAGTGATTTTCTTCCTAAGAGAGGGATGAGCAATAAAGCATTCAGAAATTCCATGCCTATGAATCTTATAATGATTACAAAAAATGGGAAAGTTCTCAAAAATAACTTTATAAAAATAACCACATTTCTTCTAACCCAACCAACTTTCCTTTAGATATTTTTTAGTAATATCAATCTCTACAAGAATTCTAGCTACATACGGTAGATAACATGCAGCTATTGTTTGATCAACTTGTAAAGGATGACCAAAAATTGACCTAATAACATAAAGAATCTTATGATTAAATAGATGAATCCGCAAGTTAGGTAAAGAAATCCAAATGGGAACAATAGAAGACTATTTATTAACATTAAACATAGGTGTCAACTTCAGAATACACATTTGATAATTAAAAACATAGTAAGAATGCCTAGAAAAAATTATTCCATAATTAAAGTCATTAGAAAGTTTAATCAGAACATGGCTTGCATAAATTAGCCCAATAGAAAAAGAACCGATAAATTTAAGATATATAAAAAATAATGAATATCTTCCATCTTTGGTCATTTAAATGAAAACTTTCCAATCAAAGAAAAAATAAAAGGCTCAGCTAATCTTTCAATATCCTCATCTGAAATCATAATTGTTAGAGTAGCTTTAAAAGTTGTATGAAGCAAATTCATAGAAGGCTCGGTGGAGGAATTCTTACCAGCTAAAGCTTCTTTGAAAGATTTAGTAACAGTAGGTAATTTAGAGGTAGGATTACCCAAAAAATTTGATGCCCTAGCGGGATCCATCGACACAAGGGATTTATGCCATGGATTTGAAGAAGCCGACGCCATGAGTCACGACATCATTATAAGAATAAGTCGAGATTAGTCCAAGGCCAATAATCTATAAGGAATCTAAGAGAGAAAGAACTCAAACACTCACCAAGAATGCTAGGGATCCCAAAATTGCCAAGTAATAGGGTTTAGGTTTTAGGTTTAATTTTTATTAGTTATTATTATTTTTTATTATTTTAAGTTTATTATTAGTTTATTATTAGTTATATGTTTAGTTTAGTTAGTTTTGTTTTAGTTAGGTTTTTAGTTTAGTATTATTAATTTTAGTTTTAATTATTATTATAAGTTAGTTTGGGGGGTGGGTTAGTTTAGTTTATTAGTTTATTTAGTTAGTTTTATTTACTAAGGTTTAGTTTGTTTTATTTATTATTAGTTAGTTAGTTAGTTAGTTAGTTTAGTTAGTTTATATATTATTAGTTTTAGTTTAGTTTGGCTAGTGGTTTAGTTTTATTACTTTATGTTAGTTTATTTTATTTGTTTATTAGTTTAGTTTATTAGTTATTAGTTTAGCTATGGGTAGTTTATTAATTTTTAGTTAGTTTGGTTTATAGTTTTATTAGTTATCATTAGTTATTTATTGTTTATTATTATTATTAGTTTAGTTTGTTAGTTTATTATTAATTTTGTTTTAATTTAGTTTTTAGCTTATTATTATTATTATTAATTTATGTTTATTATTATTAGTTTAATATTATTATTATTTGTTTATTTAGTTAGTTTTAGTTTAATTATTTTAGTTATTTATTAGTTTTATTATTAGTTTTATTATTATTAGTTTTAGTTTAGTTATTAGTTATTATTATTATTATTATTAGTTTTTATTAGTTTGGTTATTGTTAGTTAGTTTTATTATTATTATTATTTAGGTTATTTATTAAGATTATTATTTTAGTTATTTAGTTAGTTTTATTTTATTTAGTTATTAGTTTATAAGTTTATTATTAGTTAGTTATTATTAATTTATATAGTTATTATTATTAGTATTATATTATAGTTTATTTTATTTAGGTTTTATTATTATTGTTTTTTTTATAGTTAGTTTTATAATTTTATTATTTTAGTTTATTTTAGTTTTAGTTAGTTATTTAGTTTTTTTTTATTAGCATTATTATTAGTTTTATTAGTTTAGTTTTAGTGTTTATTATTATTAGTATTTTAGGTTTATTTTATTAATTAGTTAGTATTAGTTAATTTTAGTTAGTTTATATATTAGTTTATTAGTTTATTAGTTATTAATTTTAGGTTATTAGTTATATTATTATTTTATTTAGTTTATTTTAGTTAGTTTTTATTATTATTAAGTTTTTATTATTTTATTAGTTTATTAGTTTTATTAGTTATTAGTTAGTTTTAGTTTAGTTTTATTATTAGTTTATTATTATTTTAGTTAATGTTTATTATTATTATTATTAATTTAGTTATTAGTTATTTTATTTAGTTTAGTTTGTTATTATTAGTTTCTTTAATTTTAAGAGTTTAGTGTTTAGTTTATTTAGTTTTCTATTATTATTATATTATTATATTATTATTATTATATTATTATTATTATTATTATTGTTATATTATATTATTATTATTATTATTATTATTATTATTATTATTATTATATTATTAGTATTATTATTATTATTATTATCATATTATAGTATTAGTTTGTTTATTATTATTAGTTTATAAGTTTAGTTTGTTTATTTATTTTATTTAGTTAGTTTAGTTAAAATTAGTTTATTATTATTTTATTATTGGTTTTATTATTAGTTTTATTTAGTTTATTATTATTATTAGTTTAGTTAGTTTAGTTTAATTTTAGTTTAATTTTAATTATTTATTACTTAGTTTTTTTATTATTAGTTAAGTTTAGTTAGTTTTATGTTTTGTTATTTAGTGTTTTAGTTTATTAGTTTTTAGTTTAGTTTATTTTTTTATTATTTAGTTAGTTTGTTGTATTAGTTTATTATTATTAGTTTATTAGGTTTGTTCATTATTATTAGGTTTAGTTTATTTATTTAGGTTTTATTTAATATTTAGTTTATTATTAGTTTAGTTTATAATTATTATTATTATTATTATTAGTTTAGTTATTTATTTTATTTAGTTTAGTTTATTATTAGTTTATTAATTTAGTGTTAGTTGTTATTAGTTATTTAGTTTTAGTTTATTAGTTTTTTTTTAGTTTTATTATTACTCATTATTATTATTTAGTTAGTATTATTAGTTCATTAGTTTATTAGTTTAGTTTAGTTTAGTTATAGTTTATAGTTATTAGTTAGTTATTATATTAGTTATTAGTTTAGTTTAGTTAATTAGTTGGGTTTAGTTTTATTATAAATTGATATTTTTTTAGTTATGCTTAGGGTTTGTATTAGTTATTATTATTAGTTATTTATAGTTTAGTTTAGTTAGTTTATTACTTTTAGTTTTAGTTATTAGTTTTAGTTTAGTTTTTAATTAGTTTTATTAGTTTAATTATTTTAGTTAGTTTATTAGGAATTTTTTGTTTATGTTTAATTTAGTCATAAATTTTTTTTTTTTATTAGTTTAGTTTTTTTATTAATTCATTAATTTTTTTTATTTATTATTTCATTAATTTTATTATTTATTTATTATTAGATTTATTTATTATGTTTTATCAGTTTTATTTTATTATTTTATTAGTTTTATTTTAGTTAGTTTAGTTTGGTGTTTTATTAGTTTCTTATTAGGTTTAGTTTGTTTTGTGCTTAGGTTTTATAGTTTAGGTTTGGGTTTAGAGTTGTAGTTTGGGTTTAGGTTTAGGGTTTAGTTTAGTGTTTTGTTTGGGTTTAGGGTTTAGAGTTGTGGTTTAGGTTTAGGTTTAGGGTCAGGGCTTAGGTTAGTTTTAGGTTTAGCATTTGTGGTTAAGGTTTTATTTATTTTATTTTTATTCTTTTATTTTTTGGGTTTAGGTTTAGGGTTTTGGTTTAGTTTTAGGTTTAGGTTTAGGTTTTGGTTTTTAATAGCAAATCAATAGATTCAACATTTCTTCTTGATTTCATCAACCAAGTAACACACACCAAGTTTTCTAAGACATTAGCATAACATAGATAAAATGAGCATGCATAGAGAAAATAAAAAATAGATAACTTAGAACCTTCTATAGAATTTCTATAAGGAGCAGATTGATCACCATTCTCTGTTTCTCCACCCCATCGACCACCCTGCCTCAATAGGATCGCCATCATTTCTAATCTCATCTGCCACCACCATGCTATAACCTCCTTTCCCTCCTCCATAACCACCAATGCTCCAGCCACCACCTCCATATCCACCAGCACCTCTAGATCCCCCACCACCACTATGATAACCGCCTCCTATGCCTTCTCCTCCACTACTAGATCTTGACTAAGCCTAGTTGATGGTGATATTCATGCTATCAAGGTTATGACCATTCTTAGGGTTTAGGTTTAGGCTTAAGTTTATTAGGTTTTAGGGCTTAGGTTTATGTTTTAATTTATTTAGTTACTGCAGGTTTAAGTTCAGGATTTGGGGTTTAGCATTTAGGGTTTGGGGTTTAGTGTTTAAGGTTTAGGGTTTAGCATTTGTATTTAGGTTTATGATTTAGGTCAGTTTGTGTGGCTGGGCTTATTTATGCTTTTGTTTGAGGAGCCTAGGGTCAGGCTCAGGGTTTATGGTCATGGTAGGGTTTAGAGCCCAGTGGTTTGGAATTTGTGGCCCAGGCCTGGGCCCAGGTCAGGGTTTTAGTGGCTCAGGTTTTTGTAGGGCCCAGTGGTAGGTGGGAAGGCCCAGGGCCCAGGGCCCAGGGCCCAGAATTTAAATAAAAGCAGGCCTAGGTATAGTTTAGTTTATTTATCTTAGGCATCATTTTTATTTATTACATTTATTTTATTTAGTTAAATTTTAGGATTGATTTAAGTATTTTATTTGTTATTTTAGGTTTAGGTTTATGTAGGTTTTAGTTTTTTTTCATTTTATATTTTAGGTTTATGTTTTATTTTTTATTTTTAGGTTTAGGTTTAGGTTTTTATTTTATTTTTTAGGTTTAGGTTTTTGGTTTTATTTTTTTAGTTTAGGTTTAGGTTTATTTTTAGTTGATTTTTATTTTTATTTTATTTTTTAGTTTTAGTTTTTAATTTCTGGTTTTATTTTAATTTCTTAGGTTTAGGTCTAAGGTTTTTATTTTATGTTTTTTTACATTTTATTTTTTAGTTTAGAGTAGGTTCATTTTTAGTTTATTATATTTTATTTAGTTTTGTTTTAGGTTTTATTTCTTTTCATTTATTTTATTTTAGTTTAGGTTTAGGTTTATTTTATTTTATTTATTTTATTTTTATTTTAGGTTTATTTTTTTTAATTGGGTTTAGATTTTATTTTATATTTACTTTTACTTATTAGTTTTAAGTTTATTTTTTAGGTTTAGTTTTTTATTTAATTTTGATTTTATTTTATTTTAGGTTTATTTAATTTTTATTTTATGTTTAGTTTTTATTTTATTTAGGTTTTTAATTCTTAGGTGTATTTTATTTTTTTAGTTTAGTATATGTTTTTATTTATTTTATTTTTTATTATATTTTATTTCTAGGTTTAGGTTTAGGTTTTATTTTTTATTTCTTAAATTTGTTTTAAGTTTAAGTTTATTTATTTATTTTCTTTTAAGTTTTATATAGTTTAGGTTTAGGTTTTTGGATTTTTAAGGTTTATGGTTTAGGGTTTTTGGGTGGGTTTAAGGTTAGGGTTTAGGCTTTAAGGTTTATGCTTTAGTGTTTAGGCTTTAGGTTTTAGGGATTTTAAGATATAATGTGTAGGGTTTAGGGTTTAGGGTTTAGGGTCTATTTAGGGATTAGGGTTTAGGGTTTTTAGGATTTAGGGTTTAAGATTTAAGGTTTGTTTAGGGTTTAGGTTTAGGTTGTTGGTTTTTATTTTACGATTATTTTTAGGTTTTAATTTTTAGTTTATGTTTAGGTTTATTTTTAGTTTATTTTATTTTATTAATTTTAGGGATTAGGTTTAGTTTTTTTTATGTTTAGGTTTAGGTTTATGTTTATTTTATTTTTTTAATTTGAGGTTTAGGTTTTTTATTTATTTATTTTTACTTTAGGGTTTTGGTTTTAATTTTTATTTATTTTTTGGTTTATTTTTTAAGTTTAGGTTTTTATTTAGGTTTTATTAAGTTTGTTTATTTTTTTTCATTAGGTTTATTTATTTTAGATTTAGGTTTAGGTTTAGGTTTAGGTTTAAGTTTAGGTTTATTTTATTTAGTTTATTTTAGTTTAGTTTAGGTTTATTTAGTTTATTAGGTTAGGTTTGGGTTTAGGTTTAATTTAGGCTTTGGTTTAGGTTTAGGTTTAAGTTTATTTTATTTTTCAAGTTTAGGTTTAGGTTTAGGTTTAAGTTTATTTTTATTTAGTTTATTTAGTTTAGGTTTAGGTTTAGGTTTAGGTTTGGGTTTAGGTTTTATTTATGTTTAGGTTTAAGTTTAGGTTTAGGTTTTAGTTTATTTAGTTTATTTAAGGTTTAGTTTTATTTAGTTTAGTTTAGTTTAGTTTATTTAGGTTTAGGTTTAGGTTTATTTTAGGTTTTAGTTTATTTATTTTAATTTTTAGCTTAGTTTATTTTAGTTTAGGTTTAGGTTTTATTTTAGTTTAGTTTAGGTTTATTTTATATGTTTAGGTTTATTTTTAGTTTAGTTTAGGTTTAGGTTTATTTTAGGTTTAGGTTTATTTATTTATAGTTTTGTTTAGCTTTATTTTATTTAGGTTTAGGTTTTTGATCTATTTAGTTTTTTATTTAGTTTATGTTTAGGTTTAGGTTTATTTTAGTTTATTTAGTTTAGGTTTAAGTTTATGTTTATATTTTCATTTAGGCATTACTTAGTTTAGTTTAGTTTAGTTTAGGTTTATGTTTAGGTTTAGTTTAGTTAAGGTTTATACATTTAGTTTAGTTTAGTTTATTTATTTTAGGTTTAGGTTTAGGTTTAGTTTAGGTTTATTTTAGTTTAGTTTAGTTTAGGTTTTTTGGTTTATTTATGTTTAGGTTTTGGTTTTATTTTTTAGTTTAGTTTAGGTTTAGGTTTAGTTTAAGTTTATTTAGCTTATTAGTTTTAGGTTTAGGTATATTTTGTTTATTTATTTAGTTTAGGTTTTTTAGGTTTAGGTTTAGGTTTATTTTTTTTAGTTTATTTAGTTTATTTTATTTATTTAGTTTATTTATTTAGGTTTAGGTTTAGATTTAGGTTTATTTTTATTTTAGGTTTATCTAGGTTTATTTATTTGGGTTTAGGTTTATTTTTATTTAGTTTAGTTTATTTAGTTTATTTAGGTTTAGGTTTATTTAGTTTTAGTTTATTTAAGTTTAGGTTTATTTAGCTTAGTTTAGGTTTAGGTTTATTTTTTAGGTTTAGGTTTATTTTAGGTTTAAATTTAAGTTTTTTATTTATTTATTTTATGTTAAGGTTTAGGTTTATTTTCATTTAGATTAATTTATTTATTTAGGTTTAAGTTTAGGTTTAGGTTTAGGATTATTTTATTTTAGGTTTTAGGTTTAATTTATTTTTTTTAGGTTTATTTATTTAGTTTAGTTTATTTAGGTTTAGTTTAGGTTTATTTAGTTTAGTTATTTTAGTTTAGTTTATTTTAGGTTTATTTATTTTTTATTTATTTATTTGGTTTATTTAGGTTTATTTATTTTTTAGTTTATTTAGGTTATTTAGTAGTTTATTTAGTTTATTTTAGTTTATTTATTTTTGTTTATTTATTTATTTATTTTAGTTTAGTTTAGTTTAGGTTTAGTTTATGTTTTATTTATTTTTTAGTTTAGTTTAGTTATTTATTTTTTATTTAGTTTATTTATTTATTTTAGTTTAGTTTAAGTTTAGGTTTTATTTAGTTTAATTTAGTTTAGTTTAGTTTATTTAGTTTAGTTTAGGTTTAGTTTTTTTGGTTTAGTTTATTTAGTTTAGTTTATTTATTTATTTTATTTAGTTTAGGTTTTATTAGTTTATTTATTTAGTTTAGTTTTATTTTATTTATAGTTTAGTTTAGTTTAGTTTATTAGGTTTAGGTTTATTTAGTTTATTTATTTTGTTTATTTTTTGTTTAGTTTGGGTTTAGGTTTAGGTTTAGTTTATTTAGTTTAGTTTATTTAGTTTAGTTTATTTAGTTTAGTTTATTTAGTTTAGGTTTATTTTTTATTTAGTTTAGTTTATTTTATTTAGTTTAGTTTAGTTTAGTTTATTTAGTTTAGGTTTATTTATTTATTTTTGGTTTAGGTTTATTTAGTTTAGTTTAGGTTTATTTAGGTTTAGGTTTATTTTTTTTTAGGTTTATTTTATTTTGGGTTTAGGTTTATTTAGTTTATTTTATTTTTATTTTATTTAGTTTTAGTTTATGTTTATTTTAGTTTAGGTTTATTAGGTTTATTTAGGTTTAGGTTTAGGTTTATTTTTATTTAGGTTTAGTTTTAGGTTTTTATTTTAGTTTAGGTTTAGGTTTATTTTTTTATTTTAGTTTAGGTTTATTTATTTAGTTTAGTTTAGGTTTAGGTCTAGGTTTATTTTTATTATATATTTTTTTAGTTTATTTAGTTTATTTTTTTTTTAAGTTTAGGTTTAGGTTTAGGTTTAGCTTTTGGTTTAGGTTTACTTAGTTTAGGTTTAGTTTATTTTATTTATTTAGGTTAAGGTTTATATAGTTGAGGTTTTAGGTTTAGGTTAAGGTTTATTTTAGTTTAATTTTGTTTAGTTTATTTATTTAATTTATTTTTAGTTTAAGTTTATTTATTTAGTTTAGTTTTTATTTATATAGTTTACTTAGTTTATTTTTAGGTTTAGTTTATTTAGTTTAGTTTATTTTATTTTAGTTTAGGTTTAGGTTTATTTAGTTTTGTTTATTTTCGCTTATATATTTAGTTTATTTTAGTTTATTTAGTTTAAGTTTAGGTTTAGGTTTAGGTTTAATTTAGTTTAGTTTAGGTTTAAGTTTAGGTTTAGGTTTATATAATTTAGTTTATTTATTTATTTATATTTAAATTAATTTTACTTTTTTTAGTTTGTGTTTATTTATTTTATTTATTTATTTCTTAGTTTAGATTTAGGTTTAGGTTTTCTTGTTTAGTTTAGTTTAGTTCAGGTTTAAGATTATTGTTTAGGTTTAGGTTTTATGTTTAGGTTTAGGTTTAGGGTTTAAGGTTAAGGATTGTAGGTTTAGGGTTTACAGTTTAGGGTTTAGAATTTAGGGTTAGGGTTTTTTTATATATATTTTTATTTTTTTTATTTAGGGTTTAGGATTTACAATTTAGGGTTTAGGTGTTTAGGGTTTAGAGTGCTAGGGGTTTAGAATTTAGGGTTTAGGAAATTTTTTTAAATTAAGGAAATAGGTAGGTTTATGCTTATTTAGTTTATATAATTTATTTTTTATTTATTTTAGTTTATTTTTTTTATTTAGGTATATTTTTTATTTTTCTTTAGTTTGGTTTATTTATTTTAGGTTTATTTATTTTAGTTTAGTTTAGTTTATTTTATTTTAGTTTATTTCATTTTATAGGTTTAGTTTTTTTTTTTTTTTTTAGGTTTGGCTTTATATTATTATTTTATTTGTTTAGGTTTAGGTTTTATTTTAGGTTTATTTTTAGGTTTTATTTCTTAGTTTAGGTTTATGTTTATTTTTAGTTGATTTTATTTTATTTAGTTTAGGGTTTAGGTTTAGGTTTAAGTTTTATTTATTTTAGTTTAGTTCATTTTAGTTTTGATTTAGTTTTATTTTATTTTGTTTATTTTACGTTTAGGTTTTTTTTCTACTTTAGGGTTTAGTTTTTACTTTTTATTTATTTTCAAATTTTATTTATTTTTTATTTTTTTGGTTTAGGTTTTTATATAGTTTTTATTTTATTTTATATTAGGTTTATTTTATTTTTATTTTATGTTTACTTTTTATTTTATTTAGGTTTTTTATTTTTAGGTTAATTTTATATTTTTAGTTTACTTTAGGTTTTTATTTATTTTATTTTAGTTTTATTTTAATTATTACTTACTTTATTTTTAGGTTTAGATTTAGGTTTAAGTTTTAGTTTAGTTTTTTATTTTATTTTATTTTATTATTTAATTTAGGTTTAAGTTTTTTTTGTTTTTTTGTTAGGTTTTATTTAGTTTAGGTTTAGGTTTTTAGGTTTTTAGGGTTTAGGTTTTATGGTTTAGGGTTTAGGGTTTAAGGTTTAGTGTTTGGGGTTTAAGGCTTAGGGTTTAGGGTTTAGGGTTTAGGGTTTTACGATTTAGGGTTTAAGGTTGTAGGATTTAGGGTTTAGGGTTTAGGATTGTAGGTTTAAAGTTTAAGGTTTAAGGTTAGTTTTTGGGTTTGGGGTAGGGTCAGGGGTTTTTTTATATATAATTATAGATTTTTTATTTTAAATTAATTAAACTATTAGGTTCAACTTTATTTAGTTTATATTTTATTTATTTTAGTTTATTTACTTTTTATTTTATTTAGGTTTTTTTTTATTTTTTATTTTTATACCATTTAGTTTCTTTATTTTAGGTTTATTTATTTTAGTTTAGGTTTTTTTATTTTGTTTATTTTTAGGTTTAGGTTTATGTTAAGGTTTATTTTTTAGTTTACTTCTATTTTAATTTTACTTTTTTAGGTTTAGGTTTTATTTTATATTTTAGGTTTAGTTTTAAGTTTTTATTTAATATTTTTAAGTTTAGGTTTTATGTTTTTATTTTAGGTTTATTTTTAGGTTTAATTTTATGGTTTAGGTTTAGGTTTATTTTTAGTTTATTTTATTTTATTTTATTTAGTTTGGGTCTAGGTTTAGGTTTATGTGTTATTTATTTTAGTTTAGGTTTATTTTATTTCTATTTTAGGATTAGGTTTTTTTTATAGTTTAGGGTTTATGTTTTATTATTTATTTATTTTGAGGTTTTATTTTTTTTGTTTGTTTTTTAACTTTAGGTTTTTATTTAGTTTTTATTTTATTTATTTTTAGTTTAGTTTAGGTTTTTATTTATTTTATTTTATTTTATTTTTATTTTATTTTGGTTTAAATTTTTTATTTATTTTAGTTTAGGTTTATGTTTTTTAGCTTTTAAAGGTTTAGGGTTTGGGATTTAGGGTTTAGGGATAGTTTAGGGTTTAGGGTTTAGGATTTGGGGTTTATGGTTTAGGGTTTAGGGTTTAAGGTTTATGATTTAGGGTTTAAGGTTTAGGTTTTAGGGTTTAGGGTTTATGGTTTAGGGTTTAGGGTTTTAGGGTTTAGGGTTTAGGGTTTAGGGTTTTAGGATTTAAGTTTTAGGTTTAGGGTTCAAGTTTTAGTTTAGGGTTTAAGGTTTTTGGTTTTTTTTAATAGAGGAAAAGTTGAGATTCAACATTTCTTCTTTTCGATTTCATCAAAACAAATTTTCTAAGACACAAGTGACAACATAGATAAAAATGAGCATGCATAGAGCAAATCAAAAACCCTAAATTACTAGAACCATCTCCACTGTAATGACACACTTCCATAAATAGCATATCAGATAGTTCATTTTGCAGTTTCATTAGTCCCATCAGAACCACCATGGCCTCTCGAGTAGTTGGATCCACCATCATATCCCTGATCTCTCCCTCCACTACCACCACTGTAACCTCTGTCGCTCCTCTCACCACCATAACCACCATTGTGCCGACCACCACCTCAATATAACCTAGCACCTCAAGATCCCCCACCACCACTGTGATAACCATCGCCTTCGCCTACACCGCCAGATCTAGAATGAGCCTAGTTGACGGTAATGTTCCCACCATCAAGGTTCTGCCCATTTTTAGGGTTTAGGTTTATGCTTAGGTTTATTAGGTGTTAGGGTTTAGAGTTATTTTTTTACTTATTTAGTAACTTTAGGCTTAGGTTTAGAGTTTGGGGTTTAGGGTTTAAGGTTTATGGTTAGGGTTTAGGGTATAGGATTTGAGGTTTGGGGTTTAGGGTTTAGGGTTTAGGGTTTTAGGGTATGTGCTTTTTTAGGTTTAGTTGACATTAGAGGTAAGGTATAGGGTTTAAGTTTTTTGGGGTTTATGGTTTAGGGTTTAGGGTTCAGTGTTTAAGCTTTAGGGTTTCAGGTTTAAGGCTTAGGGTTTATGGTTAACTTAGGGTTTTGGGTTAGTTTATGGCTTAAGGTTTAAGGTTTAGGGTTTAGGCTTTAGGGTTTTTAGATTTTAGGGTTTAAGGTTTAGTGTTAGTTTAGAGTTTAGGGTTAGGGTTTAGGATTTAGGATTTATGGTTTATGATTTATGGTTTAGGGTTTAGGTTTAATTTATGGTATAGGGTTTTTTTAAATTAAGTAAACCGATAGGTTTAGGTTTATTTTATTTATTTACATTATTTTTTATTTATTTTAGTTTATTTTACTTTGGGTTTTATTTAGGTTTATTTTTTATTTTTATTTAGTTTAGTTTATTTATTTTACTTTAGGTTTTTTATTTTAGTTTAATTTTTAGGTTTTGGTTTATGTTTATGTTTATTTTTTATTTTTTTAAGTTTAAGTTTTATTTTTATTTTTAGGTTTAGGTTGTTATTTTATTTTTTTTAGGTTTTGGTTTTAACTTTTTATTTTAAGTTTATTTTTAGGTTTTATTTTTTGGTTTAGGTGTAGATTTATTTTATTTTATTTAGTTTAGGGTTTAGGTTTAATTTATCTTAGGTTTAGGTTTAGCATTTATTGATTAGTTTATTTAGTGTAGGTTTAGTTTTATTTTTTATTTTTAGTTTAGGTTTAGTTTTTTTTAAGGTTTAGGTTTTATTTTATTATTTATTTATTTTAGGTTGTTTAGTTTAGAGTTTAGGATTATAGTTTTAGTGTTCTAGGTTTAGGTTTAGATTTTTAGGTTTAGGTTTTAGGGTTTATTTTTTTAGGTTTAGGTTAGGGATTAGGGTGAGTTTAGCATTTTTTATTTAATTTAGGATTTAGGGTTTAGGTTTAGGGTTTAGGGTTTAGATTTAGGTTTAGTGTTTAGAGTTTAAGGTTTAGTGTTTATTTTAAGTTTAGAATTGGCTTAGGTTTAGGTTAGTTTAGGGATTTAGGTTAGTTTAGGGTTTAGTTTAAAGATAGGTTTAGGTTTTAGGTTTAGGGTTTAACTTCTGATTACTTAAGTTTAGGGTTTAGGTTTAGGTTTAAGTTTTTTAGGGTTTAGGTTGGGTTAGGGTTTAGGGTTTAGGGCTTAGGGTTTAGGGGTTAGGGTTTAGGGATGTAGGTTTATGGTTTTCGATTTAGGGTTTAAGGTTTCGGGTTAGTTTTAGGGTTTAGGGTTTCGGATTTAGGGTTTAGGGTTTAGGGTTTGTTTTTTTTTAAAAAAATATAAAGTAAACCTATAAGTTTAGGTTTATTTAGTTTTTTTTTATTTTAATTTATTTTCCATTTTTATTTGTATTTAGGTTTATTTTTTATCTTTATTTAATTTAGTTTATTTATTTTATGTTTATTTATTTTAGTTTAAGATTTTTTATTTTATTTTATTTTTTAGGTTTAGGTTTATTTTTCTGTTTAGTTTTATTTTTTTTTATTTTCTAGGTTTCTGTTTTATTTTTTATTTTTGTAGGTTTAAGTTTTTATTTTATTTTTTTGGGTTTAGGTTTTAGTTTTATTATAGGTTTATTTCTAGGTTTTATTTTTTATTTTTGGTTTAGGCTTATTTTTAATTTAGTTTATTTTATTTAGTTTAGGGTTTAGGTTTAGTTTATTTTAGGTTTAGGTTTAGGTTTTACTTATTTTAGTTTAGTTTATTTTTGTTTTAGTTTGGGTTTATTTTATTTTGTCTATTTTAGGTTTAGGTTTTTTTAGCTTAGGGTTTAAAATTTATTTTTCATTTATTTTTAGGTTTATTTTTAAGGTTTAGGTTTTCAATTTTTTTATTTTTTTATTTTTGGGTTATTTTATTTATATTTTACTTTTGGGTTTTATTTTATTTAGGTTTATTTATGTTTTAGTTTAGTTTAGGTATTTATTTATTTTAGTTTAGTTTAGGTTTTATTTTTTATTTTATTTTATTTTTTGGTTTAGGTTTAGGTTTTAGTAAAGGTTTTTATTTTTTTATTTTTTTTATTTTAGTTAAGTTTAAGTTTTTTATTTATTTTATTTTTAGGTTTTATTTAGTTTAGGTTTAGGTTTTTCGGTTTTAGGGTTTAGGGTTTAGGGTTTAGGGTTTAGGGTTTAGGGTTTAGGGTTTGGGCTTTGGGGTTTAGGGTTTCGGGTTTAGGGTTGTAGGTTTTAGGGTTTTAGGTTTTGGATTTAGGGTTTATGGTTAAGGGTTTTAGGGTTTAGGGTTTAGGTTTAGGGTTAAGGGTTTAGGGTTTTGGGTTTTAGGGTTTAGAGTTTAAGGTTGTAGGTTCAGGATTTAGGGTTAATTTTAGGGTTGTAGGTTTAGGGTTTGGGTTTTTTTTATTTTATTTATTCTATTTTATTTATTTATTTTTAAATTAAATAAATGGGTAAGTTTAGGTTTATTTAGTTTATTTTTTATTTATTTTATTTTCTATCTTTAGGTTTAATTTTTTTTTTGGTTTAGTTTACTTTATTTATTTTAGGTTTATTTATTTTAGTTTAGGTTTTTTATTTTAGCTTATTTTTTAGGTTTAAGTTTAGGTTTAAGCTTATTTTTTTAGTCTAGTTTTATTTTTATTTTATTTTTTAGGATTAGGTTTTATTTTTTTATTTTTGGGTTTAGGTTTAGGTTTCTAATTTATTTTTTTAGGTTTAGGTTTTAGGTTTTTATTTTATGTTTTATTTTTTTAGTTTAGGTTTAGGTTTTTTTTTAGTTTATTTTATTTTATTTGGTTTAGTATTAGGTCTAGGTTTAGTTTATTTTAGGTTTAGGCTTAGGTTTTATTTTTTTTAGTTTAGTTTACTTTTTGTTTAGGTTTAGGTTTATCATCTTTTTATTTTAGAATTAGTTTTTTTTTAGTTTAGGGTTTAGGTTTTAGTTTTTTATTTATTTCTAGGTTTTATTTTTTGGTTTATTTTTTAGGTTTAAGTTTCTATTTAGTTTTTATTTTATTTTATTTTAGGTTTATTTTATTTTTATTTTAACTCTGGTTTTTATTTTATTTAGATTTTTTATTTTTTAGTTTATTTTAGGTTTTTATTTATTTTATTGTAGTTTAGCTTTTATTTCTTATTTAATTTTCTTTTTAGGTTTAGGTTTAGGTTAAGCTTTTAATTTATGTTTTTATTTTATTTTATTTTATTTATTTTATTTTGGTTTTGGTTTTTTATTTATTTTATTTTTAGGTTTTATTTAGTTTAGGTTTAGGTTTTTAGCTTTTTAGGGTTTAGGGTTTAGGGTTTTTGGTTTTTTTTAACAGAAAACAAATTCAGATTGAACATTTGTTCTTTTCAATTTCATCAACCAAGTAGCACACCAAGTTTTCTAAGACACAAATGACGACATAGATCAAAAATGAGCACATGAAATAAAACCAATCTAAATTGTCTCTTATAAAAGTTCCATAAGCAACAGATCGGATCAGCTAATCTTCAGTTTCTCTAGTTCCCATCAAAACCACCACTTCCTCTTGAGTAGCGAGATCCACCATCATATCCTTGATCTCTCACTCCACCACCACCACAGTTGTAACCTCATTCCTCCGCCTCCATCCCCTGCCACCACCACCACCTCCCCTATCCACGGCATCTCTAGATCCCCACCAACACTATGACAATGCCTCACTTTTGCCTCCATCACTAGATCTAGGGAGTTGGTTGGCCGGTGATGTTCCTGTCATCAAGGTTCTGTGCATTCATATTTAGGTTTAGGTTTGGGTTTATTACATTTTAGAGTTTAGGTTAATTTTTTAATTTATTTAGTTACTTTAGGTTTAGGTTTAGGGTTTGGGGTTTAGGGGTTAGGGTTAAGGTTTAGGGTTTAATGTTTAGGGTTTAGGGTTTAGTGTTTTAGGGTTTAGGGTTTTAGGGTTTGGGGTTTAGGGTTTAGGGTTTAGGGTTTAGGGTTTAGGGTTTTAAGGTGTAGGTTTAGGGTGTAGGGTTTAGGGTTGTAGGTTTAGGTTTAAGGTTTATGGTTTAGGTTTAATTTAGTTTAAGGTTTTTTTAAATTAAGTAAATTGGTTGGTTTAGGTTTATTTAGTATATTTAGTATATTTTTTATTTATTTAGGGTTTAGGGTTTAGGGTTTATTATTTAGGGTTTAGGTTTTAGGGATTAGGGTTTTGGGGTTTAGGATTTTAGTGTTTAGGGTTATGGATCTAGGGCTTAAAGTTTAAGGTTTTTAGGGTTTAGGGTTTAGGTTTTAGGTTTAGGGTTTAGGGTTTTTTGTTTTTTAATTTTTTTAATCGAGAACAAATTAAGATTCAACATTTCTTATTTTTGATTTCGTCAACCAAGTAACACACCAAGTTTTCTAAGACACAAGAAACAACATAGTTAAAAAATGAGCACTCATGGAGCAAATCCAAAACCCTAGATAACTAGAACCATCTCTACTCTAAAGACACAGTTCCGTAAGTAACAGATCAGATCAAACGTTCTTTAGTTTCTCTATTTCCAATCAGAACCATGTTGGCCTCTCGAGTAGCAGGATCCACCATCATATCCCCGATCTCTCCCTCTGCCACCTCATGATTGTAACCTCCATTGCTCCTCCTGCCACCATAACCACCACCTCCATATCCACCAGCACCTCCAGATCCCCCACCACCATTGCGATAACTATCACCTCCGCCTTCGCCTCCACCTCCTAATCTAAACTGATCCTGGTTGACCATGATGTTCCTGCCATCAAGGTTCTACCCTTTCTAAGGGTTTTGATTTTGCTTTAGGTATATTTTATAATTTATTTTGTTACTTTCAATTTAGGTTTGGGGTTTGGGGTTTAGGGTTTAGGGTTTATGGTTAGGGTTTAGGGTTTAAGGTTTAGGGTTTAGGGTTTAGGATATAAGGTTTTAGCATTTATGCTTTTAGGGTTTAGGGTTTAGAGTTTAGGGTTAGTTTATGGTTTAGGGTTTTTTTTAAATTATGTAAATTTGTATGTTTAGGTTTAGTTAGTATATTAAGTTTATTTTTTATTTATTTTAGTTTACTTTATTTTTTATTCTTAATTTGGTTTATTTTTTGTTTCTATTTAGTTTAGGTTATTAATTTTAGGTTTATTAATTTTAGTTCTGGTTTTTTATTTTTGTTTATTTTTTAGGTTTGGGTTTAGGTTTTATTTTTTATTTTTAGGTTTAGGTTTAGGTTTTTATTTAGTTTTTTAAGGTTTAGGTTTTAGATTTCTATTTTATGTTTATTTTTAGGCTTTATTTTTTTTAGTTTAAGTTTAGGTTTATTTTTAGTTTATTTTATTTTATTTAGTTTAGGTTTAGTTTATTTTAGTTTTAGGATTAGGTTTTATCTATTTTAGTTTAGTTTATTTTAGTTTAGGTTTAGGGTTATTTTATATTATTTATTTTATTTTTATTTTAAGTTTAGGATTTTTTTTAGTTTTGGGTTTAGGTTTTATTTTTTATTTATTTTTTACTTTATTTTATAGGTTTAGATTTTTATTTAGTTTTTATTTAATTTTATTTTAGATTTATTTTATTTTTATTTTACTATTTGTTTTAATGTTATTTAGGTTTTTTATACTTAAGTTTGCTTTATTTCTTAGTTTAGTTTGGTTTTATTTATTTTATTTTTTCTTTTTATTTTATTTTATTTTTAGGTTTAGGTTTAGGTTTTAGTTTTGGTTTTTATTTTATTATCTTATTTAGGTTTAATTTTTTTTTAAGGTTTTATGTAGTTTAGGTTTAGGTTTTTAGGTTTTTAGGGTTTAGTGTTTAGGGTTTAGGGTTTAGGTTTTAAGGTTTGGAGTTTTAAGGTTTAGGGTTTTAGGGTTTAGGATCTTGGGTTAGGGTTTAAGGTTTAGGGTTTAGGTTAAGTGTTTAGGCTTTAGGGTTTAGGATTTTTACGATTTAGGGTTTAGGGTTTAGGGTTAGCTTATGGTTTAGGATTAGTTTATGCTTTAGAGTTTAGGGTTTTTTGGGTTTTGGGTTTTGGGTTAGTTTAAAGTTTAGGGTTTAGGGTTTTAATTCTTAAGGTAAGGGAATAGGTTTTAGGGTTAGGGTTAGTGTTTAGGGCATAAGGTTTAGGGTTTAGAGTTAGTTTAGGGTTTAGGGTTGTAGGTTCAGGTTTATAGGTTTATGGTTTAGGGTTTAGGGTTAATTTTATGGTTTAGGGTATAGGGTTAAAGGTTTAGGATTTAGAGTTTAGGGTTTAGGGTTTTTTTTAATTATGTAAACCACTAGGTTTAGGTTTATTTAATTTATTTAGTTTATTTTTCATTTATTTTAGTTTATTTTATTTTTTAATTTTATTTAAGTTTTTTATGTTTATTTAGTTTAGTTTATTTATTTTAGTTTGATTTAATTTAGTTTATGTATTTTATTTTAGTTTATTTTTTAGGTTTCTATGTAGGTTTATACTTATTTTTCTCTTTAGTTTTATTATATCTTTATTTTTTAGGTTTAGGTTTTTATTTTATTTTTTTAGGTTTAGGTTTTATGTTTATATTTTAAGTTTATTTTTAGATTTTTTTTAGTTTAGGTTTATTTTTAGTTTATTTTATTTTATTCAGTTTAGTGTATAGGTTTAGGTTTAGGTTTTATTTATTTTGTTTAGTTTATTTTAGTTTAGGTTTAGGTTTATTTTGTTTTGTTTAATTTAGGTTTTACTTTTATTTATTTTTAGGCTTTATTTTTAGATTTATTGTTTAGGTATAGGTTTTAGTTAGTTTTGATTTTATTTTATTTTAGGTTTTTTATTTTTATTTTATGTTTTAGTTTTATTTTATTTAGGTTTTTTATTTTTAGGTTTATTTATTTATTTTATTTTAGTTTAGTTTTTATTTTTTTATTTTATTATATTTTTAGGTTTAGGTTTAGGTTTTTATTTTATTTTATTTTATTCAGGTTTTACTTTTTTATTTATTTTATTTTTAGGTTTTAATTAGTTTAGGTTTAGTTTTTTAGGTTTTTACGATTTATGGTTTATGGTTTAGGGGTTAAGGATTGGGGTTTAGGATTTGTGGTGAGAATTTTCATATAAGATTTCTAAAAAATAAGATGTATTCTTCCATCTTCACTTTATGCAGGTTAAATGAGGATGGAAATATACATCTCTTCCTTTTATGCAATTTGACACCACGTAGATCTGCAGATGTTCTTATTAAGGGTGATCATGTATGACATTGAGGAGAGGTGTACTATCTCGAAAGATAGAAGTCAGTACCCTACAATGGACTTAATCACCTCAACAAGGACTCCTTAGGACAATGGGTCTGCATATGTACCAGAGATTTTTCCCCTACTTTACATGGAAAGTATAGTAAGGTTTATTTTAAACTGGGATCATTAAGTTACCTAAAGGGGCAGACCCCCATAATTAATTACATCCTAAGGAATGAGATCCCTCAAGAATACTCTCGATTAAGGTAAATGATCGTTGTCTCCAAAGATTTCAATAGGTAGGACTATCAATCTATTAGTTTATTTTGCAAGATCAAATTGGATTGATCAAAGAGAGGGAGTTATTATCGAAGCCAAATGAAAATAAGTAGGAGATGCCCACGATGTTAGGAAACCTAACGAGCATCTCAAACTATCCTATAGTTGGGCTTTTAGTTTTAAAATTGATTTAATTTGTTTGAATTGAATTTTTCATTAAAAATTTAGGCCTTATGATTCCATAACACAAGATGATGGAAATGCCTAAGAGGTGAGGATTTATGTATGGCCCACAAGGGGAGAAATAACCTCATAAACTAAATCTAGGGAGCTTTGGCAGAGAAAGCACAACCTAAATCTAAGGTAAAATGGGTATTTGGTTTGCCTCCACAAGAGAGGACAAACCACCACTTGTTTGGACTTTTGACTTGGGGTGGCCACCCTCATATGGTTTTAAATTCATGTAGGCAAGTCATATGCTTTATGCAAGATAGCTAGGCTATTATTTATTTAGAAAGTGACTAAGCCCTTAAACTCACTCCCTAAAGAGACAAAATCACATAAGGGTATGTTGCAAATGACCTATATCTAATGGAATTCAGATTTCATTTTATTTTTATTTTTGGGAAATCATTTTGACTCGGGCTAATAAGATTCATATGCCTAATGCATGAGAAATGAGATTATTGGCCAAAATCAGTGAGAAGGGAGGAAGTGTATTTCAACCATGGCTCTCAAGGTCAAAGTTTCTCTAGCAAGGTGGAAGCCCTCAACAAGAGTGAAAATAATATGCATTTGTGCATGATGTTATAAAAAAGTACTCATCCATTAAGGGTTAATTCTTTTATCTTGATTTTAGTCTAAGCTTTATGTGAGGTTATGAGTTCTTTATTTTAGTTTTGAATTGTTAAATTTGGTAAAGATTTATTTTTCCCTAAGATCATAATCCACATCTAGGCCATACATAAAGCAAGGAATAAACTAGGGAAAGGATGCCACTTAATGCACAAGCTAAACAAATCATTAATCAATTTATAAAGCTAATCAAGAATAAGAAGCCATTATGGTTGGGTACCACCACAAACCCAAAAAATTGGGTAGCCTCTACACTTACACGGATTACAAATGAATTATATACCATTAAGCAAGGAACTCATTGTTATGGGGGTTTTTAAGCTTCATTTCTTTAATTTTTCTTTTCATCTATCTTCTTCTTTACTTCTTTCTTCTTTGGCTCCTTCTTTTGGATGGTTGGAAAGTGGATGCTCCGAAGGCTTCACATGGTGCATAAGATGAGATCTTATAACTAATGCTCATCCTAATCCCCATAACAATCATTCTAAAATCCTAACTGCAAAAATTACATGAAATGGAAAAGTAAATCTATCTAACACCTGCAAAACAAAGATTAGCTGAACACACCACCAAATCTCAAGCATGTATATTGGAACTTATCACCCTACACATGGATGACTAAGTCCACCTGACCTATTGGATTATGCTTAGGGGCATAAGCACCTGCACAGCAAAAGCATTTATATTTTATTTATCACAGCGCCCCTTAAGCATAATCCCCTACAGAAGACAATGGTTAGACTAAGATTGTCCTACCATCCATTCTACGCACATACATCCTAACATCTAGACTAAAATATATATTACAAAATAAAAGCAAAGCATCAAACTATGGACTGCCCTAACCTAAAGCTAGAAGTGGTGACTTAGCTTAATGTGTGTGCTTTAGAAGTTTGTGTGGTATGCTTAGCTATGGCTTTAAGTTAAAATTTCCTAAGTATGAAGCATGTTCAACTTAAAGGAGAGTTTCATTCAAGTGGTTTAGTTTTTTGAGTTGATTTTATTTTATGTTTTGATTAAGTTCAAGTGAATCCAAGAATTAATTACTAAGTTATAAAAAGAAACAAAGAGAAGAGAACTTCTCTTTCCTTCCCTAACCTAAGTAATTCCTAAAGTGGATTCATATTTTTAGTTTTGTTTAGTGAATGTTTTAATTAAGTTTTTAATTAATCCTAAGTTTAGATGAACTCTAAACAAACTTATTCAAAAAGAAATGCATTTTAGATTAAGTAAAATGAACTAAGTTCACAAAACTTGCATCACTTCATCTCTTTCCCAACATATATAACATGAATATGAATGAGTCCTAAACATGTCTATACATACAAATCAGAATGTTTAGCACACTTTATGATGCATGCTAAGTAATTTATTTAAGAAAATTTGGATGTTTATTATGCATGATTTTCATTAAGTAGCAAAGGGGTTTCTTATCCAACTTTCATGCACATATGAATGTATGAAAAGCATAAAGTGAGTGCCATTGTTAACCAGGGTGTAAGGTACAAGACCTACTTAGGGCTACTTAAAGCCTCGCAATCCCGGGGTTGTCCAGACTAATATACCACTTTCCTTAAATACAAGTATGTGTACAAAAGAAATGAATGGAAAAGAAAGAATGCAAAAGTTTGTGTTGGTTGATTTATTTTTGTTTATGCAATTTATATGTACAAGTACAGGTATCCTTCTTAAGTAATAGCATATGAATGAATAGGATAAGGAATTATGCAAGTGTTAGGTTCTTTTGAAATGAACCATACACTTTGTTAAATCCAATTCAAAACTATACTAAAAGAGGGAAGAGGGAAACCTACACTAAGAACATCCTTATATTTTACACATGTAAACTTACAAGTAAGATATAAGTAACACACTTTCAGTTTTGATAATTGATTCATATATTTTTAAAATAATTTGGATTTAATAGTGATAATAGCCACTCATATTCTTACTTTATCCAACATAAATAATTTGATATAAAGGAAACATTTTCATTTTAAATTTGATTTTTGAAGAGCATGGATGCATGAAACCATATGACACACATATTTCCCATGTTGGGGAAGAAATTAAAGAATTGAAATCATGTAAACACATTCACTTTAATTAAATCCTAAAGACATTCTAATGAAATAAGAAGGTTTAAAGTAAATCAAAGTTTATTTAATGTGATTTTTATTTGATCTTGAATTTGATTTAATTTTGAAAAATGTGAATTGAGTTTTCTATTCCTAATCCATTCCCACATGTGTTTAATATTTTTGTTCAATTTTTAGATGATTAGATTTATTTTACATTTTTGATTAGGTTAAGGTATGAATTATGCATGTTAATTACCCCTTACCTACACCACCTTAGCATAGCTAATCAAATAATTATGTGCCAATGAGATGACATAAAACCTCACAAAGAATTTAAATTTGCAATGCATCTAGGAAGAAAAGAGGCTTAATTCATTGGCTTATGATTAATGATTAATGAAGCTAAGGGTTTTAAGCTCAACCGTCCATCGAAAATGCACGGATGGGCGGCTAGAGATCCTCCCTGTTCTTCCATGTAAAAAATGTGGAATGTCTAGTTTCAAAGAGAAGATCTGAACTCGATCGAGCTTGGATTGGATTAAAAATCAACCCTCACCATCTAAACCTAATGGCAAGCACATCTAACGGTCAAAATTCTATGGGATTAAAATTTTTTTTTAGTGCTCCACACCACATTGAGTTTAATGGTCAGAAAATGGCATACCTCACCGGTGCTCGATTCCTTTGGAGAAGCTTCATCTGGTTGAAATGAATCTTTGGTGAAAGTTTTAGCTCTTGAGGTTGAGTGAATGGCTCTATGGACCAACTCCTCCTCCAAGTGAGCTCGACTTTGATTGAATTGGATCCTCCCTTACCTTTGGAGCTTGGGAAAGAGCTTGGGGAAGCTTGACTTGATCCTCTGATGGAGCTTGCCAAGAGAATTTTGTTGATATTACGTATTGGATAAGATTAAAATACTTATGGAGCTCCCCTATTTTTACCATGTGAAAACTGAGAAGATGAAGTTGGCAAGTGCTTGAGGGAGCTTGGGATCACTGGGAAAAGAGTCCTCTAGCTTCCTCACACTCAATCGACAATGGGGAACTGAAGATTCAAATGAATTAGGGGAGTATATCTCCCCCTTTGGCAATCAGACGATCGAGAAGGGAGGAGCCATTTTGATCCAATTTAGCTTAGGAAGTGGGTTTGTTAGGCCTTTTAGGCTATCCTTGAGTTCATTTTAGTCTATGGAGTGTATTAGTGGAGTGGCCATGTGCTCTATGGACCAACTCCTCCATGTGAGCTTGACTTTGATTGAATTGGATCCTCCCTTACCTTTGGAGCTTGGGAAAGAGCTTGGGGAAGCTCGACTTGATCCTCGATGGAGCTTAAGAATTTTGTTGATATTATTGGATGTTCAAAATCTTATGGAGCTCCCCATTTTCACCTTGTGAAAATTGAGAAGATGAAGTTGGCAAGTGCTTGAGGGAGCTTGGGATCTGGAAAAGAGTCTAGCTTCCTCACACTCAATCAATGGGAACTGAAGATTCAAATGAATTGAGTATATCTCCCCTTTGGAAATTGGATGATCGAGAAGGGAGGAGCCATTTTGATCCAATTGAGCTTAGGAAGTGGGTTTGTTAGGCCGTTTAGGCTGTCCTTGAGTTCATTTTACATTAGGGAGTAGATTAGTGGAGTGGCCATGTGCTCCATTTGAGTGGAGACCTGATTCTCATGTGCCCATTTCAAGTCAAGTGCTCAGTTTGGCCTTTTGGTAAAGTTGGGCTTACCTAAACCCACTGGGTTGGGTGCACCACCCTCCATAGTGTTCCCTTGACCTATTAGGAGTGTATCAAGTAGGTATGAAGAGGGTTTGACCAAATTCCAAGTGGAATTGGCCAAAATTTGTTCTATGAATTAGGGTTAAAATGTCCATTTAGCTTATTTTTTAACTTGGATATGTTGGCTATGCTGAGAAAATAGGATTGGCCAAATTTCAATAGATTTGGAGTTCATTTTGTATGGTTTAGCTCATGTTGACCCATTTAGGTCTAAATGGGTCAACTTGGGTCAAGTTGACCAATTGGTCAAATTGGGTCAAACTAATGGTTAGGTCAAGTTCATATGACCCTTTGAAATGTTTTAGTGGCTTTGGTTTGATTCAATTTGGTTTAGGTTTGAATTTGGTTCATATGACTTCAATTAGGTCAAATGGGTCAAGTTGACCAATTTGACCCATTTGACCTATTTGAGCTAAGTCATGGGTAAGTTTAGGTTTGGTTAGTCATATGAAGTTGATTGGTATTTTAATTTCAAATCAATTTTGGTTAAGTATGAATTTTGCTTAACATGACCCTTTAGGTCAAGTTGGGTTCAAGGTCAATTATGCTAGGTTAGGTCTAGTTGGCCATTTAAGGCTTTGGTCAAGTTCAACAAGTGATTTGGAATGAACTTGACCCATTGGTTTCAATCATTTTGGCTTAGATCAAGTTTTGACATATTTTGACTTTAGGTCAGTTGGGTCAACAGGTCAAAATTAAGCTAGGCTCAAATGTTGACTTGGTTAAGTTCAAACATTGGTCATGAATGAACTTAGATCATTGGTTTTAATCAATTTGGCCTATGGTAGATTTTGGCTTTATTTGGTTTCATTTTGGCTAAGTGTTGACTTGGTCAATAGGTTTGACTTGGTTTGACCCAATTTGAGTGATTGATTATCTCATGATTGTTGATCATGATGAGAGGCTTAGTGAGTTTGATTCGGTCCAATTTGGTTATAGAATTTGGCTCATAGTACTTTAGGTCACTTTGGGTCAAGTGAGCCTAAGTGGGTTAAATGGCTTGGTCAAAGCTTGATTTGAGTTTGATTGAACTTACATATGGAGTTATGATTGAGATATAAATTCATTTACATGTGGTTTGAAGTCAAATGGGTTTTGATTCATTTGACAATTTTAAGTTCAAAGGGTGAACATGAAATGGATTTTGGCTTGATTTTTTTGAGTTTTGATTAAGTGATTGAAATTTGATTGATTTGAATTTTATATTTCATTTATATATGTGAATATAAATGAGAATATAAATGAGTTATGAGAAAATTTCATGTATTTGAATTGATTTGAAGATGATCTAGGCTAAGTCCTAAAGAGAGGATTAAGGACTTATGAAATATTTGGAATTTGGAATTTCAATCATAGGTTTCAATCATGGATTTCAATCATGAGTTTCAATCATATGACATTGATATGAGTTCGGAGAAAATCAATTAGGCTAAAAATTTGATTTCATGTTGATTTGATTTGGAGTTTGACTTGAAGGAAGGAAATGAAGGAATGGTTCAAAAAAAGAAGGATCATGAACATGACTACTCTAAGGCTAACTCTTCTAAGTCTCTAGGGCTAGGTTGAGTGTCCACCTAATCACTAGATATGTCTTAAGGATAAGGATCTCTTAAAGTCTAAGAAGAGTCCTATGTCTAAGATGGAGGGGTTGAGAGCTCATCCTAAAAATGAGGTCAACAGGGTTTAGGGTTGTAGGTTTTAGGGTTTAAGGTTTAAGGTTTTGGGTTTAGGGTTTAGGGTTTAGGGTTTTATGGTTTAAGGTTTATGGTTTAGGGTTTAGGGTTTAGGGTTTAGGGGTTAAGGTTTTAGGGTTTAGGGTTGTAGGTTTAGGGTTTAGGGTTAGTTTTAAGGTTTAGGGTTTAGGCTTAGGGTTTTTATTTATTTATTAATTTAGGGTTTAGGGTTTAGGGTTTAGAATTTTGAGTTTAGGGTTTAGGGTTTAGGTTTTTTTAATTATGTAAATCAGTATGTTTATGTTTATTTAGTTTATTTAGTTTACTTTTTATTTATTTTTATTAATATTTATTTTTTATTTTTATTTAGTTTAGTTTATTTATTTTACGGTTTAGGGTTTAGGGTTTAGGAAACAAAAAAATAATACCTAAAAATAAACTTAAAATAAAAACCTAAACCCTTAACTTAAAAAAATAAAATAAAAACATAAACCAAAACCTAAAAAAAAAAAAAAAAACCTAAACCTAAAAATAAAGAATAAAGTATTATAATATTTAAGAATTACTTCTAGTTTACCATAAACTACTTCTAGTTATCAATATTAAAACTAGAATAAAGCATTTTATATAATTTGTTCTAATTTATCAAGTGTAAAAATATTAATTATGTGTTTGAATATTCTTTTCATTATTTAATATTATTAAGGCTAGAATGACAATGAATTTATGTCTAACTATTATCGATAGTGGATCTCAAATTGTACTTAGAGATTATTGATTATAAAGAAATATACAAATTCTTTACCATCCACTTTTAGGAGTAATTTCACTCCCTTTCTTTTTATTTATGTACTTTTTTCTCACTATTTAGTTTAGGTTTAGGTTTTATTTTTAGGTTTATTTTTTAGGTTTAGGATTTTATTTATTTTATTTTAAGTTAATTTTAATTTTATCTTAGGTTTATTTTTTTAATTTATTTAGGCCTTTTATTTTTTAGTTTAGTTTAGGTTTTAATTTATTATATTTTAATTTGATTTTTATTTTTTATTCAGTTTTCTTATTAGGTTTAGGTTTAAGTTTAGGTTTTAGTTTATGTTTTTATTTTATTTTGGTTTAGGTTTTATTTATTTATTTTATTTTTTGGTTTAGGTTTTTAGCTTTTAGGATTTAGGGTTTAGTATTTAGGTTTTAGGTTTTTATTTTAGGTTTATTTTTAGGTTTTTTTTTTAGTTTAAGTTTAGGTTTATTTTTAGTTTATTTTATTTTATTTAGTTTAGGTTAAGGTTTTTATTTAGTTTATTTTAGGTTTAGGTTTAGTTTTTATTTATTTCACTTTAGTTTATTTAGTTTAGGTTTAAGCTAATTTTATGTTTATTTTAAGTTTAGGTTTTTTTTTTTAGTTTAGGGTTTAGGCTTTATTTTTAATTTGTTTTCAGGTTTATTTAGGTTTTTTAGTTTATTTATATTTTATTTTATTTAGTTTATGTTTATTTATTTCTTTTTTAGTTTAGGTTTAAATTTAGGTATTATTTTATTTAGTTTAGTTTAGTTTAGGTTTAGGTTTAGGGTTTAGGTTTAGGTTTTAGGTTTAGGGTTTAGGGTTTTAGGTTTACGATTTAAGGTTTAGCATTTAGGGTTAGGGTTTTTTTTGTTATTTTTAATTATTTTATTTAGGGTTTAGGATTTAGGGTTTATGGTTTAGGGTTTATGATTTATGTTTTAGGGTTGTAGGTTTAGGATTTCGGTTTTAGGGTTAGTTTTAGGGTTTAGGATTTAGGGTTTAGGGTTTTTTTAAAAGCAATTATGTAAGCCAGTAGGTTTAAACTTATTTTGTATACTTAGTTTATTTTTTATTTATTTTAGTTCATTTTATTTAATATTTTTATTTAGGTTTATTTTGTTATGTAGTTTAGTTTATTTATTTTAGGTTTATTTATTTAGTTTAGGTTTTGCATTTTAGTTTATTTGTTAGGTTTAGGTTTATGTTTAATTTTTAGTTTAGTTATATTTTTATTTTATTTTTAGGTTTCGATTTTATTTTTTATTTTTAGGTTTAGCTTTAGGTTTTTATTTTATTTTTTTAGGTTTTATTTTAGTTTTAGTTTTTTTTTTTTTAGTTTAGGTTTAGTTTAATTTTTTTTGTTTATTTTATTTATTTAGTTTAGGGTTTAGGGTCATTTTATTTTAGTTGTGGTTTTATATTTTAGTTTAGTTTATTTTAGTTTAGGTTTAGGTTTATCTTATTTTTTATTTTGGGTTTAGAATTTTTTTGTAGTTTATGGTTTATGTTTTATTATTTATTTATTTTTTGGTTTATTTTTAGGTTTATGTTTTAGGTTTAGGTTTTAATTGAGTTCTATTTTAGGTTTATTTTATTTTTATTTTACATTTGTGTTTAATTTTATTTAGGTTCTTTATTTTTAGGTTTATTTAATTTTTTAGTTTAGTTAATATTTAAATTTATTTTATTTTCATTAGGTTTTTTTATGTTTAGGTTTAAGTTTCGATTTAGGTTTTAGTTTAGGTTTTTAATTTTTTAAATTTTTTATTTTATTTAGGTTTAGGATTTTTTATATATTTTATTTTTAGGTTTTATTTAGTTTAGGTTTAGGATTTTAGGTTTTTAAGGTTTAGGGTTTAGGGTTTAGGGTTTAGGGTTTGGGGTTTAGGCTATAAGGTTTAGGGTTGTAGGTTTTAGCATTTAGGCTTTTGGCTTTAAGACTTAGGGTTTAATGTTTAGGGTTTTAGGGTTTAGGGTTTAGGAAGGGTTTAAGGTTTAGGGTTTACGGTTTAGGGTTGTAGTTTTACGGTTTAAAGTTTATGGTTTAAGGTTAATTTTACAGTTTAGGGTTTGGGTTTTTTGATTTTATTTTATGAATTTTAGATTTTTTTAAAATTAAGTAAACTAGTAGGTTTAGGTTTATTTAGTTTATTTAGTTTACTTTATATTTATTTATATTTATTTTAAATTTTATGTTTATTTTATTTTATTTTTATTTTTATTTAGTCTAGTTTATTTATTTTAGGTTTATTTATTTTACTTTAAATTTTTTTTGGTTTAGGTTCTGAGTTTATTTTTTTAGTTTAGCCTTATTTTTATTTTAATTTTTAAGTTTAGGTTTTATTTTTTTATTTTTAGGTTTAGGTTTAGGTTTTTATTTTATTTTTTTAGAATTAGGTTTTAGGTTTAGGATTTTTTTAATAGAGAACAAATTCAGATTCAACATTTCTTCTATTCAATTTCATCAACCAACTAACAAATGAAGTTTTCTAAGAAAAAAGAGACGACATAGATAAAAAATGAGCACACATAGAGCAAGTCAAAAAGCCTAGATAATTAGAACTATTTGCTGAAAAGACAGTTCCATAAGCAGTAGATTGGATCGTTCGTTCTTCAGTTTTTCCAGTTCCCATCAAAACTAACCCGGGCTCTCTAGTAGCTGGATCCACCATCATATCCCCGATCTCTCCATCCACCACCACCATGGCTGTAACCTCCGTCGCTTCTCCCTCTTCCATAACCACAACTACAACGAGCACCAGTTCCATATCCACAAGCACCTCCAGATCCTTGACTACCACTATGATAATCGCTGCCTTCGCCTCCACCGCCAGATGTCGACTAAGCCTGGTTGATGGTGATGTTCCTATCATCAAGGTTCCCATTGGTTTAGTTTAGGTTTTAAGTTCTATGGTTTTATAGTTTAGGTTTAGGTTTATAGTTTTAGGTTTAGGGTTTTGGTTTGGGTTTAGGTTGTTTTAGGGCTTAGGTTTTATGGTTTAGGATTTATGGTTTAGGGTTTAGAATTTAGGGTTTAGAGTTAGTTTAGGGTTTAGGGTTTAGGGTTTTTTAGGGTTTAGGGTTGTATATTTCAGATTGTAGGTTTTAGGATTTAGGGTTTAGAGTTAGTTCTAGGATTTAGGGTGTAAGGTTTAGGGTTTGAGGATTTAGTGTTTAGGGTTTACAATTTTTGATTTTCAATTAAATAAACTGATAGGTTTAGGTTTATTTAGTTTACTTTTTATTAATTTTAGTTTATTTTTTATTTTTATTTAGTTTAGTTTATTTATTTTAGGTTTATTTATTTTAGTTTAGGTATTGTATTTTAGTTTATTTTTTAGATTTAGGTTTAGGTTTATGTTTAATTTTGAGTTTAGTTTTATTTTTATTTTATTTTTTAGGTTTAGGTTTTATTTATTTTAATTTAGTTTATTTTAGGTTTAGATTTTTTTATATAGTTTAGGGCATAGGTTTTTTGTTTTTTTTAGATTATATTTTTTGTTTATTTTTTAGGTTTACATTTTTTATTTAGGTTTATTTTATTTTTATTTTACATATGGGTTTTAATTTATTTATATTTTTTATGTTTAAGTTTATTTAATTTTTAAGTTTAGGTTTAGGTTTTTATTTATTTTATCTTACTTTAGTTTTTTTTATTTTATTTTAGTTTAGTTTTTATTTTTTATTTTATTTTATTTTTAATATTATGTTTAAGTTTATGTTTATATTTTAATTTTAATTTATTTTTTTATTTTATTTAGGTTTAAGTTTTTTTATGTTTTTTTATTTTTAGGTTTTTTTTAGTTTATGTTTAAGTTTTTATGTTTTTAAGGTTTAGGGTTCGGGGTTTAGGGTTTAGGGTTTAGGGTTTTTTAGGGGTTAGGGTTGTACTTTTAAGGTTATAGGTTTAGGGTTTATGGTTTAGGGTTAGTTTTAGGATTTAGTGTTTATGAATTTTTTTTAAAATTAAGTAAACGAATAGGTTTAGCTTTATTTAGCTTATTTAGTTTTATTTATTTATTTTAGTTTGTTTTACTTTTTATTTTTATTTTAGTTTATTTTTTATTTTTATTTAGTTTAGTTTAGTTATTTTAGGTTTATTTATTTTAGTTTAGGTTTTGTATTTTAGTTTATTTTTTAGGATTAGGTTTAGGTTTATGTTTAGTTTAGTTTTATTTTTATTTTATTTCTTAGGTTTAGGTTTTATTAATTTTAGTTTAGTTTATAATAGTTTAGGTTTAGGTTTATTTTACTTTGTCTATTTTAGGTTAAGGTTTTTTCTTTTAGTTTAGGCTTTAGGTTTTATTTTTTATTTATTTTTAGGTTATATTTTTTAGGTTTATCTTTAGGTTTAGGTTTTTATTTATTTATTTTATTTTACTTTATTTTAAGTTTATCTTATTTTTATTTTATGTTTGGTTTTATTTTATTTAGGTTTTTTATGTTTAGGTTTATTTAATTTTTTAGTTTCATTTAGGTTTTTATTAATTTAATTTAATTTTATTTTAGTTTTTATCTTTTATTTTATTTTATTTTTAAGTTTAGGTTTAGATTTATGTTTAGGTTTTAATTTAGATTTATATTTTATTTTATTTTATTAATTTATTTAGGTTTAGGTTTTTTTATTTTTTTTAGGTTTTATTTAGTTTACGTTTAGGCTTTTAAGATTTTAGGGTTTAGGGTTTAGGGTTTAGGTTTTAGGGTTTAGGGTTTGGGGTAAATTTTTTTAATATTTTTATTTTTAAAAAAAAATTAAGTAAACTGGTATGTTTGGATTTATTTACTTTAATTTTTATTTATTTTAGTTTGTTTTATTTTTATTTTCATTTAGGTTTATTTTTATTTTTATTATTTTTGTTTATATATTTTAAGTTTATTTATTTTGGTTTTTTTTATTTTAGTTTTTTTTTAGGTTTAGGTTTAGGTTTAAGTTTTTTTAGTTTATCTTTATTTTTATTTTATTTTTTAGGTTTAGTTTTATTTTAGTCAGTTTAGGGTTTTATTTTATTTTTTTAAGTTTAGGTTTAGGTTCAAGTTTTACTTTTTAGTTTAGGTTTTTTTATTTATCTATAGTATCTTTTATTTTAGTTTATGTTTAGGTTTAGGTTTACTTTATTTTAGGTTTAGGTCCAAGTTTTTAGTTTATATTTAGTTTAGGTTTAGGTTTATTTTATTTTTTTAGGTTTAGGTTTATTTAGTTTAGGGTTAGTTTTATTTTATTTATTTTTAGGTTTATTTTATGTTTAAGTTTTATTTATTTATGATTATAGGTTTATTTATTTTTTATTTTAGGTTTAGTTTTTATTTTATTTATGCTTTTGATATTTTAGTTTAGTTTAGGTTTTTATTTATTTTATTTTATTTTAGTTTTTATTTTTTTATTATATTTTTTAGTTTAGGTTTAGGTTTAGGTTTAGTTTTAGGTTTTAGTTTATGTTTTTATTTTATTATACTTTTTATCTTATTTTGGTTTAGGCTTTTATTTATTTTATTTTTAAGTTTTAGTTTTAGGTTTTTATTTTGTTTAAGGTTTAGTTTAGTAGAGTTTAGGGTTTAGGGTTTAGGTTTTTTAGATCAGGATTTAGGGTTTAGGGTTTAGGGTTTGGTATTATTTATTAGGGTTTGTAAGGACGAGGGTGTTAGGGTTTAGTTTTAGTTTTGGTTGGAGTTTGGTTTAGGTTTGGGGTTTGGGGCTTGGGGTTTATAGTTTAGGGTTTAGGGTTTAGGGTTTAGGTTAGGGTTTAGGTATTAGGTTTTAGGGTTTAGGCTTTAGGCTTTAGGGCTTTAGGGTTTAGGTTTACGGTTTACAGTTTTTGATTTTAGGTTAAGGTTTTAGGTTTAGGGTTCATGTTTCATTTTAGGGTTTACAATTTTTTATTTTTTAAATTTTTAATAAAGAATAAAGTCTGATTCAACATTTCCTCTATTTTATTTCATCAACCAACTAACAAACCAAGTTTTCTTCGACCGAAGTAGACATAGATCAAAAATGAGCTTGCATAGCGCAAATCAAAATCCCTAGATAACTAGAACTGCCTTTATTATAAAGACACATTTCCATAAGTAGTAGATTGGATCAGCTATTCTTCACTTTCTCAAGTTTTCATCAGAACCACCATGGTCTCTCGAGTAGCAGGATGCACCATCATAACCCCAATCTCTTCCTCCACCACCACCACGATTGTAATCTCCATCACTACTCACGCCTCCATAACTACCACTACTCTGACCACTACCTCCATATCCATGAGGACCTCCATATCCCCCCAACCACTGCGATAACCCCCACCTCCTCCTTCGCCTCCACCGTTAGATCTAGATCTAGCCTATTGATGGTGATGTTCCTGCCGGCTCTACCCATTTTAGGGTTTTGGTTTAGTTTATTATGTTTAGGGTTTAGGTTTATTTTTAATTTATTTAGTTATTTTGGTTTAGGTTTAGGTTTAAGGTTTTGGTTTAGAGTTTAGGTTGGGTTGTTAAGGTTTAGGTTTAGGTTTGTGGTTTGGTTTAGGGTTTGTGGTTTTATTTTAATGTTTATGATTTTATGTTTTAGCATTAGGGTTAGAGGTTTGTTAGGTTTTGGGTTTTATTTTAGGGTTTAAGGTTTAGTCTTTAGGCTTTAGGATTTATGGTTTTAGGGTTTAGGTTTAGAGGGCTAAAGTTCATTCTTTAGGTTTGGCTTTATTTCAGGTTTTAGTTTTGGTTTAGGTTAGGTTATTTTAGAGTTTAGGTTTAAGTTTTAGGGTTTAGGTTATGGTTAGGGTTTTAGTTTGTGGTTTTGGATCATGGTTTGTTTTAGTTTAGGGTTTAGGCTTGTAGGCTTGGGGTTTTGGATTTAAGGTTAGGGCTTAGGCTTTAGGGTTTAAGGTTTAGGGTTTAGGGTTTAGGGTTTAGGGTTAGCTTTACGGTTTTGCCTTTAGGATTTAGGGTTTAGATTTTTTGTTAGGGTTGAAGATTTATTTTTATTTAATTTTATTTTTTTATTTAGTTTAGTTTATTTAATTTAGTTTCGATTTTTAATTTTAGCTTATTTTTAGGTTTAGGTTTAGGTTTATGTTTATTTTATGTTTAATTTTATTTTTTTTATATGTTTTATGTTTAGGTTTATTTTTTCTTTTTAGGTTTATGTTTAGGCTTTTATTTTATTTTATTAGGATTAGGTTTTAGATTATTATTTTAGGTTTATTTTTAGTTTATTTTATTTTATTTAGCTTAGGGTTTAGGTTTAGTTAATTTTAGGCTTAGGTTTAGGTTTTATTTATTTTAGTTTAGTTTATTTTAATTTAGGTTTATGTTTATTTTATTTTGTTTATTTTATGTTTAGGTTTTTTTTTTTAGTTTAGTGTTTAGGTTTTATTTTTAACTTATTTTTAGGTTTATCTTTTAGGTTTAGGTTTTTATTTTGTTATTATTATTTTTATTTTGGTCTTTTTAATGCCTAGTTTTTATTTTATTTTGCTTTTTATTTTTTAGTTTATTTTACTTTTTAGTTAGGTTTAGGTTTAGGTTTTTATTTTATTTTATTGTTTAATATTATTTTGGTTTATGTTTTTTTATTTATTTTATTTTTAAGTTTTATTTAGTTTAGGATTAGGTTTGTATCTTTTTAGGTTTTAGGGTTTAGGGTTAGTTGAGGGTTTAGGGTTTGTATTAGTTTCATAGTTTTTCTGTTTGGGGTTTAAGTTTTTGGCTTTTTATTTTAGGGTTTAGTGTTTAGGGTTTAGGGTTTAGGTTTTAGGGTTTAGGGTTTAGGGTTTTAGGGTTTAGGGTTTAGGGTTAAGGGTTTTTAGGTTTTAGGATTTAGGATTTAGGGTTTAGGTTTTAAGTCTTAGGTTCAGATTTTAGTTTAGGGTTTAGGGTTTTTGGTATTTTTTTTAACAGAGAATAAATTCATATTCAACATTTCTTTTTTTTTTTATGTCATCAACCAAGTAACACACCAAGTATTCTAAGACATAAAGAATGACATAGATAAAAAATGGGCACACATGGAGCAAATAAAAATTGATAGATAACTAGAACCATCTCTACTGTAAAGATACAGTTCCATAAACAGTAGATCATATTGGCCATTCTTCAATTTCTCCAGTTCTCATCAGAACCACTCCAGCCTCTCGAGTAGCGAGATCCACCATTATATCCTCGATTTCTCCCTCCTGCCTCCATAACTACCACTGCTCCGACCACCACTTCCATTTCCCCAGCACCTCAAGATCCCCACCACCACTGTGATAACCACCGCCTTCTCCTTCACCTCCACTACTAGATCCAGACTAAGCTTGGTTGACGTTGATGTTCCGTCCATCAAGGTTCTGCCCATTCTTAGGGTTTAGGTTTAGGTTTTGGGTTTTGGGTTGTAGGTTTTAGGATTTAGGATTTAGGGTTTGGGCTTGTGGTTTAGGTTTAGGTTTTAGGGTTAAAGGTTTATGGTTTTTAGGTATGTGGTTTTGGGTATTAGGGTTTAGGGTTTTGGGATTAGGGTTGTAGGTTTACAGTTTAGGGTTTAGGGTTTACGGTTAGTTTTAGCATTTAAAGTATAAGGTTAGGGTTAATTTTATTTTTTAAATTTTTTTTAATTTTTAACTTTTTAAAAAAATTAAGTAAACTAGTAGGTTTAGGTTTATTAACTTTATTTTTTATTTATTTTAGTTTATTTTATTTTTTCTTTTCATTTAGGTTTATTTTTTATTTTTATTTAATTTAGTTTATTTATTATAGGTTTATTTATTTTAGTTTTGGTTTTTTATTACAGTTAATTTTTCAGGTTTAGGTTTAGGTTTAGGTTTATTTTTTAGTTTACTTTTATTTTTATTTTTAGGTTTAAGTTTAGGGTTTGATTTTATTTTTTTGGGTTTAGGTTTTAGATTTTTATATTACATTTATTTTCAGGTTTTATTTTTTAGTTTCAATTTTGGTTTATTTATAGTTTATTTTATTTTATTTAGTTTATGTTTAGGTTTAGGTTTAGTTTATTTTAGGTTCTTATATATTTTAGCTTTTTTTATTTTAGTTTATTATTAGGTTTATTTTATTTTTATTTTAAGTTTAGATTTTTTTAGTTTAGGGATTATGTTTTATTCTTTATTTGTTTTTAAGTTTATTTTTTAGGTTTAAGTTTTTATTTAGTTTTTATTTTATTTATTATAGATTTATTTAGTTTTTATTTTATTTACACTTTTTATTTTTTAGTTTAGTTTAAGTTTTTATTTATATTATTTTATTTTAGTTTTTATTTTTTTATTTTAATTTTTGGTTTAGGTTTAGGTTTAGGTTTAGGTTTAAGTTTATGTTTTTATTTTATTACATTTATTATTTTATTTTGGTTTAGGTCTTTTATTTACTTTATTTTTAACTTTTTTTAGTTTAGGTTTAGGTTTTTAGCTTTTTATGGTCTAGTGTTTAGGGTTTAGGGTTTAAGGTTTAAAGTTTATGGTTTATGGTTAGTTTAGAGTTTAGGGTTTAGGGTTTGGGGTTTAGGAAATAGGGTTTAGGGTTTAGGGTTAGGTTTTAGGGTTTAGGGTTTAGGGTTTATGGTGTTAGGGTTTAGGTTTTAAGGTTTAGGGTTAGTTTAGGGTTTAAGGTTTAGGGTTTGGGGTTTAGGGTTTAGAGTTTTAGGTTTAGTGTTTAACATTTGGTTTAGGCTTTATGCTTGAGGGCTTAAGGGTTTAGGGTTTTGGGTTTTGGGTTTAAGGTTTATGATTTTGGGTTAAGGTTTTAGGTTTTATTTTAGGGTTAAGGGGTTTTAGTTTTCTTTTTTTTTTAATAAATAACAAATTCAGATTCAACATTTCTTCTTTTTGAGTTCATCAACCAAGTAACACACTAAGTTTTCTAAGACCCAAGTGGCAACATAGATCAAAAATGAGCATGCATAGAGCAAATCAAAAACCCTAGAAAACTAGAACTGCCTCTATTATAAAGACACAATTCCATAAGCAGATTGATCATCTTTAGTTCTTTCCAGGTTTCTCAGTAAGATCCACATCATCTATCTTCCTCCATCCACCATGTAACCTCCATCTTCCTCACCTCCATAACATTTTTACCACCACATCCATATCAGACCTAATCCACCACTGATAACTCTCTTCACCTCCACCTTTAGATCTACAGGGTTGATGGTGGTGTTCCTGGTTTGGCCATTCTTAAGGTTTAGGTTAGTTAACTTTTAGGCTTTGTTTTTTTTTTTTTTTTTTTTTTTTTTTTTTAGTTTAGGTTTATGTTAGTTAGTGGTTTAGGTGAAAGGTTTAGCTTATTAGGGTTTAAGGATGCTTTAAGATTTAGGTACAGGTAGATTAGTTTAGGAGTTAGGTGTAGGTTCTCAGCCCATGGTTTCAGGTTTTTTGGGTTTAGGGCCCAATGCTCAGCCTGCTCAGCCTCAGTTTAGTTTAGGTTTGCCTGCTCAGGGCTGTGGCCAGTTTGTTTAGTGGCTCAGGTAGCCAGAGCCCAAGCCCAGGTAGGCCTAGCTCAGAGTAGGACTAGAGATCAGTTTCAGGCCAGGGTTTAGGGTTAGGTAATTGTTTTGTTAGTTTAGGTTTAGCCAGCCTTAGGGTTTTAGGGTTTAGGGTTAGTTTTATAGTTTAGTGTTTAGGAATTAGGGTTTAGATTTTTTTAGGGTTGAGGCTTTATTTTTATTTAAGTTTATTTTTTATATAGTTTAGATTTTTTATTTCAGTTTAGGTTTTTTATTGTTGCTTATTTTTTTAGGTTTAGGCTTAAGTTTATATTTATTTTTTTCATTTAGTTTTATTTTTATTTTATTTTTATTTTTGGTCTAATTTACATTTTTATTTCATTTTTTTAGGTTTAGGTTTTAAGGTTTTATTTTAGGTTCATTTTGAAGTTTTTTTTTTAGTTTAGGATTAGGTTTATTTTTAGATTATTTTATTTTATTTAGTTTAGGGTTTATTTTCTGAGGTTTAGGTTTAGGTTTTATTTATTTTATTTTAGTTTATAGTTTATGTTTATTTTATTTTATTTTTTTTAAGTTTAGGTTTTTTTTAGCAGATTTAGGTTTTATTTATTTATTTATTTTAATGCTAATTATTTATTTAGATTTTATTTAGTTATTCTTTTATTTTTAGTTTTTTTACATTTAGTCTTATTTTGTTTTGGTTTATTTTATTTTTTAGTTAGGTTTAGGTTTAGGTTAAGGTATCAATTTTAGTTTAGGTTTTTATTTTAGTTTATTTTTTTTGTATTTTTGTTTATGTTTTTTATTTATTTTATTTTTATGTTTTATTTAGTTTAAGATTTGGTTTTTGGATTTTTTAGGGTTTAGGGTTTAGGGTTAGTTGATGGTTTAGGGTTTAGGGCTAGTTGGGCATTTAGGTTTTGCGATTTGGGATTTAGGGTTTAGGCTTTAGGTTTTAGGGTTTAATGTTCAAGGATTAGGGTTTTTAGGGATTACGATTTAGGGTTTGGGGTTTAGGTTTTAGGGTTCAGGTTTTAGTTTAGGGTTTTAGATTTTTGGTATTTTTTTAAGAACAAATTCATATTCAACATTTCTTCCTTTCGATTTCATCAACCAAGTAACATACCAAGTTTTCTAAGACACAAGTGACGACATAGATAAAAAATGAGCACTCATAGAGAAAATCAAAATGCCTAGATAACTTGAACTGTCTCTAATGTAAAGATACAGTTCCTTAAGCAGTAGATCAAATTGGCCATTCTTTAGTTTGTCTAGTTTCGATAAGAACCACCCAGACCTCTCGAGTAGCAGGATCCACGATTATATCCCCGATCTCTTGCTCCCACCTCCATAACCACCACTGCTCTGACCACCACCTCCACATCCCCAGCACCTCAAGATCCCCCCATTATTCGATAACATAGATTGAGCCTTGTTGATGGTGATGTTCTTACCGTCAAGGTTCTGCCCATTCTTAGGGTTTAGATTTAAGTTTTTAGGTTTTATGATTTAGGTTTATTTTTTAAATTATTTAATTACTTTAGGTATAGGTTTAGGGTTTGGGGTTTGGGCTTTAGTGTTTAGGGTTAAAGATTATGATTTAGGGTTTAGGGTTTAGGGTCGTAGGTCTAGGGTTTAGGGTGTAGGGTTTAAGATTTAAGGTTTATGGTTCTTTAAAAAAATTAAGTGAACCAGTAGGTTTAGGTTTATTTAATTTATTTAGTCTATTTTATATTTATTTTATTTTATTTTATTTTTTATTTTTATTTAGGTTTTTTTTATTTAGTTTAGTTTATTTATTTTAGTTTTATTTGTTTTAGTTTAGGTTTTTTATTTCAATTTTTTTTTTAGGTTTAGGTTTAGTTTTATTTTTAGATGAGTTTTTTTCATTATATTTTTTAGGTTTAAGTTTTATGTTCTATTTTTAGGTTAGGTTTACATTTTTATTTTATCTTTTTAGGTTTAAGTTTTAGTTTTTATTTTAGTTTATTTTTTGATTTTCTTTTTTAGTTTAGGTTTAGGTTTTTTTTTTTTAGTTTGAGTTTAGGTTTAGATTTTATTTATTTTAGTTTGTTTATTTTAATTTAGGTTTATTCTATTTTTTAATTTTATTTTTATTTTAGGTTTAGGTTTTATTTTTTTATTTATTTTTATGCTTTATTTTATGGTTTATTTTTTAGGTATAAGGTTTTATTTAATTTTTATTTTATATTGTTATTTTACATTTAGTTTTTATTTGATTTTGAATTTTTATTCTTAGGTTTATTTTATTCTTTAGTTTAATTTAGGTTTTTATTTATTTTATTTTAATTTATTTTTATTAGTTTATTTTTTTTATTTTTAGGTTTTAGTTTTTATTTTTTTTAGGTTTAGGTTTTTCTATTTATTTTATTTTTAGTTTTTATTTCATTTAGGTTTAGGTTTTTAGGTTTTATGGTTTTGGTTTTAGGGTTTAAGGTTTAAGTTCTAGGGTTTTAGGGTTTAAGGACTTATAGTTTAGGGTTTAGGGTAAAGGTTTAGTGTTTAAGGTTTAGGGTTAGTGTTTAGGATTTAGTTTTTAGTTTTAGGTTTATGGTTTAGTAGGTTAGGTTTAATTCAGTTAGGATTTAGAACTTTAGGGTTTAGTTTTAGGGTTGATTTAAGTTTAGAGTTTAGGTTTAGGTTAGGTTTTAGTTTAGGGTTTTAGTTTAGGTTAGGGTTTAGGGTTTTTATGTTTTTTTAGGAGTTTAGGTTTGGTTTAGGTTTAGGGTTTAGGGCTTAGGGTTTTTTAGGGTTTAGGGTTTAGGGTTGTAGGTTTATGATTGCAGGTTCACGGTTTAGGGCTTAGGGTTAGTTTTAGTGTTTAGGGTTTAGAATTTAGTGTTTAGAGTTTAGGGTTTAGGGTTTAGGAGGCTTTTTTTAATTAAGTAAATTTGTCGGATTATGTTTCTTTACTTTATTTAGTTTATTTTTTATTTATTTTAGTTTATATTTTTATTTAGGCTTATTTTTTATTATTATTTAGCTTAGTTTATTTATTTCAGGTTTATATATTTTAGTTTAGGTTGTTTATTTTAGTTTATTGTTTAGGTTTAGGTTTAGGTTTATGTTTATTTTTTGTTCAGTTTTATTTTATTTATTTTTTAGGTTTTGGTTTTATTTTTTATTTTTATGTTAGGTTTAGGTTTTTATTTTATTTTTTTAGGTTTATGTTTTAGGTTTTTATTTTAGGTTTTTTCTTAAGTTTTTTTTTAGATTAAGTTTAAGTTTATTTTTAGTTTATTTTGTTTTATTTAGTTTTGGGTTTAGGTTTTATTTATTTTAGCTTAGTTTATTTTATTTTGTTTATTTTAGGTTTAGGTTTTTTTTAGTTTAGGGTTTAGGTTTTATTTTCTATTTATTTTTATGTTTTATTTTTAGGTTTATTTTTTTGTTTTTATTTTATTTTATTTTAGGTTTATTTTATTTTTATTCTACTTAGTTTTTATTTTTTTAATTTATTTTATTTTTTTAGTTTATTTTATATTTTTATTTATTTATTTATTAGATTTAAGTTTAAGTTTAGGTTTAGGTTTTATTTTATTTTATTTAGGTTTAGATTTTTTTTATTTTTTGGTTTTATTTAGTTTAGGTAAAGGTTTTTAGGTTTTTAGGGATTAGGGTTTAGGGTTTAGGGTTTAAGTTTTAGGGTTTAGGGTTTAGGGTTTAGTGTTTAGGATTATAGGTTTTAGGGTTTAGGGTTAAGGTTTAGGGTTTAGTATTTAGGGTTTAGGGTTTAGGTTTTAGGTTTAGGTTTCAGGTTTTTGTTTAGGGTTTAGTGTTTTGCTTTATTTTATTTTTTAACAAAGAACAAAATTTTCTTCATTTTGATTTCATCAACTAAATAATAAACCAGGGAAGTGAGGTAATCAAATGACCTCTTTAGGGCTTGCTAAAGCCTCGTGTTCCATGGATCTCCAGACTATATACCCATTACCATTCAATCTTATATAAATCAACACATGAATAGGAAAGAGAACCCAACATTCATACAGTTAAGCTATAAGCACATGCATTTCTTATGTACTTATAACTAGCATCATAACACATTATTATTCATTTATAAGCTTTTGAAAAATATATTTGGATTTAATAGTGATAATAGCAATGCATATAATAAATTAAATCAACACATGCAAGCTTACATAAAGGAAATCCATTTTATTTTACTTGATTTTGAAAAGATGGATGCATGGATTCAAATGACATACCAAATTTAACATGATTGGAAAGAAGACAATCAAATATAAGCATGTGATTCATTCAACCAAACTAGTTCTTAAAGTCATTCAAATCAAATAAGATTAATTAAAGCAAACCAAAGCTTCTTTATTTGTTAAGTTTTGGATTTAATTTGATTTAAAGAGGAGAAGAGAAATCATCACTTGTTATTTCAAACCCATTCCCAGATTAGTGATTTGATTTATTTTAAGGAAATGTAATTAAGTTGATTTTATGGGTTAATTAAGTTGAACCCTTAATTAGATGAAATAATTATAAGCTAATATGATATGCATGAAAAATAAACTTGCAATGATCTTAGGAAACAAAAGGGGTCTAATGCAATTGGCTCATGATTAATAGTTAATTTGATTAAGGGACTTAATTAATTACTCTTATGATTTTCTCACACATGTGGACAAACCATAATTTCATTAAACCCCCTTAGGTTATTAAACACCAAAGATCTACCCCATGATTTAATTGGTCCGATGATTATGATTTCAATTTGATTAAGTTATTTAATTAATTAGTTAAATCATAATTAATTTTATTTTAAAAAAGGATGAATTGAACTTAGGGAAAAGGGTCCGAAACCTATTCCTTAGTTCACTTACTATTGAACAATAATTAATAAACTTAATTAACCAGGTTGTTAGTGCTCATGGGATTAATTAATTATTAATTAACTTAAAAGAGTAGTTAAAGTTAATTAGTTAATTCTCCTAATTGGGTGAGCAATAAATCCCAAGAAAGTCATGGGAGGCAGAGGTCATCCCATTAAATTAACCAACAAAATTTGGGATTAATTGCTCAAGTAATTAGGGAGTAATTAAGCTAATAAATTTTATAATTAAGCCTTAATTAAACCTTAATTACTATTCAAAATTTGTTAAGAATATTTTTGATTAATTCTCCTCTGAAATACCTTTAAAATGAGTATTTATTTGCATTTTTTATTTCTTTATGATTTTTTATGATTTTTAGAAGCTGACCATTAAAAATGATTAATTAAGCCTAATTAAAGCATAATTCCATTGATGCCACGTGGCACACTGATGCAGCATGCTTTCCACATGGTGTCATGGGATTGGCTACCTAAAACTTACCCGACTCAGGGCCTATGTGGAGATGAAGCCCTGTTGAGCAAATTGGATCAATTCCTCAACGTTCAATTGGAAGGCCACAAACTGATGATTTGGAGCTCTGCTTTCATTGAATTCCCACCTCCAGTGCTCGGGAAGCTTGGGAGATGATTCATCCTTACTCAATGTGGCTTAGGGAAGGTGCATGCAAAGTTAATTTGAGTTTGATGGAGAAATGGGGAAGTTAAGTCGGAAATGGGAGTGTCCTATTTTGGGATGGACGGGAATGGCATTTCTTGATCGAGGAATGAGCTTGGGAGCTTAGGGAATGGCTTTAGCAGCTTGTCTTGGGTAGCTAGGCTTCTAAAGAATGATTTTTTTGTGTGTTTAAGTAAAAAGGGGGGGGGTGTATACCCCCTTCATCTTGTTCAAATGGTAGGATCGGGTTTTTCTTCTAATGGTCATTCAACCATCTTAGGGTGTTAGTGGTAGGGAGCAGGAGAGTTGGCTCGGCTTGGTTGGTTGAATGTGTGGAGGTGGTTGCCAAGAAGAAATCATGGGTATCCTATGAGATTCAAATGCTTTAATGGGGAGGGTGAGGTGATTTCACCTCCCATGGGTCATGATTGACCCAACCACCCTTTGGGTCAGGTTGGGCAGTGTCTTAGGTGACTAGGTGGACCATTGGGAGAGTACCAAGTGGCCTAGGAATGGAAATGACCTCTTACATGGGTGATTTGTCTCATGTGATGCTCTTCACCCAAGGGTAGAATGATCATTTGGCATTAGATTTGATTTGGGTAGATTTGAAATGACCCAAAAGTGGGTTAGCCCAAATTTCAAGTCAATTGGAGTTGATTTTGTTAGGTTTGGCTCAATTTGACTCATTTAGGTCAAATTGGGTTAGGTTGAGTCAAGTTGACCAATTGATCAAATTTGGTCAAACCCGGGTTGTGTCAAGTTCATATGATCATTTGGGATGTTTTGGTTTAGTTTGGCTTAGAATTGATTTTGGCTCATTTGAATTCATTTGGCTCAAATGGGTTAAGTTGACCAATTTGACCAAATTGGCCAAATTAGTTTGGGTAAGGTATTGGTTTGGGTTTAGTTGACCAACTGATGATGATTGCAGGCTTTGGTTTCAATTAATTTGGGTTTGGTTTTGATTTATGCCAAATTGAACCTTTAGGTCAATTTGAGCTAAGTAGGTCAATTGGGTTCAATTGGGTCCAATCATGGCTTCGGTCAAGTTCAACAATCAATTTGGAATGAACTTGAGCCATTGGTTGCAATCAATTTAATTTATATTTTGATTTGAACCAATTTGGTCATTTAGGTCAATTTCTATTAACTTGGGTCAAGAGGGCCAATTGGGTTTGGTTTGACTCAATTGGAAGTCAAGCCATATTCAAATATTATTTTTGATTTGGTATGAATCATTGGTTTCAAGGGATTTGGCTTTGGTTTGGGTAGTTTAGGTTCATATGAGTTAAGGGGTTGACTTGATCAAATGACCCAGTTGACTTTATTTGACCCAATTTGTGACAATTGATCAACCTAGGGTGATCAACAATCATGATGGGAGGTTTTGATGGGCTTGGTTTAATCCAATTTGGGTAGGATTAAAAAATAGCCAACCACTTTGTTGACCAATTAGTGGGTTAAGCTTGATTTTGGGTTTGATTTGATTTAGTTGTGTTTATATATGGATTTGTAATTGATAAATTAATTACAATTAACTTGGGTTCAAATGGGTTTTGGTTCATTTGAACATTTTCAAGTCAAAAGGGTTAAGTTGGGTTTGACATGGGTTGATTTTGGTTTGGCTTGAGGATTGTAGATTTCATTATATTTGTGAATATGATTGAAGGTTTGATTGATTCATACGAAAATCAATTGAGTTTGGGTTTTGGAATGATGGAATTTGGCTAAGTCCATGGAGTTGGGTCATGTGGCTTAGGTTTGGATTATGAATATGTTTGATTTAGTTTTGATGATTTATATATATATTTCATTTAAATTTATGAAGATGATTGAAAATATGATTGATTTGTAAGAAAATCATCTAAGTTTGACTTGATTTGGATTATGATTTGGCTAAGTCCATGGGATAGGTTATATCACTTTGGAAGGGTTTTGATTTAATTTGATTTAGTTTGATTTAGTTTGATCATTTGAATGTAGATTTGATTTATATTTAGAAAGATGATAGAAGATAAAAATTTATTATGAGTAAATCAATTAATTTTGGATTGATTTGGATTAATATTTGGCTAAGTCCATGGGATAAGTCATATGGCTTAGTAATTTCAAGTTTAGATTTGTTCATGGGCTTCAATCATTTGGTTTTGAAATTTGGGTTTTGATTTGGATTTGAATTTTATGTTTGAATTGAACTTGAGGTTTGGTTTGAGAAGGTGAATAGGGATTGGATTTGGGTTGTAGGGTTGGTGGATTATCCTAATTCCTAAGGCATAACCTAATCCTATGGTTAACCCTTCTAAGTCTTTAGGCTTAGGTTAAGTGTTTACCTAATTGTGTCTTATAGGGAAGTCTTAGTGTCTAAGACTCCTTGGGAAGATTAAATCCGCACTCCAAAAGTGAGGTCAACAGGCCTTAGGCTCTATAGTGTTGCCCTTAGAGATAGATGATTGGAAGATCGAAACCAAGTTTCATATTATAGACTCGGAGACATCTTTCAATGCTTTGCTTGGGAGACCATGGATACATTTGAACAATATAGTTCCATCCTCTCTACATCAGTGTATGAAGTTTGTGAGAGGTGGGATCATCTATTATGTCAAAGGAGATCTAAAGCCATTTACAGTTCATGTGGTCGGCATATATGTGGATGTGGCTTACTACCTCCATCAAAATCAACAAGTCTATTCTCATGAACTTGGCCAAAGTTTTTAAAAAAAATAGGAAGAGAAAAAAAAAGAAAAGAGAAAATGGAAAAGAAAATAAAAGGGAGCGTAAATAGACTTGGAGGAGGAAGTGGAGCCTAACCTTAGATTCCACTCACAGTTCGTTACTCCATTCGAACATATGGGTAGAAACGACTGACCTGTGACAAGAAGTTCAAAGGTAGTCCCAAGGGTCGAAAACCTCTTTATTGGCCACCCAATAAAAGATATGTTCTAGCTACCAGGAGTACACCAATTATCCATATAGACTTAGAATCTAGTTCATAGGATGAGTCTTATATGGTTAGCACACCAGTTAGCTCTTCTCAATAGTAGATTCCCTTGGAGGTGACACTTGAGCCAAATAGTGATGAAGACTCTACTCTAAAGGAAAGCATAAGTGTATCCAATTCTATATTTGAAACAATCAGGCATCAGCTGAGAACCTTAGCTTTAACCCCTCTTTCCTCTCAAAAAGCTGAGGTTTTGATAGTTAAGGAAGCCCTTAAGTCTTCCACAAGTATGAAGACTAAGAGATTCTTCTGGGAGTATCATTCTCAAGACAAGAAGTTGATGTAGAACTTGAGGATGACTCATATAAAAATTTAATAGAATTATCTTTTGATTGGTACTTGCCTTATGTTCATAATTTAGCAAAGAAAGGGTTAATCCCACATACTTAGTCAAAGCTAAGGTCATACTACTTCAAAACAATATGGAAGAATAGATGCAAAAGCTCTTAATCAAGACCAGGACTAGGATTTGGTATAGTGGGTCCAATCAACGATGATGATTACTACTTAGTCATCAATAATCATTTAGAATCTGATAGGTTCTTTTCAAATCAGATTAACTCATATGAGGACTTATGCTTAGAAACTTTAGATGATCTAGATGATTTTGAAGTCAAAAATGCACCGCCAGAGTTCAAAGATGTGATCAAGTCAACAATCGATGAGCTCAAATAAATCAACTTAGTAACATCAGTTCTTTATTGAATGAAATTGAAACCAATGGCCTAGTTAGTCTATTGACTGAGTTTAAGAACTGCTTTGCATGGAGTTACAAAGGGATGCCTAGATTAGCTCTTGATGTAGTGGTCTATAAACTAGCTATAGAGTGTACTGCTAACCCTATCAAGCAAGCTCCTAGACATGATTAGACATAGAATAATAGGTCATTTCTGAAGTGAAGAAATTCATCGATGCTGGCTTCATCCGGGAAGAAAAATACCCTACCTCATTAGCCAGCATCATCCTAGTTAAGAAAAAGAATGGACAAATTAACATATGTGTTGATTTCAGGAATTTAAATAAGAAATGTCTTAAAGATGAATTTCCACTATCAATCTCAAGGCTGATGGTGGACATTGCTAAATCTCATGTAGTTTTTTATTTCATGGATGCCTCATCTGAATATAACCAAATAAAGATATGGCTGAAAGACACTACTTTTAACTCATTGAATCTATTGCTATAAGGTCATGCCTTTCAACCTTTGTGGTCTTTACATACCGGAACTGACTCGAATCTTGATAGACTCATTCATCATCAAGTCGAGTGCTATGTGATGATTTGGTCAAAAGTAGAGAAAGGGAAGACCATCTCTTTGACTTGAGAGTAGTTTTTGAATAGTTAAGATAATTTAACCGTAAAATGATCCCCTTGAAGTGTGCATTCAGAGTAGCTTCAAGGAAATTCCTTAGGTTTATTGTTTGACACCAGGGAATCAAAATCGATCTCGAGAAGATCAAGGTGATATTAGAAATACCACCCCCTAAAAGTTTAACTAAACTCAGATCATTCCAAAGATGATTGGCGTATCTAAGATGCTTTATATCCAACCTATTGGGAAGCTGTCAGCCATTCTCAGCACTTGTCAAAAAGGATGCCAAGTTCAAGTGGGGTGACAAGTATGAGCATGCCTTTGAAGACATCAAGAATTACCTGATGATGCCATAGATTCTAACTACCCTCAAAAGCCACTCATACTTTACTGCGTTACATTACTCTCCTTGGTACTTTGTTGGCCTAAGCCAATGATGAAGGGAAGAAAAATGCACTCTACTACCTTAGTTGTCATCTAATCCCTATTGAGGCTAATTATCCACCCATTGAGAAGCATTTCCTAGCTTTAATCTTTGCATCCCAAAAGCTACACCACTACATGCTTCCCCATAAGGTGAACTTAATCTCTAGGATTAATCCACTATAGTATCTCATGACACGATCGATGCTATCCGGAAGGTTGGCATGATGGTCCATGATCCTCTCACAGTTTGACATTACCCTTGTACCCCTTCATGTGGTGAATGGATAAGCACTAATGGATTTCTTAGCAACACACCCACTTTTGCTGACTCTCCGCTTAGTGAGGATCTCACCGATGAAAAAATCATGAACTTAGGGGATTCTAGCATTTACCAATGGGAGATGTACTTTGATGGTGCAGCTTTCTCTCAAAGAGGAGAAGAACACACTACTATTCCAAGAAAGGCAAGGGTAGGAATAGTTCTCTTAACTCTAGACATCAATTTGATGAGATTCTCATGTCATCTAAATCCTTGCACTAAGAACAAAGCTGAATATGAGGATCTAATTTTTAGTCTAGCCATTACTCTAAGCATCCAGAATATTAACATCTTTAGGGATTCTCAGCCTGTTATCAACCAAATCGTTGGGTCTTATAAGTTAATAAAGCCCAAGCTCCATCACTACCACAAGTACACCATGAAGTTGTTGGCCCAAATCCTATAGGTTACCATTTATAAGATTCCTCGATGAGAGAATGTTGTAGCGTATGATTTAGCCAAGCTTGCTAAGGTTGGCATGTCTAGAGGATGAGTCCATATCAATAAAGGTCCAAAATAAGTATGTCTTATCCCTTATTGATATAGAACTCATCAAAAAGTACTCTCTTGAAGGGGAGGTTGCCAATGCCAAGAAGGAGTTAGATTGGATGCAACCATTCATGGATTTCCTAAATAATAGCAAACTATCTCAAAAGAAGTCCCAAGCCCATCAGATGAAGTAGAGAGCACATTCCTACGCTCTTATGGATGGTGTCTTGTATCGATCTTTCGATCATATGTGATTACGTTGTTTAGACAAGCATGAAGCCCATAAGATCGTAATCGAGGTACACTCAGGATTATGTGGAGCCAACTGATTTGGTCTAAAGATGAAAGCCAAGATTAAGAGACTAGGATACTACTGGCCATTGATGATCAAAGATTTCATGGATACGGCTAGGCAATGCCACTAATGTCAAATACACAGTGTGGTCCTACACCAACCACCCAACATTCTTCATTGTACATTAGCCTCAAGGCCATTCGAGTGTTGGGGTACCGACATAGTGGGTCTGATTGATCCTCCTTCATCCAAGGGTCATCATTTCATCTTAGCTGCTACCAGCTACTTTTCCAAATGGGCGAAGATGATTCCACTCAGAGAGGTCATAGCTCAGCATGTGCTCCAATTTTTTAGGAATCATATCTTATATAAGTTTAGAATGCCTTGATGAATTATATTTGATAATGGTACTGCATTTAAGAGTACCAAGATCAATAACTTTACCTAGAGACACAACATAGATTAGAGATATTACCATCAACTATGAGAGAAAAAATGGCTTAGTAGAAGACTTAAAGAAAACTCTCATCCAAATACTAAAGAAGACACTCGACAATAACAAGCGATAGTGGCATGAGAAATTAGTGTAAGCCTTCTGGGCCTACCGCACCACATATAGAATTCCAACTTAGTCTACTCCTTTCTCTTTAGTGTATGGGTTCGAAGCCATTCTACCTTTAGAAGTCCAACTCCCATCACTAAGGATAGTTGTGGGTAACAAGATCACAACAGAGTAGAACACCAAGTTGCGGTTAGAAGAGCATGAAGGTTTGGAGGAGAGAAGCATGCAAGCATGCCAAAACTTTAAGTTGTAGAAAGCTAAAATGATTCAAGCTCAAAACAAGTTGGTCCATCCTAGAGCTTTTCAAGTAAGAGATCTTATTTTAGTTCTAAGGAGACAAATTGTTGCCTGTTGTAAGATGGGAGGTAAGTTTGAACACACTTGGGAAGGCCCTTTCTCCATAGAGAAGGCCTACCATGAAGAATTTTAACAGCTTATTAATCATAAGGGAGAGTGCCCAATGCTTCCAATCAATGGGCTCTACTTTAATAAATATTATAAATTATGTTTGAAAACAACTATCATCAATGAAAATTCCATTTCAAATTCAATCTCTTTCATGTTGAAAGTATTCTTATTTGTGAATCCACCATGATGTATTTAAGGTAGGTGTAAGGAATCTGAATGGTGTCCTATTCTTCATTAACACAACACAAACACAAACTACACACAAACATATAAAACAAACACATATCTTTTATTTTGGGCTACTCTAAGTTGAGATAACACCCCTAGTGGCACTCACGTAGTAGCTGCTCTAGGTCGGGTTGACGTGTTACCCTACTAGTGTGTCACACTAATGGTCTTCTTGCTTTGGAGGATGTAAGTCTGCTACACTTTCCTTCCATATTTGGCCACTACACACCGATGAGCACTTGTTAATTTGGTAGGCCTTACTATGTGGTCGGTAAGCTACCTCATGTTGGCTTGTTTAAGAGTATGTGAGTTTGCTATGCTTTTTTCTTAGATTAGGTTTCATGAAGTGACTAGGTCGAGTATATTTGAGGTTTAAGATAAGTCCCCTAGCAGCTCCTTCCATTTTGACCGCTTCTGGGTCAAGTCCTTCCTTGGGGCTCCCCGACTTAGTAGTCACGCTAGGTCAGATAGCATCTGTTCAGCTAATGACAGACTATCCCGATGATCAGTTCTACTTAGAAAGTTGTAAGCCTGCATGCTTTTTTTCCAGATTGATCGTTGCAGACTGACAGGCACCATAGGTTGGTTAATTCTCACTATGTTGACAAATACACCACTCATGCTAATGGATAAACCTTAGGTTTGTTTGTTGTCGCACCTTAGGATACGCCACTCATGGCATATGTAAATCTGCTATGCTATTTCCTTGAGTTGGCCACTGTACACCTATAGGCTTACTTTTCCATGGCACAAGATAATGCCCCTGGCAGCACCTCCCCTATGGGTCTTATGTGTGGATCACATCCTTTGCAACCCCATTTAAACACTACCTAGATTACTATCAGATTGGACATTCCTCTTCTTAGTAACCACACCTGTGGTTGAAGAATCCATCCTATGGATATGCAGATTCTCCCTAGGTCTAGTAAATTTGAGATAGGTCATGGCCGACATAGCCTCTTTCAGTGTGGTCCTTTGTACACCAATAGAGTCCAAGTAAATATATAAGCAAAATATATATTCACATATGGATTATGAGAACACCCCTAACATTACCTTTTCCTAAGCAGGTATCATATCTTTAAGGTAGTGTCAGTAAAACTTCCTATAGGAATTGCCTGACTACTCTTGAGTTGATATAAGTCCCGAGTGGCATTCACTCAGCAGTCTCCCCTAAGTCAGGTTTGATTTGTTATGCTACTAATAGGTCACCCCAGTGGTTATTCCTTGCTTTAGAAGATATAAGTCTACTACACCTTCTTCCTGGCACAGACATTACACACCGAAAGGAAACCCTTTAGGTTGGTTAGCTCTACCCCATGGCCAGTAAACTATCCTTTTGGATTTATAAATTTGAGATTGGACAACTCTGATATAGCCCCTTCTCTGTGGATCCATCCCACACCGACATGGTCCACAAATTAAATCTATCGAATTTGACCGAGCTCACATCCCCAATGGATATGCCCTCAATTCAAAATGAAACTAAACCAAACAAACCATATCAAATCACATGAAATTAAAATAAAATTAATCTTGAATATTTTTTAGTTGACATAAGTCCTCAGCGGCCTTCACTCAGTAGTAGCCCTAGGTCAGGTTCGAGTTGTTGTGTAGTTAATATATCACCCCAGCGATTGTTCTTCGCTTTGGAAGATGTAAGTCTGATATGCCTTCTTCTTAGTATAATCGCTGCACACCAAAAGGAAACCCCTTAGGTTGGCTAGCTCTACCCCACAGCCGTAGACTATCCCTTTGAATTTGTAAATCTGAGGTAGGTCAAGGTTGATATAGCCCCTTCTCAGTGGGTCCATCACACACTGACAGGGTCCATACATGAACTTAGATTAAATTAAACCCAATCTGATTTTCCCTAGTGGAGATAAATCAAACCCTTCTCCCTAGTGGAGCCCTAAATCATATATAATAAGTCAACAAACAAATGAAAGTTAAAACCAACCTCCCTAGTGGAGCCAAATTAAACAAACTCCCCAGTAAAGTATAAATCAAAGAAATCTAGTCAAACTCTTATCTCCAGTGGATACATCCCCAAACAAATCAATGAAATCAAACTCAAATCCTAATCCCCAGTGGATAGCCCGAACTTGCTTCCTTAGTGGAAGGTTCATATACCCAATCCCCAATGGAGTTGAGCCCATATGTTTAGCAGATATGCCTCCACATCAATTAAAACAAAACAAATTAAAGTTGATTTGATCTTAATCCCCTGTGGATTATAGATTTTTATCCCTAGTGGATCTTTTTTTCCACAAATTGTATAATCAAATCAAATTCAAACCTTATCTTTAAAAATATTCTTCTTTTATTTCCTTGACATAGACCCCTCACATGTCATGTCCAATGCTTGTGTGATCCGCTACCAGATCTCCCTCGATGTCCTTGACATGGAATTCTCCTCAAATCTTATTTCTTCTCTTATTCATACCTTTAATACTTCAACCAAAATCTTAATAATGTATTCGTTCAAATTACATCATCTTAACATTATAATCAACATTTTATGATTTTTGATGGTGCAGGTTCAAACTAACTATATAATATCATGCTAAAAATATTATAGTGTGAATTAACACACAATATTATATTATAATATATGATGTTATATTATAATTAGCTATAATATAATATATTGTCTAACATTACACCTCATTAGAATCACTTAAATAGAACAAATAACAAAAGTTTCTCAAAATATGAATAATATTCATTTTGGATGTCAAATTATTATTTTTCTACTAGAAATGGTATAAAATAGCATAATTTTGGTGTTGCTTCTTAGTGTGTGCCATGAATTTGGCCAAATTCTTCCATCTTAACCTTCAAATTAACATTATTGTGAGTTTTGACCCAATGTATTGTAACAAAAGTAAAACATGCTAAAATGTACAATCACATTCAGTAAAACACCACCACATTCATATATATGTGAAGTTATATTGTTATGTACATTATATTTTAATATGCTTTCATATAATATATTATCTTATGTTACACCTTAAAATTAATCACTTTAAGAAAAAAATTTATAAAATTTGGTTGAAAAATGAACATTTATTTTGGATGCAAAATTCCATTGTTTTGATTAAATGACACATAATGGCACACCATAATGATGTTCCCTAAAGCTTACCTTAAATTTGGTCAAATCCCATCATCTTAGCCAATAAATCATTATTTTTATGAATTATACCAGTAGAAACTCAACTACATCATACTATAACAAACTAAAATATGCTAAATAACAAGTAGTAATACATAATAGTATGCTATAATACATGATAATACACTATGTTATGGCATCTAATATTATAATACACTATAACATATTATATTATATTATAATGCAGATCACATCAAAAGGGATTGCTTAAGATAAAAAATCATAAAATTAGTCTAAATAATAAAAACTATATATTTTTGTTGTATCACTTACATATTTTAAATCGAATTTTGCCAAATTCCACCATTTTAGTTGTATCACTTACATAATATCACAAGGGATTGTATCACTTACATATTTTAGTTGCTCTACCTATTATGAATTTTTGCCAAATTCCACCATTTTAAGTTTAAATCAACATTTTTATAAATAATGTTTGTGTATGTTTGACTACATGATTATAAAATACCAAAAGAATTTAAAATGTGCTAAACAATATATTATGATATATGATGCTATACTATGCTACAATATATAATATTTATTTTGAACATAAAATCTTACAATTTACACTACAAGTGGCGTAGCACACCTTTGGTACTACAACCTAATTACCACTTCAGATAATACAAATTTCATCATCTAATTTATTAAATCAATATTTTTATGATTTATATATATATAGACTATAGGGCACAATACCATAATATACTAAAACACTTCGAAACATCTTATAACATCCAAAAACATCACTACATGCTCAAATATATGATCCTACATTATACTATAATATATGGTATTATAATATGATTTAGGGTTAGGGTTTAGGGTAGTCAAATCTCTAATAGTCAATGGAAAGTTTCTTGAAGACATTTTCTTTTGCTACCATAATTCTGTTAGGATTAGGTCATTATTTAGATCTACTCATAATGACATCTTTATTCACATTTTAAGGTTTATGGTTTAGGGTTTAAGGTTAGGGTTTAGGAGTTTAGGGTTAGTTTAAGAGGAGGTTAAAGATTGGTGGGATTTAGGGTTTAGGAGTTTAGGTGGGGAGGAGTGGAGGTTATATATGGGTTTAGGGTTTAGTAAGGAGGTTTAGGGTGGTAGGGTTTAGGTTTGGAGAGGAGGGAGGGTAGGTTTAGTGGAGGATTTAGGGTTTAGAATTTAAAGTTTAGGGTTTAGAAGGTTTTAGTTTTGGGTTTAGGTGGGGTGTGGTTTAGTGAGGGTTTAGGGTTTAGGGTTTAGTTTAGGATTTAGTGGTTTAAGGTGTGGTTTAAAGATTTTTTTAACGAGAACAAATTCAATATTTTCATCTTTGATTTCATCAACCAAGCACCCAAGTTTTCTAAGACATAAGTGATGACATTAATAAAAATGAGCACGATAGGGTAAATCAAAAATCCTGGATAGGTAGAACTGTCTCTACTATAAAGACATAGTTCCATAAGTAGTAGATCGGATCGATCGTTCTTTAATTTCTCTAGTTCCCATCAAAACCTCCCCCACCTCTCGAGTAGTGGGATCCACCATTATTTCCCTAATTTTTCCTTGCACCACCACCACGGTTGTAGCCTTCATCGCTATGCCCACCTCCATAACCACCACTACTCCAGCAATCACCCCCATATCAACCAACACATCCAGATCTCCCACTACCACTATGATAACTACCTCCGGCTTCACCTCCACCACTAGATCTAGAGTGAGCCTAATTAATGGTGATGGTCCTGCCATCAAGGTTCTGCCCATTCTTAAGGTTCAGGGTATAATTTAGGGTTTAGGGTTTAGAGTTAGTTTAGCATTTAGGGTTTAGGGTTTAGGGTTTTGGGCTTTGTGTTTAAGGTTTAGGTTTGGAGTGATTGTGGGTGGGGTTTAGGTTTAGAGTTTAGGGTTGGGTTTAGGGTTTAGGGTTAGTTTTAGGGTTTAGGGTTTAGGGTTTAGGGTTTAGGGTTTAGTGTTTAGGGTTTAGGGTTAAGGATTTAAGATTTAGGGTTTTTTTAAAATTTAAGTAAACTGATAGGTTTAGGTTTATTTAGTATATTTTTCATTTATTTGATTTTATTTAATTTTTTTTACTTAGGTTTATTTTTTTATTTTTTTATTTAGTTTAGTTTATTTATTTTAGTTTAGGTTTTATTTTAATTTTTAGGATTAGTTTATTTTTTAGAGTTTTTTTTATTTTATCTAGGTTTAGGCTTTATTTTTTAGTTTAGGTTTAGGTTTTCTTTTAATTTTTAGGCTTAGGTTTTAAGTTTTATTTTATTTATTTTATTTATTTTATTAGGTTTATTTTTAGTTTATTTATTTTATTTAGGTTAGGTTTAGGTTTAGGTTTACTTTATTTTTGGTTTATGTTTATGTTTTATTTATTTTAGTTTAGTTTATTTTAGTTTAGGTTTAGGTTTATTTTATTTTTTTTAGGTTTAGGTTTATTTTTTGTTTAGTCTTTAGGTTTTATCTTTTATTTATTCTTAGGTTTAATTTTAAGTTAATTTTTTAAGTTTAGATTTGTATTTAGTTTTTATTTTATTTTATTTTAGGTTTAGTTTTTATTTTATTTAGTTTTTTTTAATTTTTTAGTTTAGTTTAGGTTTTTATTTATTTTATTTTAGTTTAGCTTTTTATTTTTTTTATTTTAGTTTCCTTTTAGCTTTAGGTTTATGTTTAGGTTTTAGTTTAAGTTTTTATTTTATTTTATTTTTTTATTTTATTGTGGTTTAGGATTTTTAAACTATTTTATTTTTAGGTTTTATCTAGTTTAGGTTTAGGTTTTTAGCTTTTTAGAATTTAGGGTTTAGTGTTTATCGTTAGTTTAAGGTTTAGGGTTTGGGGTTTATGGTTTAGGGTTGAGGGTTTAGGTTTTAGGTTGTAGGTTTAGGGTTTAAGTTTTAATTTAGTGTTTAAGGTTCTTTTTAATAGAGAACAAATTTTGATTCAACATTTCCTCTTTTCAATTTCATCAACCAAGTAGCACCCCAAGTTTTCTAAGATGAGAACATAGATAAAAAATGAGCACGCATAGAGCAAATAAAAAAATTATAGATAATTAGAACTGTCTCTACTATAAAGACATAATTCCATAAGCATCAGATCAGATTGACTGCTCTTTAGTTTCTCTAGGTCCCATCATAACTACCCTGGCCTCTCGTGTAGTGGGATCCACCATCAAATCACCAATCTCTCCCTCTGCCACCTCCATGGTTGTAACCTCCGTCGTTCCTCCCGCCTCCAAAACCACCAGTACTCTGACCACCACCTCCATATCGACCAGCACCTTCAGATCTGCCACCACTATTGTGATAACTGCCGCCTCTACCTTCATCTCCATCGCTAGAGTTAGACTAAGCTGGTTCAATGTGTCAGTCCGGCCCATTCTTAGTTATTAGGTTTTATGGTTTATGTTTATTTTTTTAATATATTTAGTTACTTTAGGTTTAGGTTAGGGTGGTTTAGGGTTAGGTTTAGGGTTTGGGTTTAAGTTGGGTTTTGATTTAAGGTTTAGTTTAGATTTAGGTGAGTTTAGGGGTTGGGTTTAGGGTTAGTTTAGGGAGGTTAGGTAGGGTTTAAGGTTTAGTGTTTAGGCTTTAGGGGATTTTAAGGATTTAAAGTTGGGTTTGTATGTTGGTTTAGGGTTTAGGGTTTAAGGTTGGGTTTGGTTAGGTAGGCTTAGTGGTTTAGGATTTAGGGTTTTGGGTTGTAGGATTAGGGTTTAAAGTATTTTTTTAAAAAAATTAAGTAAACTATTAAGTTTAAGTTAATTTAGTTTATTTTTTATTTATTTTAGTTTATTTTATTTTTATTTTTTAAGTTTATTTTTTTATTTAATTTAGTTTATTTATTTTATTTTTATTTTAATTATTTTAGGATTTTTATTTTAGTTTATCTTTTAGGTTTAGGTTTAGGATTATGCTTATTTTTTATTTTAGTTTTAATTTTATTTTATTTTTAAAGTTTAGGTTTAGGTTTAGGTTATATTTTATATTTTAGGTTTAGGTTTTCATTTTAGGTTTATTTTTAGGTACTATTTTTTATTTTAGGTTTAGGTTTATTTTTAGTTTATTTTATTTTATTTAGTTTGGGGTTTAGGTTTATGTTTGAGTTTTATTTATTTTAGTTTAGTTAATTTTAGTTTAAGTTTAGGTTTATTTTATTTTGTTCATTTTAAGTTTAGGTCTTTTTTTTAGTTTAGGTTTTAGGTTTTATTTTTTATTTATTTTTGTTTTATTTTTAAGTTTATTTTTTTGTTTTGATTTTTATTTAGTTTTTATTTTATTTTATTTTAGGTTTATTTTATTTTTATTTTATGAATATTTTATTTTATTTAGCTTTTTATTTTGTTTATTTTATTAGTTTAGTTTAGTTTTATTTATTTTATTTTAGTTTAGTTTTATTTTTATTTATTTTATTTTTTTTTATGTTTAGGTTTAGGTTTAGGTTTAGGTTTAGTTTAGGTTTTTATTTTATTTTAATTTTTTAGTTTTATTTATTTTTTAGGTTTATTTAGTTTAAATTTAGTTTAGGTTTAGTGTGAGTTTAGGTGGGTTTGGGGTCATGGTTTAGGGTTTAGGGTTTATGGTTTGGGTTTAGTGGTGGGTGAAAGGCTTTAGTGGTTTATTTTAGGGTTTAGATTTAGGGTTTAGGGTCAGGTCAGGTTGCCAGGGTTTAAAAGCCAGTTTAGGGTTTAGTTTAGGTTTAATTATATTTGTATCTTAATTTTTTTAATTAAAGAAAGCCAGTTTAGGTTTCTTTAGTTTATTTATTTATTTTTATTTATTTTAGCTTAGGTTTTTCATTTTAGTTTATTTTCAAAGTTTAGGTTTAAGTTTTTTTTAGTTTAGTGTTCATGGTTTAGGTTTTATTTTTTATTTTTAGGTTCAAGTTTAGGTTTTTATTTTATTTTTTTAGGTTTAGGTTTTACGATTTATTTTAGGTTTATTTTTAGGTTTTATTTAGTTTAACTTGGTTTATTTTAGTTTATTATATTATATTTAGGTTTAGGTTTAGGTTTATTTAGTTTATTTTATGTTTAGGTTTAGATTGTATTTATTTTTTGTTTAGTTTTATTTAGGTTTAAGTTTTAGTTTATTTTATTTTTATTTTAGGTTTGTTTTTTAGTTTAGGGTTTAAATTTATTTTATTTATTTTTAGGTTTTATTTTAGGTTTTTTAAGGTTTTTTTATTTTACTTTATTTTATATTTATTTTATATTTATTTTATATTTATTTTAGGTTTAGTTTTTATTTTATTTATATATTTTATTTTTTAGTGTAGTTTAGGTTTTTATTTATTTTAATTTAGTTAAGTTTTTATTTTTTATTTTATTTTATTTTTAGGATTAAGTTTTGGTTTAGGTTTAGGTTTGGGTTTTAGTTTTGGTTTTTATTTTATTTTATTTTATTATTTTATTTTGGTTTAAGTTTTTTTATTTATTTAATTCTTAAGTTTTATTTAGTTTAGGATAAGGTTTTTTGTTTTTTAGGGTTTAGGGTTTAGTGTTTAGGTTTAGTTGAGTGTTTAGGGTTAAGGGTTTAGCATTTAGGGTTTAGGATTTAGAGTTTAGGCTTCAGGGTTTAGGGTTTAAGGTTTAGGGTTTAGGTTTTAGGGTTTAGGGTTAAGGGTTTAGGTTTTAGGTATGTGGTTCAGGTTTTAATTTAGGGTTTAGGATTTTTGGTTTTTTTTTAACAGTGAACAAATTCAAATTCAACATTTCTTCTTTATGATTTCATCAACCAAGTAACACACCAAGTTTTCTAAGACATATGTGATGACATAGATAAAAAATGAGAACACATAGAGCAAATCAAAAACCTTAGATGGCTAGAATCGTCTCTACTGTAAAGACATAATTCCATAAGTAGCAGATCGAATCGATCGTTCTTCAGTTTCTCCAGTTCCCATCAGAATCACCCCGACCTCTCGAGTAGCAGGATCATATCCCTGATCTCTCCCTCTGCTACCACCATGGCTGTAACATTTGTCTCTCTCCCACCTCCATAAACACCACCTCCAAATCGACTTGCACATCTAGATACCTCACCACCACTGCGATAACCACCACTATGATGTTTCTATCATCAAAGTTCTACCCAATCTTAAGGTTTAAGTTTATTAAGATTTACGGTTTAGGTTATTTTTAAATTTATTAAATTACTTTAGGTTTAGGTTTAGGGTTAGGATTGACAGTTTATTTAGGGTTTAGGGTTTAGGGTTTAGGGTTTATGCTTTTAGATTTTAAGGTTAGGGTTTAGGGTTTAGGGTTTTAAGATTTTTTTAGGGTTTAGGGTTTAGGGTTTAGCTTAGTTTTGGGTTAAGTGTGTTTAGGCTTTAGGTTTAGGGTATGGGGGTTGGGGATTAGGTTAGTTTAGGGTTTATGCTTTAGGCTAATGAGGGTTATAGGGTTTGGAAGATAGTTTAGCGTAGAGTTAGGGTTTTAGGGTCTTATTTTTTAAAATTAACCAAAGGATGTTAAGGTTTATTTAGATTTATTTATTTTATATTAGTTTATTTAATTTTTAATCTTATTTTCATTTTATTTAGTTTAGTTTATGATTTTATTTAGTTTATTTTAGTTTATTTTTTAGTATGGTTATTTTATTTTTATTTTTTAGGCTTTATTTTTATTTTAGGTTTAGGTATTTATTTTAGGTTTAGGTTTTAGGTTTTTATTTTAGGTTTATTTTTAAGTTTTATTTTTTTAGTTTTGGTTTAGGTTTATTTTTAGTTTATTTTATTTCATTTAGTTTAGGGTTTAGGTTTAATTTATTTTAGGTTATGGTTTAGGTTTTATTTATTTTAGTTTAGTTTATTTTAGTTTAGGTTTAGGTTTATTTTATTTTATTTATTTTAGGTTTAGTTTTTATTTATTTAGGGTTTAGTTTTTTTTATTTATTTTTTGGTTTAATTTTTAAGTTTAGGTTTTTATTATGTTTTAAGTTTATTTTATTTTAGGTTTATTTTATTTTGATTTTACATTTAGTTTTATTTTATTTACATTTTTTAATGTTTATTTTATATTTTAGTTTAGTTTTTATTTATTTATAGTTTTAGTTTTATTTTTTATTTTATTTTATTTTATTTGTTTGGTTTAGGTTTGGGTTTATGTTTAGGATTTCATTTAGGTTTTTCTTTTATTTTACTTTTCTATTTTATTTAGGTTCAAGTTTTTTATTTATTTTATTTTCAAGTTTTATTTAGTTGAGGTTTAGTTTTTTAGGTTTTAAAGTTTTAGGTTTGGGGTGGGGAATGGGTTTAGGTTGGGTGGTTTGGGTTTAGGGTTTAGGGTGTGGTTTAGGGTTTTGGAGGTAGGATTTAGGTTTAGTTTTAGAGTTTAGAGTTTAGAGTTAGGGTTTTTGTAAAATACAAAATGGTAGGTTTATTTAGTTTATTTATTTATTCATTTTAGTTTGTTTTATTTTTTAATTTAGGCTTTTATTTTTATTTAGTTTAGTTTATTTATTTTAGTTTAGGCTTTTTATTTTAGTTTATTGTTTAGGTTTATGTTTAGGTTTATTTTTAGTTTAGTTTTGTTTTTATTTTATTTTTCATGTTTAGGTTTTATTTTTTGATTTTTTTAACATTTAGGTTTACATTTTTATTTTATTTTTTTAGGTTTAGGTTTTACATTTTTATTTTATGTTTATTCTTAGGTTTTATTTTTTAGTTTAGGTTTCGGTTAATTTTTAATTTATTTTATTTTATTTATGGTTTAGGTTTAGGTTTAGGTTTAATTTTATTTTTAGTTTATGTTTAGCTTTTATTGATTTTAGTTTGGTTTATTTTAGTTTAGGTTTAAGTTTAGGTTTATTTTATTTTAATTTTTGGTTTAGGTCTTTTTAGTTTACTTTATCTTTTATTTATTTTTTCAGCTCAGGGTTTCTTTTATTTTAGTCTTTTAGCTTTTTTTAGGTTTAGGTTTTATTCTTATTTTTTATTTTAGGCCTAGTTTTATTTTATAGGTTTTTTTATTTTAGTTTGCCTATTTATTTATTTTATTTGAGTTTGTTTTTATTTTTTAGTTTTTTATTTAGTTTTATTTTTTATTTTTCTATTTTTTTATTTTTTTTATTTTATTTTGGTTTAAGTTTTTTGATTTATTTTATTTTTAAGTTTTATTTAGTTTAGGTTTAAGTTTTTAGGTTTTTAGGATTTAGGGTTTAGGGTTCATGGTTTAATGCATTAGGTTTAGGTTTAGTTGAGGGTTTAGGGTTTCGATTTAGGGTTTAGAGTTTTAGTGTTTAGGGTTTAGGGTTTAAGGTTTAGGGTTTTTAGTGTTTAGGGTTTAGGTTTTAGGTGTAGGGTTTAAGATTTAATTTAGGTTAGAGTTTTTGGTTTTTTTAAAAGTGAACAAATTCAAATTCAACATTTATTATTTTTTATTTCATCAACCAAGTGACACACCATATTTTCTAAGACACAAGCGATGACATATATCAAAAATGAACATGCTTAGAGCAAATAAAAAAGCCTTGATAATTAGAACCGTATATATAAAGACATAGTTCCATAAGCAGCAGATTGGATCGGCCATTTTTTAGTTTCTCCAGTTCCCATCAGAACCACCCCAGCCTCTTGAGTAGCGGGATCCACCATCATATCCCCGATCTCTCCCTCTGCCACCACCACGGCTGTAACCTCCATCGCTTCTCATGCCTTTATAACCACCCTGCTTTGACCTCCACCTCCAAATCAACCAGCACATCTAGATCACCCACCACCACTACGATAACTGCTGCCTCCACCTTCTTCTCCATCGCCAGATTTAGACTGAACCTTGTTGATGGTGATGTTCCTACCATCAAGGTTCTGCCCATTCTTCGGGTTTAGGTTTATTAGGTTTTAGGGCATAGGTTTATATTTTAATTCATTTAGTTACTTTAGGTTTAGGGGTTCAGGGTTAGGGTTTAGGGTTTAGGGTTTAGGGTTTATGCTTTTAGGGTTTAGGGTTAGGGTTTAGGATTTAGGGTTTTATGGTTTGGGGTTTTAGGGTTTAGTCAGGGTGGGAGGGTTTGGGTTGTCATTTTGTGGAGGTTTAGGGTGGGTAGAGTTGGTGGTTTAGGGTTCAGTTGGGGTTTAGGGAGGTTTAGGGTTTAGGGGCCCAGTGTAGTTTGGAGTTTTTGGGCCTGGGTTAGGAGCAGGGAGTTTTAGGGTAGTAGGGCAGTGATTTAGGGCCTAGGGTTTAGGGTTTTTTCAAAAAAAATCAAGCAAACCCGACAGATCAGTATTTAGTATTTTATTTATTTTTTTATTTTATATTTTATCTTCTTTATTTAGTTTAGTTTATTTATTCTTTTAGGTTTTATTTTAGTTTACTTTTAGGTAGTTTTTATGTTTATTTTTAGTTTAGTTTTATTTTATTTATTTTTTTAGATTTAGGTTTTTTTATTTTATGTTTAAGTTTAGGTTTTATTTTATTTTAGGTTATGGTTTTTTATTTTATTTTTAGTTTAGTTTAGGTTTATTTTAGTTTATTTTATTTTATTTAGTTTAGGGTTTTTGGTTTTATTTTATTTTAGGTTTAGGTTTTATTATTTATTTAGTTTATTTTAGTTTAATTTTAGGTTTATTTATTTATTTATTTTAGGGTTTTTTTTTTTTGTTTAGGGTTTATGATTTTTTTTAGGTTTATTTTTTAGGTTTTGGCTTTTATTCACTTTTTATTTTATTTTATTTTAGGTTTATTTTATTTTTATTTTACATTTAGTTTTTATTTTATTTAGGTTTTTCATTTTTAAATTTATTTTATTTTTTAGTTTATTTTGGGTTTTTATTTATGTCATTTTAGTTTAATTTTTAATTTTTAATTTATTTTATTTTATGTTTATGTTTAGGTTTTAGTTAGTTTTTATTTTATTTTATTTTTTATTTTATTTAGGTTTAAGTTTTTATTTATTTTATTTTCGATTTTATTTATAGTTTAGTTTTTTTTAGGTTTTAAAGTTTAGGGTTTGTGGTTTGGGTTTAGGGTTTAGGGTTTAGGGTTTTTAAATTTTATTTAGGTTTAGGGTTAATGGTTTAGGTTTTAAGATTAGGTTGGTTCTGATTGAAGGTTTAGGTTGGGTTTAGTGGTTTTTTTATAGGTTTAGTTGGGGTTTTATAATTTTATTATTTTTAATTTTTTTTTATTTTTAAATTAAGTAAACTAGTAGGTTTAGGTTTATTTCATTTATTTAGTTTATTTATTTTATTTATTTTACTTTTTTTTATTTAAGTTTATTTTTATTTTTATTTACTTTAGTTTATTTATTTTAAGTTTATTTATTTTAATTTAGGATAATTATTTTAGTTTTTTCTTTAGGTTTATGTTTAACTTTAGGTTTATTTTTTAGTTTAATTTTATTTTTATTTTACCTTTTAGGTTTATGGCTTAGGTTTAGGTTTAGGTGTTTATTTTATTTTTTTTAAGTTTAGGTCTTAGGTTTTTATTTTAAGTTTATTTTTAGGTTTTATTTAGTTTATGTTTAGGTTTTTTGGTTTTTTAGGGTTTAGGGTGGTTTTTTTGGGTTTAGGGTTTTGGGTTTTAGGTTGTAGGTTTTAGGGTTTAGGTTTTTAAGGTTTAGGGTTTAGGGTTGTAGTTGTATGGTTCAGGGTTTGGGGGTTTCGGGTTAGCTTTAGTGTTTTTTTTTACTTTATTTCATTTTTTGTTTTAATTAAATAAAGATGTAGGTTTGGGTTTATTTTGTTTATTTATTATTTATTATTTATTTTAGTTTATTTTATTTTATTTAGGTTTTTTTATTTAGTTTATTTCTTTTAGGTTTATTTATTTTAGTTTAGGTTTTTTATTTTATTTTATTTTTAGGTTTAGGTTTATTTATTTTATAGTTTATTTTATTTTATTTATTTCAAGTTTAGGTTTTATTTTTATTTTAGGTTTAGGTTTAGGTTTTTATTTTATTTTTTTAGGTTTAGGTTTTAGGTTTTTATTTTAGGTTTATTTTTAGGTTTAGGTTTATTTTTAGTTTATTTTATTTTATTTAGGGTTTTGGTTTTAGTTTAGGTTTTATTTATTTTGTTTAGTTTATGTTTAAGTTTATGTTTATTTTATTTTTATTTTAGGTTTAGTTTTTTTTTAGTTTTTGTTTTAGGTTTTATTTTTTATTTATTTTTAGGTATATTTTTTATTTATTTAAGTTTTTATTTAATTTTTTTACTTTATTTTAGCTTTATTTTATTTTTATTTTAGGTTTAGTTCTTATTATATTTAGGTTTCTTATTTTTTAGTCTAGTTTAGGTTTTTATTTATTTTATTTTAGTTTAGTTTTTATTTTTTATTTTCGTTCCTTTTTAGGTTTAGGTTTAGGTTTAGGTTTTATATTAGGTTTTTATTTTATTTTGGTTTAGGTTTTTCTATTTATTTTATTTTAAGGTTTTATTTAGTTTAGGCTTAGGTTTTTAGCTTTTTAGGGTTTAAGGTTTAGGGTTTTGGTTTAGTTAAGGGTTTAAGATTTAGGGTTTAACGTTTGGGGTTTACGGTTTAAGGTTTATGGTTTATGGTTTTGTGGTTTAGGATTTAGGGTATAGGGTTTATGGTTTAAGGTACTAATGGTTTAGGGTTTAGGCTTTAGGTCTATGGTTCAGGTTTTAGTTCAGGGTTTAGGTTATTTAGTTTTTTTAATAGAGAAAAAATTCAGATTCAACATTTCTTCTTTTTGATTTCATCAACCAAGTAGCACACAAAGTTTTCTAAGACACCAACGATGACATAGATCAAAAAATGAGCACGCATAGAGCAAACCAAAACCCTAAATAACTAGAACCGTCTCTACTGTGAAGAAATAATTCCATAGGCAATAGATCGGATTGACCATTTTTCAATTTTTCTAGTTCCCATCAAAACCACCATAGCCGCTCTAGTAGCTAGATCCACCATCATATCCCTGATCTCTACCTCCACCACCACCACGGCTGTAACCTCCATCGCTCCTCCCGCCTCCATAACCACAATAGATCAGAGCATTAGTTCCATATCCACCAGCACCTCCAGATTCCCCCCACCACTACGATAACCTCCACCTTTGCCTTCGCCTCCATCACCAGATCTCAACTGAGCCTGGTTGGTGGTGATGTTCGTGCCATCAAGGTTTTACCCTTTCTTAGAGTTTAAGTTTAGGTTTATTAGGTTGTAGGGTTTAGGTTTATTTTTAAATTTATTTAGTTATTTAATGTTTAGGTTTCGGGTTTGGGGTTTATGGTTTAGGGTTTAGGGTTTAAGATTTAGGGTTTAGGGTATAGGGTCTAGGGTCTAGGGTTTAGGGTTGAGGGTTTTAAGGTTTATGCTTTTAGGGTTTGGGGTTTAGGATTAGGGTTTAGGGTTTAGGGTTTAGAGTTTAGGGTTTAGGGTCTTTTAGGGTGCAGGGTATAAGGTTTAGGATTTAGGTTTTAGGGTTTAGGGTTATTTTTAGGGCTTAGGGTTTTAGGGTTTTTTTATAAAAAAAATGAATAAAAGTGGTAGTTTCATTAATTAATTTATTTTTTATTTATTTTAGTTTATTTAATTTTTTATATATATTTATGTTTATTTTTTATTTTTATTTAGTTTAGTTTTTTTTAATTTTATGTTTATTTATTTTAGTTTAGGTATTTTAATTTAGTTTATTTTCAAGTTTAGGTTTAGGTTTATGTTTATTTTTTAGTTTAGCTTTATTTTTATTTTATTTTTTAGGTTTAGGTTTTATTTTTTATTTTTAGGTTGAGGTTTTTGTTTTTATTTTATTTTTTTAGGTTTAGGTTTTAGTTTTTTATTTTAGGTTTATTTTTTAGTTTAAGTTTAGGTTTATTTTTAGTATAATTTATTTTATTTAGTTTACTATTTAGGAGTAGTTTATTTTAAGTTTAGGTTTAGGTTTTATTTGTTTTAGTTTATTTTATTTTAGTAAAGGTTTAGGTTTATTTTATTTTGTTTATTTTAGGCTTAGGTATTTTTTTTAGTTTAGGGTTTAGGTTTAATTTTTTATATATATTTTTGGCTTATTTTTTAGGTTTAGGTTTTATTTTATTTTATTAAAGGTTTACATTATTTTTATTTTACGTTTAGTTTTTATTTTAGGTCTACTTTTTTTAGTTTATTTTAGATTTTTATTTATTTTATTTTAGTTTAATTTTTATTTTTTATGTTATTTTTTTATTGGTTTATGTTTAGGTTTAGGTTTTAGTTTTGGTTTTCATTTTTTTATTTTTTTATTTTATTTAGGTTTAGATTTTTCTTTTATTTATTTTATTTTTAGGTTTTCTTTATTTTAGGTTTAGGTTTTTTGGGGTTTAGGGTTTAGGGTAGTGTTTAGGGTTTAGCATTTAGGTTTTGGGTTTTAGGATCTAGGTTTTAGTTTTTAAGATTTACGGTTTATGGTTGTAAATTTTAAGCATTAAGGTTTAGGGTTCAGGATTTAGGGTTTAGGGTTTAGTGTTTAGGGTTTAGGATTTTAGGGGTTAGGGTTTAGGATAGGGTTTAGGGGTTAGGGTTGTAGGTTTAGGGTTTAGGATTTAGGATTTTTTAATTTTTTAATTTTATTTATTTTTCCATTTTTTTAAATTAAGTAAACTAATAGGTTTAGGTTTATTTAGTATTTTTTATTTACTTTAGTTAATTTTTTTTACTTTTATTTAGGTCTATTTTGATTTTTATTTAGTTTAGTTTTTTATTTTAAGTTTATTTATTTTAGTTTATTTTTTAGGTTTAGGTTTATGTTTAGGTTTATTTTTTAGTTTTGTTTTATTTATATTTATTTTTTTAGGTTTAGGTTTAAGTTTTTACTTTATTATATTAGGTTTAGGTTTTAGGTTTTAGGTTTTAGGTTTTTATTTTAGGTTTATTAATAGGTATTATTTTTTAGTTTAAGTTTATGTTTATTTTTAGTTTTTTTATTTCGTTTAGGTTTAAGTTTTATTTATTTTAGTTTAGTTTATCTTAGTTTAGGTTTAGGTTTATTTCATTTTTATTTTAGGTTTTGGTTTTTTTAGTTTAGAGTTTAGGTTATATTTTCTTATTTATTTTTAGGATTATTTCTTAGGTTTAGGTTTTTATTTAGTTTTTATTTTATTTTATTTTAGCTTTATTTTATTTTTATTTTAGGTTTAGTTTTTATTTTATATAGGTTTTTTATTTTCTTAGTTTAGTTTATGTTTTTATTTAATTTATTTTAGTTTTGTTTTTATTTTTTATTTTATTTTAATTTTTAGGTTTAGGTATAGGTTTTAGTTTTTGTTTTTATTATATTTTATTATGGTTTAGGTTTTTATTTATTTATTTCATTTATTGGTTTTTTTAGTTTAGGTTTAGGTTTTTAGCTTTTTTGGGTTTATGGTTTAGGGTTTAGGTTTTAAGTTTTTATTTTAGGTTTATTTTTTGGTTTTATTTTTTAGTTTAGGTTTGGGATTATTTTTAATTTATTTTATTTTATTTAGTTTAGGGTTTAGGTTTAGGTTTTATTTATTTAGTTTAGTTTTAGGTTTATTTTATTTTGTTTATTTTATTTTTAGTTTAAGATTTGAGTTTTATTTTTTATTTATTTTTAGGTTTATTTTTAAGTTTAGTTTTTATGTAGTTTTTAGTTTATTTTATTCTAGATTTATTTTATTTTTCTTTTACAATTAGTTTTTATTTTGTTTAGGTTTTTTATTCTTAGGTCTATTTTCTTTTTTAGTTTAGTTTAAGTTTTCATTTCTTTTATTTTAGTTTCTTTTAATTTTTGTATTTTATTTTAATTTTAAGTTTAGGTTTAGTTTTTAATTTAGGTTTTCATTTTATTTTATTATTATTTTATTTTATATAAGTAGTTAGGGTTTATTTTTAGGTTGTTAGTGTTTAGGATTTTGGGTTTAGCTTTTAGGGTTTTAGGGTTTAGGGTTTTAGGGTTTATTATTTAGGGTTAGGGTTTAGGGTTTAGGGTTTAGGATTTAGCATTTTGTGTTTAAGCTTTAGGGTTTAGGGGCTTCAGGGTTTAAGTTTTAGGGTTTAGGGTTTAGGTTAACAGGTTTAAGGTTAGTTTAGGTTTTAAGTTTTAGGTTTAGAGCAACATTAGTTAAGTTTTAGAGGTTTATGGTTTAAGGTTAGTTTAATCTAAGTTTTAGATTTTATGTTTAGTTTAGAAACTTTAGGTTAGTTAGGTTTAAGGTTTAGATTTAAGTTTAGGTTAGTTTAAGGTTTAAAGGTTTAAGTTTAGTTGTAGGTTTAGGTTTAGTTTAGGGTTTAGGTTTAGTTATTGGTTTAGGGTTCAAGTTTAGGGTTAGTTTAGGATTTAGTTTCAAGTTTAGGGTTTAGGATTTAGGGTTTAGGTTTAGGGTTTAGGGTTTAAGGTTTAGGGTTTTTTTTAAATAGGTTAACCAGTAGGTTTAGGATTTTTTTTGTTTATTTTTTGTTTATTTTAGTTTATTTTATTTTTTATTTTTATTACGGTTTTTTTTAATTAGTTTATTTTAGGTTTATTATTTTTAGTTTAGGTTTATTATTTTAGTTTACTTTTAGGTTTAGGTTTAGGTTTATGATTATATTTATTTTATTTTTTATTTGAAGTTTGGGTTTAGGTTTTTTTTGTATGTTTGTGTTTTACATTTTTTATTTTTAGTTTTGGTTTAGGTTTATTTTTAGTTTATTTTATTTCATTTTTGTTAGGGTTTAGGTTTAGTTTATTTTAGGTTTAAGTTTTATTTATTTTAGTTTAGTTTATTTTATTTTGTTTATTTTAGGTTTATGATTTTTTTGGTTTAAGGTTTAGGTTTTGTTTTTTATTTATTTTTAGGTTGTATTTTTATGTTTATTTTATAGGTTTAGGTTTTTAGTTAGTTTTTATTTTATTTTATTTTAGGTTTATTTTAAGTTTATTTTATTTTTATTTTATGTTTAGTTTTTATTTTATTTAGGTTATTTATGCTTAGGTTTATTTTATTTTATTTACATTAGGTTTTTATTTATTTTATTTTTGTTTAGTTTTACTTTTTTATTTTATTTTATTTTTATGTTTAGGTTTAGGTTTTTGTTTAGGTTTTCATTTTATTTTATTTAGGTTTAGGTTTTTTTTTTATGTTTTTTAAAGGTTTTATTTAGTTTAGGTCTAGGATTTTAGGGTTTAGGGTTTAGGGTTTAGGGTTTAGGGTTTACGGCTTAAGGTTTAGGGTTTAGGGTTGTAGATTTTAGGGATTAGGGTTAAGGGTTTAGGATCTAGGGTTTTAGGGTTTAAGTTTTAGGTTTAGGGTTTAGGGTTTAGGGTTTTAGGTTTTAGGGTTTAGGGTTTTTTTATAGTTAAATTAGAGAAATTTTATATCGATAAAGAAAAAGTACAAAGTCTTTAAAGGGGGTAAATCTCTAAGCTAATGCTCAAAGAGGTACAATAAATCCTAAAGAGTTAAACCCTAACTATTACAATGAAAGAAAGAAAGCGAAAGAAAAACCAAAATAAAATAAAAAAAAATCCATATGAGCGAACGACTTCATTTGGTGGTCTATGTGAAGAACAACATGCAAGACTCTCCCAACCTATAAATGAAATGCAACATACTTTGTAATGATATTAAAGAACAATTAAAAGCAATTAAAGTAAAATAAAAGTAAAGAAAGGCTGGGCTTCGATTCTGATCATCTCGAGGAACCAGCATCAAACTTCAAAACAATTACACATATTCTCTAAACAAAAAAAAAGAGTGGGCCATCACCATCATACTTCGTGTAGTCCATCATCAAAGTCTCATCCGGGTTGCAAAATCCTCTCAAGCAAACGATGACCACCATGCCACAGAAAAGCTCGATAAGGATAATCAACCAACCATCAAGGATACTTGACTCTGATAGGAGCACTACCAAAGCCACCAAAAATAATAACAAAATCAAACATCATGATGGGGTAACAACACAAAAAGAGACAAATAAGAGCAAAAAGAAAAACATAAGTGCCCTCCTCCAAAGCAAAAAAAAAAATAGATAGTAAAATGACCTAACTTGAAAGAGGTGGATAGCAAGGTGCCACCCAAGAAAAAGGGGATTCGAAGAGAGAAAAAACAAAGCGGAGGAAACCAATATAGGTCTGAAGAAGAACAACGGTGGGTTCTATAATAGTCACCAAAGGCACAAAATTATCCAAATAGCCACCCCTCAACCAACCCACTACAACCAACCAAACCATCAAACATATCCTTCTAGTCAACCACCACAGCAGTAGAAAACCCAAGTCAATGTAAAGTCCAATAGCAATCATCAAGCCAAAATCACCCAAGATAGCCATGGAATAGTAGAAGAAGATGGCAGCCACCAAACCCAACCAAGGCAAAAGAAAATCTGATCCAGATAAGTAGAATAGCCAGCCAAAGAAAAAAAGATACAAATCCCAATATTATAGACTATAAACCAACCAATAGGAACAATAATGGTAAAGGCACCCAACCAAGCCACCATCACTTGAGGCCAACTAATAGCCACAAAATAGCCTTCAATTAGATAATCCAGAATAATACCCAAACCCAAAGCCCTTGCAGCCAAGAGAGGAAGGCCAATATAGGAGGAGGTCAAAACCATAACCAAAAGAAACAAAACAAAATCAACAAAATGAATCCCAGTCAAAAAATAGAAATATAACCAACAACCTCCACCATGCAATCAAAATCAAGCCAAATATAAACCACCAATAACCACAGATCGGTCCTGTGAAAATAAAAATTAGCCAAAATAGCTAGCCATCTAACCAACCTACCAACCTAAGCCACCACCATTGTCAACCACCATAGGTTAGATCCAACTCTGGGAGGCAAAACCCACAGAAAGAAAAACACTACAACAACCATAGCCACAACCCAAAAGGAGGATATCAAAAATAGCAAAGGGGAAATTGTGGTAAGCACCCAAAGACAGATAGAAGCCACCAAGCTAAAAAAGAAATTAATGAAGAAAGCTGATTCTATGTATATATTGTGTACATCTGATGCTTTTGATTTTATTCCTATTGAAAGCTCTCCATTTTTAAAGAAAAATAATAACTTTTGTAGTTCTGATCCTTTCCTTTAGATTTAGAGTCAGACTATCCTTCTCTGAATCAATCAGGTTCACCTCTTGAGTTTGACTTAGAGTCAACTGACTCTGAGGATCCAATAGGAGAAGTTGTAGGTATGCCCGATGAGAAGGTAGAACTTTCCACAAGCTTATCATTCCAAGAAGTCACTAAAGTCAACCTACATAGTGGCAAAGTTCTACCTCTTAGGGTAGCACCTCAGGGTAAAAGTAAGTAAGTCATTGGTTCCAGTGAGTAGATAGCCCCTCCATAGGATGCTCCACCCATGGATATGCTTGTGGAGGACCAAGCTAGAGTTGATTACAATGTCCTAGTTCACCTTAGAAACTTTCTAGCTAAGTTAAGCATATATGATGCCCTTATCTTATCTAAAGAGTTGAGGGAATCTTAAATAAAGGCCTTACTTGATCTAGAGATATGCTTAGCTTAGCTGACCGCTACTAAAGAGGAGGCATGCCACTTGAAGGACATCTTAAGAGCTACATTCAATGATGAAGATACGATCGAACAAGCCTCTTTACATGATAGTGGATGTTGGCGGTCTGCTATCGAGTTTTGGGCGAGGTGTATCAGTCAACATTATAAGTCTAAGAACCCTTGCCTACTTGAGGATGGACATCTTCAAACTTCAAAAAGAAAAGATGATGTTGAGAGGATTCAATGAACAAGGCGAGAGGGCCTTGTGGTGTTTATTTTTGGATGTAGGGGAGGACACCACGTAGATCATAGGCAGGGTACTTTTTTACCTGATTGAGTACATTAAGATATGATGTACTATCTCTAAAGATAGAAGCATCACCCTATAATGGTTCTAATAATGCAATAAAGACTCCTAAGGCATGATGGGTCTTCGAATGTACCAAATATTTTCCCCAACTTTACATGGATGAATAAAGTAGGGATTATATTAAACCAGGTTCTTAGGTTCCCTATGGAGGCAAGCCTCCATAGTTAATTACATCTTAGGGAATAAAATTTCTTAAGAATACTTTCGATTAAAGAAGACAATTATCATCTTGAAATCTTTCAAGGTTAGGCTATCAAAAGATTGGTTGTATTTGGAAAATCAATTGGGAAAGTTCATGGAGAAGACTTATTTTTAGAATCCAAATGAAATAAGTAGAAAATGCTCATGATACTAGGAAGCCTAGTAAACATTCCAATATATCCTATGGTTGGGCTTTATAATTTTGAAGTTGAGGATATTTATATGTTTTGAGTTGAAATTTAATTAGATTACTAGGGCTTATAATCCACCAACACAAGGTTGGGGTAAAGCCGAAGAGGTGAGGATTTATGCTCATAGCATGCAGGAAATAGCTACCCTAGATCCTAAATCTAGGGAGCTTTAGTATGACCTAAAGCATGAACTAAATCTAAGCAACAGGTGGACATAATGGTTTACCTCCATAAGAGAGATAAATTGTCTGACTTCTTGACATATAACCACCTAAAGTGGCTGCTAGCTAACTCCTCCTATAATTTTAAAACCATCTAGTCTAGTCTTATGAATTGCAAGATAACTAGAGTAGTTATTTAATTAGAAAGAGATTAAAGTCCTAAACACACTCCCTAAGAGACTAGAGTATGAGTGGTATGAGCCTATGACTTAATCTATAGATGCAAAATCTTTTCAAATTTTATTTCATTTTAGGCACATCACTTTAATTGAGGCTTTAGGTTTTCTTATGCCTAAATGCATGATGAAATATGTTATGGATCAAATCAGCTAGAAGAAGGAGTTCTCCACCACAAGGGATTCCATCATAGGTCAAGCATTCCTTTATCGTGCAAAGATGGAGATCCTTTATGTTCAAGAGAGAGAATATGCATGCATGATGTGAAACATACAACCATATAACTAAGAGGTTACTAAATCTTTTAATTACCTTATTTATGTCTTAGGCTTTATGTTGAGGTTATGAGTTTTTTAAAATTTAGTTATGGGTGATTAGTTAGGTAGAAAAGTTATTTTTATCCTAAGAGCCTAATCATATCCAAGCCACACATTAAAACATTAATCATTTTAGAAACTATGAAAAGCATTCCATCCTAATGCACAATGTAAACATAACATCAAACAATTATATAAACTATCATAAAAGAATAAGAGGCTGGTACGGTCGGGTACCATCGTACAACTCCAAGAGAGAAAAGATGGGTAGTCGAGCACCACCCTTATACAACTTGGAATATGAAAGAATCATTATAATTTTATTAAATGTTATGGGGTCTTCTTTCTTCATATCTCCATTTTTGATTTGGTTCCTTCTTTGATTTGGATGGTGCTTGCTAAAAGGCATCATAAGGCACCCCAAGACAAAACCTTACCCTTTCGTCTAATCTCCCATAGCACTAATCCTAATTCCTATTGTAAATTTTATATTTATGTGGGAAAAGTAAATTTAAATACACCTAAAAAATAGAGGTTAGCTAAATATACATATAATCCCAAGCAGTTATATTTAAAATTTGGACTTAGCACCTTACACATGGGTAACTAAGCCCACCTATCATAACTTTGATTATTCTCAAGGATTTATGTAACCTACAAAAAAAACATTCATATTTATTTTTAAGCATCCCTTAAGCATAATCCCTTATAGAAAACATGATTTGGCTAATATTGGCAAATCCTCTAGTCTACGGAGCATACACCCTAACATCCAATTTAAAATAATACATCATAAAATAAAACATACATCACATCATACACCATCTTAACATAGAGCTAGAAGTGTTGACTTAATTCGATTGTGTGTATTAAGGTTTATGTGGTAAGTCTTATTAGTAATTAGTGTTGTATTTTCTAAGTGTATAAGGATTCAATTTAACATGAAAGATTGATTTCACTCGAAGTAGTTTAATTGATTTGCACTGACAATGAAGTCAAATATGAGGCTCTGATTGCCAATCCAGAGTTAATCATTACTCGAAGCATCCTAAACATCAACATCTTCAAGGATTCTCAGTTAGTTATCAACCAAATCATTAGGTCCTATAAACTTATAAAGCCCAAGCTCCATCACTACGACAACTATGTGAGTCACTATAGCACCAAGGGGGTGGGTGGGCGATATTAAAAAATTTAAAAACTTAAATCTTAAACTTTAAGTTTTAGTAGAAATCCTATCCAGCACTCAAGCACCAAGCATATAGAAATTAGAAATCATTTTATTAGGGATCATGTTTTGAAAGGCCATGTTAATATTAATTTCATTAGTACCGATATACAAATTGCAGATATTTTTACAAAACCCTTACTAGAAGAACGTTTTTGTACTTTAAGATGCATGCTTGGAATGTTAGATCCAAAATATTTAAAATTGTATGTAGCTTGTTCCCACTTTTTGATGTTGTCGAAAGGGGGAGAAGAGTAAAATGTTGGTTAGTATTAAGTCTATTTTAAGCATACATTTAGGAGGAGCAACATTATTCATCTCTTGTGCAAAAATTTTTTTAGAAGAGAATTTTTTTTTCAAAACTATGATGAAAGGTCAATTTAGCCTTCAAAATCAATACCCAACATTAGTTTGTCATCAAAAGGGGAGATTGTTGGCTTAATGAGCCTCACGTTCAATCCGATCAATTTTGATGATAACAAATGAATGCTTGGATGTTCTAATGAATGTTTTTATGTATTTCAAATATATCAATTGCTAATTACATATCCAATACATCTCATAATATGTTTGAGGAAATTGCAAGAGGAGAAGAATGAAAGATAAATCAAATTGGATAATGTGAAGCTCAAAATATAATATTTTAGGTTATATGCATTTATTCATTAGCATGAATCAATTTTCTCACAACTTAACATATTATTTTAATGAGGTTAATTTATATAAATCTCTATCTAATTAACATTTAATTATATGTTTCATACATAGCATTTGAATTGTCAAAATAATAAATGATAATGACAATTAAGTGTAATTATTTTTTAATATAATTAAATATTTTAATTTAATTTGATGGTTATATGATAACTAACATATGTATGATTATATATAAAATATATCATAATATTTAAATGTCACATGCCAAAATTAACAAAAATATATGGAATTTTGTATTTTAAGCCAAAGTCATTTTATAATCAGGGAATTTATATCTGATTTTATATCTAATGGATTCTTTGGATTTTTTTCCTTTAATTTGATAGGTCACATGACCCACGTTTGATTAAAATTGAATTTATTATGACTTTTCAAACATTAGCTGCTTTTAATAATGAATGCATGCTACATGCTTTGAATATATTAAGAGCCTTATTTGATTATTTTTTACTTGCCCAAGTGAATAGCCAAATTTTGGCTACTTTAATTTAATATTTATTTAATATAAACTATATTTTTATTGAATATTAAATTATCAAATGATAGCATGAGGTTAGAATAATATTTTTTGAAATAATTCAAAATGACCTTCTTGCCTATAATTAGCCCTCATCTCTTCATGAAAGCATTCCTCATTCAAAATTCAAAATCCATATAGCATATCTAAGAGAAAATTTCTTATATTTTCCTTCCAAGTGTTCTCCCCAAATATTGCAAGATCAAATCCTTTGTTTGGAAGCTTCAACATCTTCAACTAAGCAAGCTTTCTCAAATTACTTGAGTTTGTTTTCTTGATCTTAATCCATTTTAGTTGTTCATGCTATTTTCACCATCTATTTATTCTTTCCAATTTATATTTTTTTGGTGGATTAGTCTTTGGACATTATTTTTCACATCAAAATTGTTCAATCATCGTTTTGTGAAAAACTCTTGTGATAGTTTGTAGGATCTATTTCAACTTGTTGAAATTTTTAACTTCCTACAAATATCTTTTGGTTTCTTGAAATATTTCTTCATTAATCTCATTTTTAAAGATCATTTATTCTAAGATCTATTTTAGAAGTATATAAAATTATTATACTAAAATTATTTTCATATTTGCTTGATCTCTCTTTTTAATTAAAAGCTCACTAGCCTACTTAGATCTATCATATACTCATTTTATTTAAGTATTTTATGATCATTGGCTTTAATTGAAAGAATATTTTTGGTTAAAATAAAACAAATTATTCCTTGTTGAAATTTATATTATTGTACAAAAGAATTTTATAAATTTATTTTGAAATAATTTTTATATTAGTCTATAAATTGTAATAACATAAACATCTTAGTAAGTTCACTTTAAGATATTTATTTTATTATTTCTTATCAATATTAAGTGAGCATTTTATCTTGCCAAAATTTTTTAAGTGATCATTTGTAAGTTGTGAGATCATTTTTTGAATTCGATAGCTTGGTATATTTGTGAGAGATTTATTTTGTCAAAACTTATTATTTTGCATTTTTCTTTTTTGTCTTTATTGGGGTTGTATACTCCTTTGTAGGAGAGTACATATTATTGTAGGGTTGTACTCACCTCGTTATAGGAGTACTATTTGTAAGCTATTTTTGATTTAGATTCCTAGCGGGTATAGCGTGGTAAGCGGTTTGGGGTTTAGAACCACGTAAAATTATTGTCTATTGTCTCTCTTTACTTTCTTGTTCTTTTTTTTTTAAGAATTTTATATATTATAAAATCAAAATTAAATTAATTGTGGGTCATATGACCTATCAAATTAAAGAAAAAATCCAAGGAAATCCATTGAGATAAAATCGATATAAATTCCTTTGATTATAAAATAACTTTGGCTAAAATACAAAATTTCATATATTTTTGTTCATTTTAACATGTGACATTTAAATATTATGATATAATTTTGATATAATCATACATATGTTAGTTATCATATAACCATCAAATTAAATTAAAATATTTAATTATATTAAAAAATAATTACACTTAATAGTCATTATCATTTATTATTTTGATAATTCAAATGTTATGTATGAAACATATAATTGAATGTTAATTAGATAGAGATTTATATAAATTAACCTCATTAAAATAATATGTTAAGTTGTGAGAAAATTGATTCATGCCAATGAATAAATGCATATAACCTAAAATATTATATTTTGAGCTTCACATTATCCAATTTGATTTATCTTTCATTCTTCTCCTCTTGCAATTTCCTCAAACATACTATGAGATATATTGGATATGTAATTAGCAATTGATATATCTGAAATACATAAAACATTCATTAGAACATCCAAGCATTCGTTTGTTATCATCAAAATTGATCGGATTAAACATGAGGCTCATTAAGCCAACAAAGTACACCATGGAGTTGTTGGCCCAAATCACAGAGGTTACCATTTATAAGATTCCTCAAGGAGAGAACCTCATAGTGTATGCTTTGGCCAAGGTTGCCAAGGAGTTGTCATGTTTGAAGGATGACTCCATATCAATAAAGATCCAAAATAGATAAGTCTTATCCATTATTGATATTGAACTTATCAAAAAGTACTTTCTTGAAGGGAGGTTGTCATTGCTAAGAAGGATAAGGAGTTAGATTTGGGGCAATCATTCATGGATTACCTAAATAAAGGCAAACTACCTCAAGAGAAGTCTCAAGCCAATCAGATGAAGTAGAGAGTAGATTCCTATGCACTTGTTGATGGTATCATGTATCGACATTCTTTTGATCATTTGTGGTTATGTTATTTAGACAAGCAGGAATCCTATAAGATCATGACCGAGGTACACTCAGGATTATGTGGAACCAACCAATCTGGTTTGAAGATGAAATCCAAGATCAAGAGAGTAGGATACTACTAGTCATCGATGATCAAAGATTGCATGGATACGGCTAGGAAATGCGACCAATGTCAAATACACGATGTGGTCCTACACCAACCATCCAACATTCTACATCCTGCATTGGCCTCGTGGTCATTCGAAAGTGTTGTAACATGGTGGTCGATTGATCCTCCTTCTTGCAAGAGTCATCGATTCATCTTAGTTGCTACTGACTACTTTTCCAAATGGATGAAAGTGATTCTTCTTAGAGAGGTCACAACTCAGCATGTGCTCTAATTTTTTAGGAACCATATCATATATAGGTTCAGAGTGCCTCGATGAATTATATCTGATAATGGTACTGCATTCAAGAGCACCGAGATCAACAACTTTTCCCAGAGACACATCATCAGTTGGAGATATACAATCATCAACTACCCAAGAAAAATGGCTTAGCAGGAGCCTTCAGTAAAACTCTCATCCAAATACTAAAGATGACACTCGACAATAATAAGAGACAGTGGCATGAGCAGTTAGTTGAAGCCTTGTGGGCCTATCACACCACATATAGAATTCCAACCCAGTCTACTCCTTTCTCCTTAGTGTATGGACCCAAAGTTATTTTATCATTACAATTACAACTCCCATCACTAAGGATAGCTGTGGGTAGCCAGATCACAATAAAGAAGAACGCTAAGTTGTGGTTAGAAGAGCTCAAAGTTGGAGAAGAGATGCCTGTGGGCATGCCAAAACCTCAAGTTGTACATACTTAAATTGATTCAAGCTCACAATAAGTTGGTTCATTTTAGAGCTTTTCAAGTAGGAGAGCTTATTTTAGTTCTAAGAGACTGATTTTTGCCTATCATAAGATGGGAGGCAAGTTTGAACTCACATGGGAAGGCCCTTTTGCCATAGAAAAGGCCTACCAAGGAGGATCTTATCAACTTATTAATCATGAGGGAGAGCTCCCAAAGCTTCCAACCATTGGGATTTACTTAAAGAAATATTATAAATCATGTTTGAAAATAATTATCATCAATGAAAATACCATTTCAAATTCAATCACTTCCATGTTGAAAGAATTCTTGCTTGTGAATCCACCACGATGTGTTTAGCGTAGTTGTAAGGAACCAAAGTGGCATCCTATCCTTCATCGACACAATGCAAACACAAACATCAAACTACACCCAAACATATAAAACAAACACATATCTTTTATCTCATGCTACTCTAAGTTGAGATAACGCCCCTGATGGTACTCACTCAGTAGCTGCTCTAGGTCGAGCTGATGTGCTACCCTACTAATATGTCACCCTTATGGTCTTGTTGCTTTGGAGGATGTAAGTCTGCTATACTTTCCTTACTTATTTGTCCACTACACATCGATGAGCACCTTGTTAGTTTGGTAGGCCTTACTGCATTGTCGGTAAGCTACCTCATGTTGGCTTTGTTTAATAGGATGTGAGTCTGCTATACCTTCTTCTTGGATTAACCTTCGTGCACAAACTGGGTCAAGTATATTTGAGGTTTAGGATAAGTCCTCTAGCAACTCCTTCCCTCATGACTATTTCATGTCGATGTCTAGTATTTCCTTGGGGCTCCCTGCTTATTAGTCGCTCTATGTCAGATAGCATATGTCCCGCCGATGATAGATTATCTTGATGATGAATTCCTCTTGGAAAGTTGTAAGCCTACACGCTTTCTTTCTAGATTGATCATTGGACACCGATGGGCACATATGGTTGGTTGGTTCTCACCATGCTGACAGATACACAACTCATGTTGACTGATACACCTTAGGTTGGTTGGTTCTCACATCTTAGGAAACACCACTCATGGCATCTGTTATACTTTCTCCTTGAGTTTGCCATTATACACCTATAAGATTTCTTTTCGAGGGCTCAAGATAATGCCCATAAAAGCACCTCCCCTATGGGCACTATATTTAGATCACATCCTTCGTGACCCCATTTAGATACTACCTGGGTTACTATCGGATTGGACAGTTCCCCTTTCATAGTAACCACATCTATGGTTGGAGAATCCATCCTATGGATGTGCAGATTCTCCCATGGTCCAGTAAATCTCAGATAGGTCAAGGCCGACGTAGCTCCTTCTTAGTATAGAACCTCACACATGAACAGGGTCCATGCAAACATATAAATAAAATATAAATTCACTTATGGATTAGGGACTCCACTAGTGGTACCTTTTCCCAAGCAGACATCTTATCTTTTGGGCAATGTTAACAAAACTCCCTATAGGAATCGCTGACTACTCTTGAGTTGATATAAGTCCCTAGCATCATTTACTTTATAGTCACCCCTAAGTCATATTCAATTTGTTGTGCTACCAATCAGTCATCCCACCGGTTGTTTCCTCCTTTAGAAAATGTAAGTCTGCTATGCCTTCTTGTAGCAACGCATTGCATCAAAAGGAAACGCTTAGGCTACCCTACCTGCAGACTATCCTTTTTGATTTGTAAATTTGATATGGGACAAGTCTAATATAGCCCCTTCTCAATGGGTCCATTGCACACCGACATGGTCCATAAATTAAATCTTTTAAATTTGACCAAGCTCCCAGTGGATTTTCCCTCAATTCGAAATCAAACTAAAATAAACAAACCATATCAAATCACATGAAATTAAGATAAAATTCTTCCAGACTACTTTGAGTGGACATAAGTCCCTAGTAGCATTCACTCAGTAGTCGCCCAGGTCAGGTTCGATTTGTTGTGCATCCAACACGTCACCCCAAAGGTTGTTCCTCACTTTGGAAGATGTAAGTCTGCTACGCCTTCTTCCTAGCACAATCGTTGCACACAAAAGGCAACCCTTTAGGTTAGCTAGCTTTACCCCATAGCTAGTAGACTATCCATTTGGATTTGAAAACTTGAGGTAGGTCAAAGCTGATATAACCCTTTCTCAATGGATCCATTGCACACCAATAGGGTCCATATATTAACTCAGATTAAATTAAACCCAATCTGATTTTCTTGTGTGGAGTTAATTCACACCCTTCTCCCCAGTGGAGATCAAATCATATATAAACAAGTCAAGGAAAAAATAAATTCAAAACCAACCTCTCAAGTGGAGCCAAATTAAACCAACTCCCCCAATAGAGTCTAAATCAAAGAAATATAACCAAACTCTTATTCCAAATAGATACATCCCCAAACAAATCTATAAAATCAAACTGAAATCTCAATCCCCAATAGATAGCCTGAACCTGCTTCCCTAGTGAAAGGTTCATATTCCCGTTCCCCAGTGGACTCGATCCCATATCTCTATTAGATATGACTCCACATCAATTAAAACAAAATAAATTAAAGTCAATTCGATCTTAATCCCTTGTGGATTATAGATTCTTTTTCTCAAGTGGATCTTCTTTCCACAAGTCATATAATCAAATCAAATTTAAATCTTATCCCTATTAAATTTTTTTCTTCTACGCCCTCGATATAGATCCCTCACATGTCATGTCCAATGCATGTGTGATCCCCTATCAGATCTCCCTCCATGTCCATAACATGGAATTCTCATCAAATCTTATTTCTTCTCTTATACACACCTTTAATACTTCAACCAAAAGCCTAACAATGTATCCATTCAAATTACATCATCTTAACATTGTAATCAATATTTTATAATTTATGATGGTGCAAGCTCAAACTAACTATACAATATCATGCTAAATATATTATAGTGTGAATTAACACATAATATTATATTATGATATATGATGTTATATTATAATATGCTATAATATAATATATTGTCTAACATTACACCTCTTTAGAGTCACTTAAAAAAACAAATAACCAAATTTTCTCAAAATATGAATAATGTTCATTTTGGATGTAAAATTGTTATTTTTTTATTAGAAATGGTAAAAAATAGCATAATTTTTGTGTTGCTTCTTGGTATGTGCCATGAATTTGGCCGAATTCTTCCATCTCAACATTCAAATTAACATTCTTGTGAGTTTTGACCCAATGTATTATAACAAAAGTAAAACATACTAAAATGCACAATAACATTTAGTAACACACCACCACATACATATATATGTTAAGTTATATTGTTATGTACATTATATTTTAATATGCATTCATATAATATATTATCTTACATTACTCCTTAAATGAATCACTTTAAGCAAAAAATTTAAAAAATTTGGTTGAAAAATGAACATTTATTTTGGATGAAAAATTCCATTCTTTGATTAAATGACACACCATAGCACACCCCCAATGATGTTCCTTAAAGCTTAGCTTAAATTTGGCCAAATCCCATCATCTCAGCCTATCAATATTTTTATGAATTATACCAGTACGAACTCTACTACATCATACTATAAGAACCTAAAATATGCTAATAAATAAGTAATAATACATAATAATATGCTATAATGCATGATGCTACACTATGTTATGGCATCCTATATTATATTAAACTATAACATATTATATTTTGTTATATTACATATCATATCACAAGGGATTGCTTAAGATAAAAATCATAAAATTAGTCTAAACAATAAAAGACTATATATTTTAGTCGTATCACTTACATATTTTAAATTGAAACAATATATAATGATGTCAAGGTCTACCTATTATGAATTTGGCCAAATTACATAATTTTAAAGTCTAAATCAACATTTTTATAAATAATGCTAGTGTAGGCTTGACTGCATGATTGTAAAATACTAAAAGAATTTTGAATGAGCAGAACCATATATTATGATATATAATGATATACTATGCTACAGCATATAATATATATTTTGAACATAAAATCTTACTTTTTATATTACAAGTGGCGTAGCACACCTTTGGTACTACAACATAATTCCCACTTCAAATTTAATAAATTTCATCATCTTATTTATTAAATTAATATATTTATAATTTATATTAATATAAATTGTAGGGCACAATACCATAATATATTAAAACATTTCAAAACATCTTATAACATCCAAAAACACATCACTACATGCTCAAATATATGATGCTACATTATACTATTTAAAATTATAATATGATTTAGGGTTAGGGTTTCGATTCATCTCTCTAATAGTCAAGGGAAAGTCTCAGGACATTTTCTTTAGCTACCATAACTATGTTAGGATTAGGTCATTCTTTAGATCTACCCTAATGACATCTTTATTTGGGGTTTAACAAGGGTTTAGGGTTTTTAGGGTTTAGGGTTTAGGTTTAGGGTTTAGGGTTTAGGGTTTGGGGAGTTTAGGTTTTAGGGTTTAGGGTTTATGGTTTGTGGGGTTTAGGGTTTAGGTTTAGGGTTTATGGGGATTGTGATTAGGGTTTAGGTTTAGTTTTAGTTTAGGGTTTTAGGGTGGGAGTTTAGGGGTTTGGGTTTAGGTTTAGGGATTAAGTTTTAGTTTAAGGTATAGGGTTTAGGTTTAAGTTTTTTTTAATAGAGAACAAATTTAGATTAAATATTTCTTCTTTTCAATTCAATCAACCAAGTAGCACCCCAAGTATTCTAAAGCACAAGGAATGTCATAGATAAAAATGAGCACCCATAAAGCAAATCAAAACCCTAGATAAGTAGAATTGTCTCTATTATAAAGACAAAGTTCCAAGCAGATTGCTCTTCAATTTCTAGTACCCGAACCATCCCCGATCTCTTTGCCACCACCATGGTCAGAACCTCCATCGCCCACTTGCCTTCATAACCAATTTTCACCACCACCTAGATCCCCCCACCATATGATCAGGACACAGGCCATGAAATGAGGTTTATAGGGTTTAGTTTAGGGTTTAGGTTTAGGGTTTAGGGTTTAGGGTTTTAAAGTTTAGGGTTTTGTTAGAGAAACCCCATGGGTATTTTTTGCCACAAAAAGAGGGTTAAGGTCCTTAAAGGGATAAACTCTAGCCTGCTCAAAGAGCTACGACCTAAGGAGTAGATCCCTATCTAAATATAGCCAAAAGCAAAAGAAGACATTAAAGCAATCAAAAGATACAAAAGATTAAAAAAAAGCCGAGGAAGATTAGGGCCAATGCTCAGGACGTACATGACACTATGGAGCAAACGAAGAGGACAAGAGAGAAGCAAATGTAAACCAAAAAAGAAATTAGAGCTAAGGTAATACATAATGATAATTGAAACAAAGATAATCGAGAATGATAGTAAAGAATTGTGATAGATGAGCTCAGTTGGTTGGGGATGCAAATATGCATCCAAACTTTAAGAAGGGTTAAATCATAAGAGCTACTACCAAACCAAAAGGAGTGAAATCATCACGCCATCATAGCCAAGAAACTGTGGAAGATAGAAGCGGATGTTAAAAAGTCTTATGGGCTTTATTGCAAACAAAACTATATATAAAATAGAGAGGAAATTGCAATGGGCAGAAAGATAAGGGGTCCCATGCAAGAAAAGTATCATCAATATAGTCACCCTAACATGAGGATACTTATACATATGAAATAGCCCAGCATAAAAACCATCCAAAAGAAAATAGATAAGAGGCTACCTAAATCCTAAGCAAGTCGATGAGCCTATAAGTAACCATCCCAAATATATATATCAATCTTTCGCCGAGTAGAAGTAAAGTCCAAAATGAGCCCAATCATAATAATGAATGCAAATGTGAACAAACCCCTTATTAATATCCATAGTAGTTGGCCAAAAGCAATTGTAAGGAAGACAAAGATAACCCAATACCAAAAATAGCACCAAATAAAGATAATACTACCTCAAAGATGCAGAAAAATTGGATAATCCAGATCAACAAACAACCAAGACATCAAGACAAGAAAGGCAACAGCTGTCCATAGTACCACCCATTCAGAATAGACATTGCATTCTAAGGAAAGAAGACAAGCCTAATCAACTGATGGGAATAGAAATAAGAAGAATAGATCACGATCGAAATGAGCATCGCACAAAAAAAGGACAATCGAATCCATCCCCAATAACAAAATAGTTAGTGCAATATTGGAACCCAAGCATAAATCAAATGGGATTCAAATTAGGGTCCTCATTAGAATCCAAAAAAAACAAGATAGAAGATAACCAAGACAAAAAAATAGCCAAGACAGCAAGGAATAACAAGATGGCCATAGAACCTCTCAATCAGAGTAGACATTGCAATAGTTAGTAACCAAGTTGATAGAGCATAAAAACATGGATCAAAGAGCAAAGAAGCAATGACCAAAAAATAATCAACAAAAAAAAAAAAGAGCTTTCAATAGGACCCTAAAGTTCTACAACCAACAAAGATAGAGCCAACATTGGAATGAGAAATAAGGATAGCAAATATCCAAGACAACAAAAAAGCCAAGACAACAAAATTCAGGCTCAGAGAACCACGTAAATAAAGGTAATAGACAAGTTTAACTAAAGAAGATGGAGAAAAGAGAGAATATAAAGTAGTCCATAGAATTCGGATGATAAGCATATAATAAACCAATAAGGAGATTCAAATCAAAAGCCACCAATCAACAACTTCATTAGAGCTAACAAAATAAACCAAAACCCCAGAAATAGCATGTAGAGTATTAATCCAGTTCAGCCAACAACCCAAATAGTAATTACCAAGAGGCTGGAAAAAGTTCACCCATTCAGAGTAAATAGAGCATATGTAAAGATCCAAATAATCAGATGGAAAATCACAGTGTTCTGCATAATTTGAACAGAACCAAGGGGGATAAAATAGCAACAACAAAATCAGCTGGGAATAAAAAATAGTCGGAGAAATAAAAGGCAAGAAACAATATAATAACCACAAAACAACCTCGGACAAAGGACCCTAAAATCCAAAAGCCAGTGGTAGCAATAAAATAAAAATTACACCCACCATATAAAATTCCAATAAAAACTAGAGATGTAAAGTAGCAATAGAAAGGCTTCAAAAGATAATCAATAAAAAAACCTTTTAGATAAAGATGATTAAGCTAACAGCTAAACCCACAACCACATTAAAAGAAAACTGAGAAGCCATAAAGGAAATACAAACTTGCAAGGAATTAATAAAATTGAACAAGAAATTGCAAAATCTCTCTTGGCAGATTGGGAATATGAGGTTGGGCAAAATAATCAGCAAGACAACACCAACAACACCCTACTGACGGATAAACAACCAAGACTGTGGATAAAAGACTCAATGATCACCATCCAACAACCAAGAAAGAAAATAAAAGTTGGCCATAAAACCAACCATTCAAATTATACAATGCATAAGTTAAATCCCAAATAGGTAAGGAAGAGGTCTAAAGACTAGCAACCTGATGAAAAAGTAGGTGAAACAACAAAGATCCTGTGTTTTAATAGCATAAACATTCAAAAAAATGAGAGATAAGAAATAGTTAAGAAAAAAAATAAAATCCATCTTGAAGTCTACAACCTCAATAGAGGCCAACTGAACAAAACAAACAAAACCCTAGAAGCAGCTTGAGGAGCAATAATCTAGATTAGCCAACATCCAAGACAATAATTACCAACGGGATCTGCACAATTTTAATAGAGATAAAAGGTAAAAACTAATAGATTAATTGATCAACAGTAGCCTGGATGAGAACAGCAAAGACAGTCAGAAGAACACCAGGCAACAAATAGCTAACAAAGACAAGGTTAGCCAAGAGAGTGAATCCAAATCCAACAACCATAGTTAAAACAACACTACAACCAACCATAGATAAGCCAAAAAATAAGCAGCAGAGCTACCATAAGGGTTCAAAAGGGTATTATCAATGAAATCCTTTAAGGAAATCAAGCTAGCAGCAGAACTACCCTCCTCTGAGAAATCAGACTGAAATAAATTCATTAAACAATACCAAACCTGCAAAGAACCATTAATAATAACAAAGGTATATCATTTTCTTTCCTTACAGGTATGTAAGCTTGGGTTAGCATATACATTCAGCAAATACATTAAACCAACTCCAAGACCAGCCTTCTGGATAAAGGACCCAAAAGATCAACAGCCAACAATTAAATATTTAACATAATTATTGCATCTAGAAATAGCAAGACCCCAAACATGGTTGGGATAATTAAGCCAACAGTAGATGCCACTTAGCTCATCAAAGGACCAACAAGGAGTAATATTATGATGCATCAGCAAATTCCAAAGAAGCAGTGGCACATTAACAGTAAAAATAGTAGAGGTAGTAAGCCCCCAATTAAAGCTAAGATATTTAAACCAACATCACTGCCACAGAGATCAACAAGTAAACAGCAAGGGATACTAGGTTGATGCATCAGCAAAGACCCAAGAACAACAAGAATAGAAAATGATCATGCAATAAAAGAGGTATTGAAGTAGGTGAATCCAATAGGTTAGATTAATTAAGATAAGGAAACCCAATATTGTCCACAACCAAGCCATGCAAATGTTTAGGAAGGGTTAGTTGATCAAAGAATTTTATTCCATCCACCCAGAATCTAGATTGATAATCAACATGCATTACCCTGCCATACATGAGTGATTTTAATGTAGAGAGCAAGAAGAGTTCTAGTTTGCTTAAGAAGATAGTACAATTCTATTACATTTTGGTGGAAGTCAAGAGATCAATTAGAAGGGCATCCACCTCAATCCAAATATGGAGCCAATTTTTGAAGGAAAATCTCAAGAGCTTTGTACACGCCATGAGCTCAAAGAAAGGAATAGAGGATTATAAAAGCAAAGGCACATAGGACTTTTCCATTAAGATTTTTGAAAATACCACCACGAACCTTTATGAGAGACAGAGCCATCAGTGTTAACTTTAATAGTGTTAGCATGAGGTTTTACCCAATAAACAATCTTTTCATATCTATAAATGTGGTGATCCAGCAAGTAAAAACCCAATTTATTGGCCATAAATTTGCAACCTTTAAATTATTTGTATTTAATTAAATTGGCATTAAACAAGGATTTTGTTTTAGTTCTAGCAATTATCCTCATGTGATTCATAGATCTCAGATGTTTTGCATCATTTTCAGTCCATCCATATGAACCAAATAAGAGTGATAGTTATGACTTTAATGTGTCCTTTAATAGTGTTGTCAAAATAAACTTCAAGAAGTTGGTATAAATTTAAGGAGCCATTGAAAATGACAATGTTAAAGAGGTCATCATACCAAATCCAAAGTTTAGAAGCAATGGCCCCATTAACAAAAACAAGATTCACATTCTCAATGTGAAAACAACATTGGTATTTTGAACGTAATTGAAAACCTTTACCCCCACAACAAGGAGTCCACAGGGATGAAGTTTTTCAAAATACGGCAAGCAAGAACATAGTAAGAATTAGGGATATTGTTGTTCCAAAGTTTTAGAAACATATTGGAAGAATCATGAGTTTCTTTAATGTAAATCCAAACATTTTTAAAGTTGAAATCACCATTATGTGAGAGCTTAAAAAGGATCTAGTCTTGATTGGTAGGTATGAAAGGAATAGTAGTAAGCTTGTTTAAGAGAAAGGAAGGAATATAATCAATAAGCTTACTAATGTTCCACATATTATTCTGCCAAAAAGATTTCACTTTAATAGCGGCAGTGGAATGGGTGGAAAGTAGGTCATCAATGGACCCACATCTAGTCCAGTTATCTTGCCAAAAGGAGGAGCCAGAGTTAATCCCCCAAAAAATTAAGTATTTTGCATCCCATTTGATGGAACAAAGTCTTTTCCAAACAGGAGAGTCTCCTACTTTATAGGGACAAATGAGGGGTGCTTACCCTGGCAATATTTAACAATCATGAAATTAGCCCAAAGAACTCCTAAAATTCCACCAAAGCTTATAGGAAAAAGTAGTGATAGCTTCTTTGTTTGGCTTACATCCAAGACCACCTTCAGCTAAGGTGCCACAACTTTTAAACCAAGAGGTCCAGTGCATTCCTTTAGAGGAGTTATTAGAGCCCCAAAAAAATTTGTTAATGAGGTGCTCAATTTTGTTAATGATAGAAATGGTCGGCACAATGATTTGGAGGAGATATAAAGGCATGTAGTTAAGAGTGATCTTAATCAAAGTGAGCCTACCACCGAAAGAGAGTAAATAAAATTCCAAAAAAAAAATTTTATTAGAGATTTTCTGGATTAGATCATCAAAAAGATGAGATCTTTTCTAACCGTTAAAAAGTAGATCCCCAAGATAATTAATGGGAAGTTGATGTTGCTGAAAATTAGTAATTCTCAAGATTTGATTGATCCTATTAGAAGGATTTTAGAGGAAGGAATGAAACAACATTTTCCTTCATTGAGAAAGAGACCACTTTCATTGCCAAATTTATTTAGAAGGCTCTTAATAGTTTTAATGTGCCAAATAGAGGCATTGTAAAATATTATAAAGTCATCAGCAAAACTAAGATGAGAGACAGGAAGACCACCTTTAGTTTTAGAAAACATGGAAGAATTTTTGTAGAAAAGATCATTCAGGCACCTCAAAAGATATTCAACATCAATAATAAAAAGAGAGGGTGAATGGGGGTTTCCTTGTCTCAAGCCATGCCGCAAAGTAAAGAAACCAAGGGACTCACCATTCATGATAACAGAGAACCAAGCATTGGTAATACAATTTTTGATGAGGCGGATGAAATTATTAGAAAACCTAAACAAATGGAAAATTTGAAAGAGGAAATCCCAAGAGAGGTTATCAAAAGCTTTAGAGATGTCCATTTTGAAGAGGATGTTACCACCTCTAATAGGAACATCAAGGTCATGAACCAGCTCTTGGGCTAGAAGGATATTGTGGATATAGCTCTACTTTTAACAAAGCCAGTTTGGTTGGGAGAAATAATTTTAGGGAGCAGCAGACTTATCCTATTATTAATTAATTTAGCAATGATTTTTTGAAAAAAAGGTGCAAAGGCTAATAGGTCTAAAATCTCCCCAAGTATCAAGATTATTAGTTTTGGGAATGAGAATAATGGAAATGCTAGAAAAGTATCTAGGTAAAGAGTTGCCATCAAAGAAATCAACAACAGCATCAACAAGGTCAGACTTAATAATAGGCCAATAATGCTAAAAAAAATGAGTCGTGTAGCCATCAGGGTCAGCAACAGAGTCAGTGTTCATGCTATTGAGAGTACTACTAATCTTGGTTTCTATAGGACGCAAAGTGAGTAAATGGTTTTCATCATTAGTAATCATAGAGGAGGTCAGGTGAGTGTTGGAGAGGGGTTCTAAGTTAGGGTTGTTGTTTAATAAATTTTTAAAATGTTGAATGATAGAATATTTAATTTCATTATTATCAGTAATCCAGCTACCGTTAATATTTTTGATTTTTTGAATAGAGTTTAAGGCTTTCCTTTTATTTGAAAAGAGCATGGAAATACCTTGTATTTCTATCACCATCTAATAGTTTACTAGCCTTTTGCCCAGGTATCCTCCATATTCGTAATTAATAAAGTTATCTTTAGTGTTCAACTCATCAAGCTTACTAGTCAACACAACATCTTCAAGGAGCAAACTAATTGTTCCATATTTTTTAGATTGGCAAAATGATTTTTAAAGTGGTGCTTGTTCCACCAATTTAGGTTTTGATTTAGTCTTTTAAGCTTAAGCCAAAGCCGAATCATGCCTTTAATGGAATTGTCTGGGTGAATAGGGGCCATCCAATTAGTGGAAACAACATTAAGGAAATCACAATGTTGGATCCACATATTTTTGGAATCTAAAAAGAGTGGGGGAGGATATTGTACTAGAAGGAGTTTTGATGGAAATCAATAGCAGAGCATGGTTAGAAAAAGTTTTGCTTAAATGCTCAATAGAAGTGAGGGGCCATTGATTGATCCAAAGGGAATTAAAGAGGGTCCTATCAAGCCGCTGCCAGAGTCTAGAGTTATGCCATGTATAGTCAGAGGAAAAATCAATATCAATCGACATAGAGAATCATATTAGAAAATCTTCCATGGAGTGGATGTTAGAGAGCAACCTCCCCTTCTTTCCGAGGGAGCGATAATAGTGTTGAAATCACACCCAACCAACTAGGGTTTATTGGTCGAGGAGGCAAAAGTTCTTAATTGATCCCAAAGGATTTTCCTACCAGCTCTATTACAAGATGCATAGATAAAGGAACCAAGAGCAAAAAATTCACCCAATGAGATTTGAACATTAACCAATTATTGGAGCTCATCAAGGATAGAAATGTTGATTAAATTATTCCAAAAACACCAAATTTTATTACTAATATTATAAAAAAAAATTTGAAAGCCTAGTGTTCTAGCAACATGGCTAATCTTAGAAGAGTGAATGAATGGCTCAATAACAACAAGTAAGGCTATGTTAAGAGTACGACAAAGGCTTCTAATATGATTAACAAGTGAGTCCCAATACCCTGAACATTCCAAATAAGAAAATTGATCATAATAAGTTGAAAGAAAAGAGAAGACATAATTGAAAAAATGAAAAACAAGAAGAAGAGAAACATGAAACAATTATTTATGGGAAGTTAGAGAAAATTGAGTGGTTCTAGTGGAGCTATTAGTGAACATTCTAGCTTTAAGGGATTTTTTTTAATAACAGTTTCAAAAGGCCTATCTATATCCAAAGTATCTCCATCTAAAAGAGAGTGATTTATGTTATTCAGAATAGGACCAATATTTATCAAAGCATTCCTAATGGTGATTTCCCCTTCTTCGATATCAGAGTTAAGTTGAGAAATAGGGTTAGCATGTGTATCACTTAGGGTAATAGAAGGAGAGGTTGTGGCACCATTAATAGCACAAAATTTATTTTCATTTCCATGAGTACTATTTAGATTTTGATCCGTCACCAAATTATCAAAATTTTTCAGAACAATTCTAGAATTAGTTTTGAGATTTTGATCCAACTTGAGGTTCCCATTCAAATCACCATTATGATTCATATGAGTCAAGGGATTGTCTTGAGATACCAAGTTATTACAAGTAGAAGTAATGTTAGGTAAGTTATCATTAGACAAACCTCAATATCATTATTTTTATCAAGCTCAGATTGTTCTCCAATAGGAAAATCTGTAGGTAATAAAAGAGAGGGGGTAGGAGGGTGAGTTCCATTTTGAGTAACTTTAGGCACATAAGTAAACTTATTATTTTTTTTCATTTGTTAGAGAGGGATTAGGATCAAGAAATTTTTTTTTTTAAGATTAGGGTGTAACACAAAGCATTCAGAGTGATCATGACCATGGATCTTACAATGTGTGCAAAAAATAGGAAAATTTTTAAATTCCACTTTTTGATTATACCCAAATTTTTTTGAACCGATCCAAACTTCTTTAGGGTACCTTTTGGTAATATCAATCTCAACCAAAATATGAGAAACTGATGGCCATGATCTCGCGGTGGCTTGATCTATTTGAAGTAGCCCAACCAAATAGGACTTGATGGGTAACATAATGTATCCTCATGTTTGGAAAAGCTAGACATAAAGGAACAATTGGGGAATCCTCTTTGACATCAAATAGTGGAGACCATTTCAAAAGCCTCATTTGACAATTGTACATAAAGTAAGAATGACGAGCAAAGACTCTTGAGTAGTCTAAATCATTAGATAGCTGAATAAGGATATGTCTAGGATCAATCAATCCGATAGTAAATACACCCGAGAGTTTTAGGCTATGAAATAAAGAGATGCTTTCAAGAGTCGATGCAATGAAAATTTACCAACTAATGAAAATTCAAATGGCTTCGCCAACTTTTCCACATCAAAATCCGAGCACATTACAGCCGACATTCCACGAAAAGAAGTTGAGATTAAATTGACCAAAGCATTAGAGCAAGTGTTCTTACTAGATAAAGCATCCTTGAAGGACTTAATAGAATGGAGAGTCAATCGATATTACCTTGAAAATCGGCCTTAGACGCCTCAAATTTGAAGAGCTTGGCAGCTGGATGCTTCCACCATTGTAAGATCAAGGAAACTCATGTGCCAACCGAGAGTAGAAATCTAGAAGGAATGATGTGAATGGTCAAAACATACCAAGCCATAAGGAAAAGGAAAGGGAACTCCATGAGTCATGGAGAGGAGGGAGGTTGATTTTGAGGTTTAGGTGGGTTTAGGGTTGGTTTAGGGTTTAAGATTTGTGGTTTAGGGTTGGGTTTTTGGTAGTATTTAGGGTTTAGGCTTTAGGGTTTTAGTGGTTTGGTTTGGTTTAGGTTAGTTTTGGTTAGGTTTTTTCTATTTTTAGTTTTTTATTTTAAATTAAGTAAACTCAAAGGTTTAAGTTTATTTAGTTTATTTTTTATTTATTTGAGTTTATTTTATTTTTTATTTTTATTTAAGTTTATTTTTTATTTTTATTTAGTTTAGTTTATTTATTTTAGTTTAGGTTTTTTATTTTAGTTTATTTTCTAGGTTTAGGTTTAGTTTTTATTTGAGTTCTATTTTTATTTTTATTTTTAGGTTTACATTTTATTTTTTTTATTTTTATGTTTAGGTTTAGGCTTTTATTTTATTTTTAGGTTTAGGTTTTAGGTTTTTATTTTATGTTTTTCTTAGGTTTTCTTAGTTAAGGTTTAGGTTTATTTTTAGTTTATTTTATTTAATTTAATTTAGGTTTAGGTTTAGTTTATTTATGGTTTTGGTTTAGGTTTAATTTATTTTAGTTTAGTTTATTTTAGTTTAAGTTTAAGTTTATTTTATTTTATTTTATTTATTTTTATTTTAGGTTTATTTTTTTTAGTTTTAGGTTTTGGTTTAATTTTTTATTTATTTTTAGATTTTATTTTTTAGGTTTATTTTTTAGGTTTAGGTTTCTATTTAGATGTTATTTTATTTTATTTTTTATTTTAGGTTTAATTTTTATTATATTTATATTTTTTTTTTTTTTAGTTTAGTTTAGGTTTTTATTTATTTAATTTTAGTTTAGTTTTTATTTTTTATTTTATTTTCTTTTAGGTTTAGGTTTTAGTTTAGGTTTATTTTAATTTTTTATTTTTTATTTCTTTAGGTTTTATATAGTTTAGGTTTTTTATTTTTAGGGTTTAGGGTTTATTTTATTTAGGTTTATGGTGTAGGTTTTGGGTAGTTTTAGGGTTTAAGTTTTAGTTTAGGGTTTGTATTTTAAATTTTTTTTTTTTAAACACGAACAAATTTAGAATCAACATTTCTTCTTTCAATTTTATCAACCAAGTAACACCCAAAATTTTCTAAGACAGTTTATGATATAGATCAAAAAAAAACCCATGGGTTGTACATTTATTTAGGTTTTTTGGGTTTTGGTTTTAGAAAATTAAAACCGAGTTTAGATTTATTTTTTATTTTTTTAGTTTAGTATATTTATCTTAGGTTTTTTATTTTAGTTTATTTTTTATATTTAGTTTATTTTTTAGTTGAGTTTTATTTTTATTTTATTTTTTAGGTTTACATTTTATTTTATTTTTTAGGTTTAGGTATAGGTTTTTATTTTATTTTTTTAGGTTTAGGTTTCAAGTTTTTATTTCACATTTAGTTTAGGTTTTATTTTTTAGTTTAGGTTTAGGTTTATTTTTAGTTTATTTTATTTTATTTAGTTTAGGTTTAGGTTTAGGTTTAGTTTATTTTAGGTTTAGGTTTAAGTTTTATTTATTTTGGTTTATCTTTTTTTAGTGGAAGTTTAAATTTATTTTAGTTTATTAATTTTATTTCTGGTTTTTTTTTTTTAGTTTAAGTTTTATTTTTATTTATTTTTAGTTTTATAGGTATTTTTAGGTTCTTTTAAATTTTTATTTTATTTTATTTTAGGCTTATTTTATTATTATTTTAAATTTATTTTTATTTTTAATTAAGTTTTTTGTGCTATTTATTTTTTAATTTAGTTTAGATTTTTATTTAATTTAATTTATTTTATTTTATTTTTTTGGTTTAGGTTTAGGTTTTTATTTAATTTAATTTTATTTAGGTTTAAGTTTATTTATTTATTTTATTATTAGGTTTATTTAGTTTAGTTTATGTTTTTTAGTTTTAGGTTTAGGTTAAAGAGTTTAGTTTATTTAGGTTTAGGTTTCTGTGTTAGGTTTATTTATTTTTTTAGTTTAGTTTAGGATTTTATTTATTTTATTTTTAATTTTTTTTATTTTATTTATTTTAGGTTTATTTTGCTTTAGCTTTAGTATATGATTTATTTTATTTTTTCTTTTATTTAGGTTTAGGTTTTTATATTTATTTTATTTTTAGGTTTTATTTAGTTTATGTTTAGGTTTTTAAGTTTTTAGGTTTAGGGTTTAGGGTTTAGGGTTTAGGGTTTGCGGTTTTGGGTTTACGGTTTAGGGTTGTAGGTTTTCGGGTTTAGGGTTTAGGGTTTAGGTTTTAGGTTTAGGGTTCAGGGTTTTAGTTTTGGTTTTAATAGAGAACAAATTAGATTCAACATTTCTTCTTTGATTTCATCAACCAAATAACAAACGAGGGAAGTGAGGTAATCAAATGACCTCTTTGGGGCAAGCTAAATCCTCATTTTCCCGAGATGTCCACACTATATATCCATTACCATTCAATCTTATATAAATCAACACATGAATGGAGGAAAGAGAACTCAACATTCATGCACTTAACCTATAATAGTATGCAATTGTTATCTGCTTATAACTAACATCATAACACATATTATTATTTATTTATATGCTTTTGAAAAATACATTTGGATTTAATATTGATAATAGCATGCATAAATTTATATGCTTACGTAAAGGAAATCCATTTTATTTTACTTGATTTTGAAAAGATGGATGCATGAATTGAATTGACATACCAAATTTTACATGATTGGAATGAGGACAATCAAATATAAGCATGTGATCCATTCAATCAAAACTAGTTCTTATGGACTATCAAATCAAATAAGATTTTTTAAAGCAAACCAAAGCTTCTTTATTAATTAAGTTTTGGATTTGATTTGATTTAAAGAGGAGAAGAGAAATCATCACTTGTTAATTTTAACCCATTCCAACATTAGTGATTTGATTTAATTTAAGGAAATGTAATTAAGTTGATTTTATCGATTAATTAAGTTGAACTTTTAATTAGATGAATTAGTTAACCTTACATATGTCACTTTAAAGTAATTAACTATGTAATTATGAGCCAACATGATATGCATATAAAATAAACTTGTAATAATCCTAGGAAATAAAAGGGGCCTACTGCAATTGGCTCATGATCAATAGTTAATTTGATTAAGAGACTTAATCCACACATGTGGACTAACCATAATTTCATTAAACTCTTTTAAGTTTTTAAACAACTAAATATATACCCCGTGATTTAATTAATTAAGGTCTGATGTGATTATGATTTTGATTTGATTAAGTGGTTTAATTAATTAGTTAAATCTTAATTAATTTCATTTTAAAATAAAGTGAAATGAGCTTAGGGAAATGGGTCCCAACCCTATTACCTAGTTTACTTACTATTGAACAATGATTAATAAACTTAACTAACCAATTTAATAATGTTCATGGGATTAATTAATCATTAATTAACTTAAAAGAGAAGTTAAGGTTTAATTAGTTAATTTTCCTAATTAAATGAGCAATAAATCCCAAGAAAATCATGGTAGGCAGAGGTCATCCCATTAAATTAACCCACAAATTTTAGGATTAATTGCTCAACAAATTAAGGAGTAACTAAGCTAATAAATTTTGAAATTAAACTTAATTAAACCTTAATTACTATTCAAAATTAGTTAATATCATTTTGAATTAATTCTCCTCTGAAATACCTTTAAAATGAGTATTTATTTGAATTTTTTTATTTCCCTGTGATTTTTTATGATTTTTAGAAGTTTTAACTATTAAAAATGATTAATTAAGCCTAATGAAAGCTTATTGGAGCCACGTGGCGCAGTGGGATTGGCTACTTAAAACTTATCCAACTTAGTGCCTATGTGGAGGTGGCGGATGTGCTTTCTTGTCTATCATCCGATATATGATCGACTACTATGATTAATCCCATAGATTAATAGGATTAAATCATATCGATGTAGCAATCTTATCATGACAGTCCATTTTGATCATGTAGAATGGACGGTGCATGATCCAACGTCACACATGTGAGGAAGAATGGAGCCCGCCTGCCAATGCTAACTTGATCTGAGCCCCGAAGCTTGGATCAACTCTAAAAGAATCCCACACATTTATACATCGATTGGAGGGGATCCAATGGTCAAGATCACATGATATGCAAGTTTTCTTCAAAAAGCTCCAACCCATTTTTTCCTAAGGATCAGTTTTGGAAGCATACCTCACTGGAGCTCAAGACCGGTGGCTCGAATGATTGAGAAAGCTTCATCTAGTGGAAAGGAAGCCCTGTTGAGCAGCATTTTGGATCAATTCCTTGATGTTCACTCAGAAGGCCACGAACTGATGATTTATAGGTCAACTTTGATCGAAGTCCCACCTCCAGTGCTTGTGAAGCTTGGGAGATGATTCGTTCTTGCTCGATGAAGCCTATGGAAGGTGCATGCGAGGCTAATTTGAGTTTGATGGAGAAATGGGAAAGTTAGGTTAGAAATGGGAGTGTCCTATTTCATGAAGTGCGGGAATTGGCATTTTTGATCGAGGAATGAGCTTGGGAGCTTAAGGAATGGCTCTAGTAGCTCACCTTGGGTAGCTAGGGCTCTAAGGAATAATTTTTATGTGTGTTTGAGTGAAATGAGGGGGTGTATACCCGGCATCTTCTTGATCGGATGGTGGGATTTGTTTCTAGGCCATCCACCATCGTGGAGTCGTGGGTGGTGTGGAGGAGGTGAGTTGGCTGCTTGGTTGGTTGAAGGTGTGGAGGTGGTCGCCAAAGAGGAATGGGTGTCATATGGGTTCAAATGCTCTAATGGGGAGGGTGAGGTGATTTCACCCCCCATGGTTGACCCAACCACCCCAGTCAAGTTGGGCAGTGCCCGGTGCCTAGGTGGACCATCGAGAGTACCAAGGCCAAGAATGGAAATGACCACTTGGGTGATTTGTCTCATGTGATGCCTTTACCTAAGGGTAAAATGATCATTTGGCATTGATTTGATTGGTAGATTTGAAATGAGCCAAAAGTGGGCTAGCCCAAATTCCAAGTCAATTGGAGTTGATTTGGTTAGGTTTGGCTCAATTTGACTCATTTAGGTCAAATTAGGTTAGGTTTGGTCAAGTTGACCAATTGGTCCAATTGGGTCAAACCAAGGGTTGGGTCAATTTCATATGATCATTTAGGATTTTTTGGTTTAATTTGTTTGGTTTAGTTTGGCTTAGATTTGATTTTGGCTCATTTGAGTTCATTTGGGTCAAATGGGTTAACTTGACCAATTCGAACAAATTTTCCAAATAGGCTTGGGTTGGGTGTTGGTTTAGGTTTATTTGACCAATTTAAGATTATTGTAGGCTTTGATTTCAATTAATTTGGATTTAGTTTTTATTTAGTCCAACTTGAACCTTTAGGTCAATTTGGGCTAAGTAGGTCAATTGGGTTCAATGGGTCCAATTATGGCTTTGGTCAAGTTCAACAATCAATTTGGTTTATATTTTGATTTGACCTAATTTGGTCTTTTAGGTCAATTTGGGTCTTGGGTCAAGAGAGCCAAATTTTGGTTTCAATTGAAGGTTAAGTCATATTCAAATATTGATTTTGATTTAGGAGTCATTGGTTTCAAGGGATTTGGCTTAAGTTGCAATTTAGTTTGTGTTCATATGGGTTATGACTTAATCAAATGACCAAGTTGACATAGTTTGACCAATTTGTTAATGATCAACTAGTGATCAACAAACATGATGGGAGGTTTTGATGGGCTTGGTTAAATCCAATTTGGGTAGGATTAGAACTTGGCTCAAATAGGTCAAATTGCAAACTTTGGGTCAAGTGGACCAATTGGTTTTAGTTGGCTTGATTTTGGGTTGAGTTTGATTTAGTTTAGTTTATATATGGATTTAGGATTGATATATAAATTCAATTACAATTGGCTTGGGTTCAAATGTGTTTTGGTTCATTTGAACATTTCAAGTCAAAAGGGATAAGTTGGGTTTGACTTGGGTTTTTTTGTTTGGCTTTATGATTGTAGATTTCATTTATATTTGTGAATATGATTGAATGTATGATTGATTCATGAGAAAATCTATTAAATTTGGGTTTTTGAATGAAGGAATTTGGTTAAGTCCATGGAGTTGGGTCATGTATAGTTTGGATTTTGATTTGGTTTGATTTAGTTTTGATGATTTAAATGTATATTTTATTTAAATTTGTGAAGATGATTGAAAATATGATTGATTTGTGAGAAAATCAATTGAGTTTGACTAAATTTGGAATAATATTTGGTCAAGTCCATGGGATAGGTCATATGACTTAGGAAGGGTTTTGATTTAATTTGATTTTGTTTGATTTAGTTTTGATCATTTGAATATAGATTTGATTTATATTTAGGAAGATGATTGAAGATATAAATTTATTATGAGAAAATCATTTAATTTGGGTTTGATTTGGATTAAGATTTGGGTAAGTCCATGGGATAGGACATATGGCTTAAGAAGGGTTTCAAGTTTGGATTTGATCATGGGCTTCAATCATTTGGTTTTGGAATTTGGGTTTGAATTTGGATTTGAATTTATTATTTGAACTGAACAGGAGGTATGGTTTGAGAAGGTGAACATGGATTGCATTTGGGTTATAGGGTAGGTGGATTATCCTAATCCCTAAGGCATAACCTAATCCTATGGTTAACCCTTCTAAGTCTTAGCAGTTAAGTGTTTACCTAATTGTTAAGTGTCTTATGACTAGGGAAGTTTTAGTGTCTAGAAGACTCCTAAGTCTAAGATGGGAAGAATGAATCCACACTCCAAAAGTGAGGTTAATGGGCCTTAGGCTCCATAGTGTTTCCCTTGGAGATAGATGATTAGAAGATTGAAGCCAAGTTTCACATTGTAGACTTAGATACATATTTTAAAGATTTTCTTGGGAGGTTATGGATACATGAGAACAACATAGTTCCATCCTCTCTACATCAGTGTATGAAGTTTATTAGAGGTGGGATCATTTACTGTGTCAAAGGAGATCTCAAATTATTTAGTCATGAGGTCATATATGAGGATGTTACCTCCCTCAAAATCAACAAGTCTATTCTCGCAAACTTGGCCAAAGTTTAAAAATAAAAAAAAAGTAAAAGATAAATAAAAAGAAAGAGAAAAGAAAAAAAAAAGAGAAAATGAAAAGGAAAATAAAAGGGAACGGAAATAGACTTCGAGGTGGAAGTGGAGCATGACATTAAATTACCATAGTTTACCCATTCAACATATGGGTAGAATGACCGACCTCCACTAAATAGAGGAAGAGGCTTATTCAGATGCAGTCTAAGGGGTGGATAAACTCTTTATTGGCCACGTAATAGAAGATATGTCAGAGCTACCAGGAGTAGACCTACTATCCATATAGACTTAGAATTTAGTTCATATGATGAGTCTTATATGGTTAGCACACCAGCCAACTCTTCTTAGCAGTACATTCCCTTGGAGTGACACTTGAGCTAGATAGTGATGAAGACTGGGCTCCAAAGCAAAGCATAAGTGTATCCAAGTCTATATGTGAAATAGTTAGGCAGTTGGGAACTTTAGCTCTAACCTTACTTTCCTCTCAAAAAGTTGAAGGTTTGGTAGCTAAAGAAGCCCTAAAGTCAACAACAAGTGTTAAGACTCAGAGGTTCTTTCTGGGAGCATCATTCTAAAGTCAAGAAATTTATGTAGAACTTGAGGATGATTTATATAAAGATTTAATAGAGTTACCATTCAATTTGTACTTATCTTGTGCTCATAATTTAGCAAAGAAAAGGTTAAACCCATATACTTGGTTAAAGCCAAGTTCAGACTACTTTGAAAGAATGTGGAAGAATAATGCAAAAGCTCTCAATCAAGATCGAGATTAGATTCGATAGGGTCCAAATGATGATGATGATGCTAGTCATCAACAATCATTTAGAATCTGATTGGTTCTTTTCAAATCACATTAACTCATATGAGGAGCTATGCTTAGAAACTTCAGATGATCCAAATGATTTTGAAGTCAAAGATGCACCACAAGAGTTTGATGAAGAGATCAAGTCAACCATCGACGAGCTCAAAGAAATCAACTTAGGAATTGAAGAAGATCCATGCCCGACATACATCAGTTCTTTGTTGAATGAATTTGAAGCCAATGATTTAGTTAGGCTATTGACTAAGTTTAATGATTACTTTACATGGAGTTATGAAGAGATGTCTGGACTGGCTCTTAATGTAGCGGTCCATAAACTAGCAATAGAGCCTACTGCTAACCTTATCAAGTAAGATGCATGCAATTAGACATAGGACAATAGGTCATTTCTAAAGTCAACAAATTGATCGATGATGCTTCATCTAGAAAGAAAAATACCCTACCTAGTTAGCCAGCATCGTCCTAATCAAGAAAAATAATGGCCAAATTCACATATGCCAATTTTAGGAATTTAAATAAGGCATGTCCAAAAGATGAATTTCCACTACCAATCCCAGACCTAATGGTGGACATTGCCTCATCTCATGTAGTCTTCTCTTTCATGGATGGCTTATCTGGATATAACCAAATAAAGATGGCCCCTGAAGATGAAAGAAACACTGCTTTTATAACCCCGATTAGAATCTATTACTATATGGTTAAGCCTTCAGTCTTAAAAATGCTAGTGCTACATACCAGCGGGCTATGACTCGAATCTTTGAGAAACTCATTCATCATCAAGTTGAGTGCTATGTCGATGATATCGTGATAAAAAGTAGAGAAAAGAAGAGCATATCTTTGACTTAAGAGTAGTTTTTGAATAGTTAAGATGATTTAACCTCAAAATGAACCCCCTGAAGTGTGCATTCAAAGTAGCTTCAAGGAAATTCCTTGGGTTTGTTGTCTAACACCATGGAATCAAAATCAATCTAGAGATGATCAAGGCAATATTAGAAATGCCACCCCCTAAAAGTTTAACTCAACTCAGATCATTCTAAAGGTGGTTGGCGTATATAAGATGCTTTATATCCAACCTATTGAGAAGATGTCAGCCATTCTCAGCACTTGTCAAAAAGGATGCCAAGTTCAAGTGGGATGACAAGTTTGAGCATGTCTTCAAAGACATCAAGCATTACCTGATGTTGCCGCTAATTCTAGCAGCCCCTATCTCAGGCAAGCCACTCAAACTTTACACTACTGCGTTAGAAAACTCCTTTGGTGCTTTGTTGGCCCAAGCCAATGATGAGGAGAAGGAAAATGCACTCTACTACCTCAGCTTCTGTCTAATCCCTGCTAAGGATAATTATCCACCCATTGAGAAGTATTATCTAGCTTTAATCTTTGCATCCCAAAAGCTACAACACTACATACTTCCTAAAAAGGTGAACTTAATCTCTAAGAAAAATCCACTATAGTATCTAGTTGGCATGATGGTTCATGATCCTCTCATAGTTTGACATTACCTTAGTACTCTTGCGTGAAAGGAAGAGCTAGTAGATTCTTTAAAGACACCCATTTCTGCTGACTCTACTTAGTGATTATCTCCCATGAACAAATCATGAACTTAGGGGATAGCATTCACCACCGGAGATGTATTTTTGATGGTGTGAATTCCTCTCAAAGAGGAGAAGAACCACAATCTACTATAGAAAGGAATGGGTAGGAATAGTTCTCTTAACTTTGGACCGCGATGTTATGAGAATCTCATATCATCTGTCCAATTCTTGCACCAACAACAAAGCTGAATATGAAGCTCTGATTGGCCTGGAGTTAGTCATTACTCTAAAATATCAACATCTTCAGGGATTCTCAGCTATTTATCAACCAAATCACTGGATCCTTAAAGGTTATAAAACTTAAGCTCCATTTCTACAATAAGTACACCATAGAGTTGTTGGCCCATATCCCAGAGGTTACCATTTATAAGATTCATCGAGGAGAGAATGCCATAACGTATTCTTTAGCCAAGCTTGCCAAGGTGTTGGCATGTATGGAGGATGAGTCCATATCAATAAAGGTATAAAATAGACAAGTCTTATCCCTTATTGATATTGAACTCATAAAAAAGTACTCTCTTGAAGGGGAGGTTGCCATTGTCAGGAAGGACAAGAGTTAGATTGGGGAAAACCATTCATGGATTACTTAAATAAAGACAAACTATCTCAAGAGAAGTCCCAAGTCTATCAGATGAAGTAGAGCACTTTTGTATGCTCTTGTGGATGGTGTATTATACCAGTAATCTTTCAATCATATGTGATTATATTATTTAGACAAGCATAAAGCTCATAAGATCATGATCAAGGTACACTCAGGATTATGTGGAGCCAACCAGTCCAGTCTGAAGCAGAAAGCCTATATCAAGAGACAAGGATACCATTGGCCGTCGATAATCAAAGATTGCATGGATACGGCTAGGCGAATCCACCAATGTCAAATACATAGTATGGTCCTACACCAATCACCCAACATTCTACATCATACATTGGCTTCATGGCCATTTGAGTGCTGGGGTACCAACAGAGTGGGTCCGATTCATACTCCTTCTTCCAAGGCTCATCAGTTTATCTTAGTTGTTGTTGACTTCTTTTCCAAATAGGCGAAGATGATTCCCCTCAGAGAGGTCACAACTCTGCATGTGCTCCAATTTTTTAGGAACCATATCGTATATAGGTTCAGAGTGCTCGATGAATTATATCTGATAATGATATTGCATTCAAGAGCACAGATATTTACAACTTTGCAGAGAGACACAATATAGATTAGAGATATTCTACCATCAACTACTGGAGGTCAAACGGCTTAGCAGAAGCCATTAACAAAACTCTCATCCAAATACTAAAGAAGACACTCAACTATAACAAGCGACAGTGGCATGAGCAATTAGTTGAAGGCTTGTGGCCTACCACACCATATATAGAACTCCAATTCATCCTACTCCTTTCTCCTTAGTGTATGGGTCCGAAGTCATTCTACCATTAAAAGTCCAACTCCCATCACTAAGGATAGATGTGGGTAGCAAGATCATAATAGAGAAGAATTCCAAGTTGCAGTTAGAAGAACTTGAAGGTTTAGAAAGGAGATTCTTGTGGGTATGCTAAAACCTCAAGTTGTACAAAGTTAAAATGACTCAAGCTCACAACAAGTTCATCTGTCTTAGTGATTTTCAATTAGGAGAGCTTATTTTAGTTATAAGGAGATCGATTGTCCATCATAAGATGGGGGGCATGTTTGAACCCACTTGGGAAGGCCTTTCACCATAGAGAAGGCCTACCAAGGAGGATCTTATCAACTTATTAATCATAAGGGAAAGGGACCAATGCTTCTAATCAGTGGGCTCTACATAAAGAAATATTATAAATCACATTTGAAAATAATTATCATTAATGAAAATTCTATTTTTAATTCAATCTCTTCCATATTGAAAGTATTCTTTTGTGAATCCAACATGTGTTTAGGGTAGGTGTATGAAACTCACGCGGTGTCCTATCCTTCATTGACATAACACAAACATAAACAACACATTAACAAATAAAGAAAACACATATCTTTTGTCTCAGGCTACTCTAAGTTGAGATAACGCCCCAACGACACTCACTCAGTAGCTGCTCTAGGTTGGGCTGACGTCCTACCCTGCTAGTGGGTCACCCTAGTGATCTTGTTGCTTTGGAAAGATGTAAGTCTACTACACTTTCCTTATTTGGCCACCGCATAATCGATAAGCTCCTTTTAGTTTGGTAGGCCTTACGCATCGTAAGCTACCTCATGTTGGCTTCATTTAAGGGTATGTGAGTCCTATGCTTTCTTCTTATTAGCCTATGCCAACTGGGTCGAGTATATTTGAGGTTTAGGATAAGTCCCCTAATAGCTCCTTCCCTCTTGAATGCTTCAAGTCTAGATCCAGTCCATCTTAGGGGTCCCCACTTAGTAGTTTCTCTAGGTCAGATAGCATATGTCCCATTGATGATAGACTATTCTGATGATCAGTTCAGCTTGAAAAGTTATTAGCCTACACACTTTCTTTCCAGATTGATCATTGCACATTGACAAGCACCTTAAGTTGGTTGGTTCTCACTATGCTGATAGATACACCACTCATGACTGTGGATACACCTTTGGTTGGTTGGTTCTCGCACCTTAGGATACACCACTCATGATAGATGTAAGTCTGCTATGCTTTCTCCTTGAGTTGGCCACCGTACACCTATAGGCTTTCTTTTCCAGGGCTCAGGATAACGTCCCTAGCAGCACCTCCCCTGTGGGCACTATATTTGGATCACATCCTTTGCGGCCCCATTTAGACATTACCTGGGTAACTATCGAATTGGATAGCTCACCATTCATAGTAACCACCCTATGGTTGGAGAATCCCTCTTGTGGATGTGCAGATTCTTCCTTGGCCCAATAAAGTTGAGATAGGTCAAGGTTGACATAGCCCCTTCTCAGTGTGGTCCCTCGCACACCAACATGGTCCACGCAAACTTATAAACAAAATATATATTCACTTACGGATTAGGAGGACACCCATAGTGGTACCTTTTAAGAAGGAATCATATCTTTAGGGTTGTGTCAGCAAAACTCCTTATAATAATCGCCTGACTACTCTTGAATTGATATAAGACCCTCGCGGCATTCAGTCAATAGTCGCCCCTAAGTCAGGTTCAATTTGTTATGCTACCAATAGGTCATCCCAGCGGTTGTTCCCTACTTTAGAAGATGTAAGTGTGCTATGCTTTCTTCCTAGCATTGCCATTGCACACCGAAAGGCAACCCTTTAGGTTGGCTAGCTCTATCCCATGACTAGTAGACTATCCCTTTAGATTTGTAAAGATAGGGCAAGTCCGATATAGCCCCTTCTTAGTGGGTCCATCATACACTGACATGGTCCATAAATTAAATCTATCAAATTTGACTAGCTCACATCCCCAGTGAATCTACCCTCAATTTGAAATCAAACTAAACCAAATAAACCATATCAAATCACATAAAATTAAGATCAAATTAATCCTAACTACTTTTTAGTTTACATAAGTCCCCATTGACATTCACTTTATAGTCACCCTAGGTCAGGTTCAATTTATTGTGCATCCAATAAGTCATCCCAACAGTTGTTCCTTGCTTTGGAAGATGTAAGTCTTCTATGCCTTCTTTCTAGCACAATCGTTGCACATTGAAAGGAAACCCCTTAGGTTGGCTAGCTCTACCCTGTAGCGGATAGACTATCCCTTTGGATTTGTAAACTTAAGGTAGGTCAAGGCAGACATAACCCCTTCTTAGTAGGTCCATCGCACACCGACAAGGTCTATACATTAACTCAGATTAAATTAAACCAAATATGATTTTCCCTAATGGAGTTAAATCTCACCCTTCTCCCTAGTGGAGCCCCAAATAATATATAAACTAGTCAAGAAAATAAATAAAATTCAAAATTAATGTCCCTAGTGGTACCAAATTGAACCAACTACCCTAATAGAGTCTAAATCAAAGAAATCAAACCAAACTATTATCTCCAGTGGATACATCCCCAAACAAATCTATGAAATCAAACTCAAATCCCAATCCTAGTGGATAGCCTGAACCTGCTTCCCTAGAGGAAGGTTCATATACTGATCCCTAGCGGACTTAAGCCCATATCTCTAGCAGATATGCCTCCACATCAACTAAAATAAAATAAATTAAAGTCAATTCGATCTTAATCTCTGGTGGATTATAGATTCTTATCTCTAACGAATCTTCTTTCCATAAATCATATAATCAAATCAAATTCAAACATCCCTAGTAAATTTTCTCCTTCTATGTCCATACATAGACCCGTCACATGTCATGTCCAATGCATGTGTGATCCCCTAACGGATCTACTTGCTTGTCCTTGACACAAAATTCTCATCAAATCTTATTTCTTCTCTTATGCACACCTTTAATACTTCAACCAAAAGCTTAACAATGTATTTTTCCAAATTACATCATTTTAACATTATAATCAACATTTTATGATTTGTGATGGTGCAAGCTCAAACTAACTATACAATATCATGCAAAACATATTATATTATGAATTAACACACTATATTATATTATCATATATGATGTTATATTATAATTTGCTATAATATAACATATTGTCTAACATTACACCGTATTAGAATCACTTCAAAGGAACAAATAACAAAATTTTCTCAAAATATGAATAATGTTCATTTCATATGTAAAATTATTAATTTTCTATTAGAAATGGTAGAAAATAGCATAATTTTTGTGTTGCTTCTTAGTGTGTGTCGTGAATTTTGCCAAATTCTTACATCTCAACCTTCAAATTAACATTTTTGTGTGTTTTGACCCAATGTATTATAACAAAAGTAAAACATACTAAATGTACAATAACATTTAGTAACACACCACCACATTCATATATATGTGAAGTTATATTGTTATGTACATTATATTTTAATATGCTTTCATATAATATATTATCTTACATTACACCTTAAAATGAATCCCTTTAAGCAAAAAAATTATAAAATTTGGTTGAAAAATGAACATCTATTTTGGATGCAAAATTCCATTTTTTTTGATTAAATGACACACCATAGCACACCGCCAATGATGTTCCTAAAGCTTACCTTAAATTTGGCAAAATCCCATCATCTCAGCCTATAAATAAGAATCTTTATGAATTATACTAGTACAAACTCTACTACATCATACTATAACAAACTAAAATATGCTAAATGATAAGCAGTAATAAATAATATTATGCTATAATGCATGATTCTACACTATGTTATAATACACTATAACATATTATATTATATTATATAGCATATCACATCACAAGGCATTGCTAAAGAAAAAAAATCATAAAATTAGTCTAAATAATAAAAAACTATATATTTTAGTCGTATCACTTACATATTTTAAATTAAAACAATATATTATGATGCCATGCTCTACCTATTATGAATTTGGCTAAATTCTACCATTTTGAAGTAATTAGTATTTTTATAAGTAATGTTATAGTAGACTCGACTGCATGATTGTAAAATACTAAAAGAATTTAAAATTCATAGAATAATATATTATGATATATGATGTTATACTATGCTACAAAATATAATATTTATTTTGAACATAAAATATTACTTTTTAGACTACAAGTGGCATAGCATACCTTTGGTACTACAACCTAATTCCCACTTAAAATTTAACAAATTTCATCATCTGATTTATTAAACTAATATTTTTATGATTTATATTAATATGTATAGGCACAATACCATACTATATTAAAATATTTCAAAACATCTTATAACATCCAAAAACACATCAATAAATGCTGAAATATATGATGCTACATTTTACTTAATATATGGTATTATAATATGATTTAGGGTTAGAGTTTAGGCTCTTCAAATCTCTAATAATCAAGGGAATGTCTCCTAAAGACATTTTCTTTAGCTACCATAACTATGTTTATTAGGTCATTCTTAGATCTACCCCAACATCTTATTCAAGTTTGGAGGGTTGTGGTTAGAGGTTTTAGTGTATTAAAGTGGGTTGGGTAGGAGGGTTTAGGGCCCACAAAAGGGTTAGGGTGGGATGGCTCAGTTTCAAGGTTTAGATTTAGATTTAGGGACATGATAGTTTATGATTTAGTGGGTCACCATTGTGGTAGGTTTGGTTTAAGTTGGAGGTCAGGTTTTAGGGAGGATTTAGAGTGGAGTCAAGGTGGGAGTTTAGTCAGGTTTAGTGAGTTCATATTTAGGGTTGTAATCGTTTGGGTCAGGTCAGTGTTTATGGTCAGGGGGGGTAGTATATGTTTTAGAAAACAAAAAAAAAACAAATAATAGTATTAGTATTTTTTTAATTTTTACTTTTTAGGTTTATTTTTATTTTATTTAGTTTACTTTATTTATTTAATTTTATTTATTTTATTTTAGATTTTATTTTATTTTATTTTAGTATTTTATTTTAGAGTTTTATTATTTTATTATTTTTTAGGTTTAGGTTTTATTTTTCTATTTTTAAGTATAGTTTTAAGTTTTTTTTAAGTTTAGGTTTTAGGTTTTTATTTTAGGTTTATTTTTAGGTTTTATATTTTAGTTTAGTTGTAGGTTTATTTTTAGCTTTATTTTATTTAGTTAAGGTTTAGATTTATGTTTTGTTTATTTTAGGTTTAGGTTTACATTTTATTTATTTTATTTTAGTTTATTTTATTTTGTTTATTTTATTTTAATTTTATTTTTTGGTTTTTTTTGTTTATGGTTTAAGTTTATTTATTTTATTTTTTTATTTTAGGTTTTAGGTTTTTTTAATTATTTTTTATTTTATTTTTTAGTTTTATTTTATTTAGGTTTTATCTTTTTATTTTTATATTTATAGTTTATTTTATTTATTTTATTATTATTTTATTTATATTTTAATCTATTTATAGGTAGTTTTATTTATCTTATCTTATGTTACTTAGTTTAGGTGGCTTTATATTTAGGGTCAGTTTAGGGCCCAGGGCCCAGGGCCCAGGGTTTGTGGAGTTTAGGTTTAGTGGTCAGGCCTGGTAGCCCAGGTTTAGGTGGCCCAGTGGCCCTGCTGGTCAGAGCTTCAGGGCCCAGGGCCCAGGGTCAGGGCTCATGCTCAGGCCCAGGGCCTCCAGTGGCCCAGGGAGGTCAGGGCCTAGGGCCCAGTGCCCAGGGCCCAGGGATTTGTGGTTGGAGGTTTAGAGTTTTAAGATTAGGGTTTAGGGTTTAGGTCTAGAGTTTAGGTTTTAGTTTAGGGTTTAGAGTTTTTAATTTTTTTAACAATAAATAAATTCAGATTCAATATTTCTTCTTTTAATTTCATCAACCAAGTAACACACTAAGTTTTCTAAGACACAAGCGATGACATAGGTCAAAAATGAGCACGCATAGAGTAAATCAAAAACCTAGATAACTAGAATTTTTTCCACTATAAAGACATAGTTCCATAAGCTGTAGATCGGATCGGTCATTCTTTAGTTTCTCTAGTTCCCATCATAATAACCCCAGCCTTTCGAGTAGCGTGATCCACCATCATATCTCCAATCTCTCCCTCCTTCACCACTATGGATGTAATCTCTATCACTCCTCCCTCCTCCATTACCACCACTAGTCTGACCACCACCTCCCTATCCACTAGCACCTCTAGATCCTCCACCACCACTATGATAATCGCCGCTTTCGCCTTCGCCTCCACCACTAAATCTAGACTGAGCCTTATTGATGATGACGCTCACCACGGTTCCCCATTCTTAGGGTTTAGATTTAGTTTAGGTTTTAGGATTTGGGTTTATTTTTAAATTTATTTAGTTACTTTAGGATTGGTTTGTGGGTTTGGCATTTAGGGTTTAGGGTTTAGGTTAGGGTTTAGAGTTTAGGGTTTGTGTTTAGTGGTGTAGGTTTGTGGTTTAAGGTTTTAAGGTTTATGCTTTTATGGTTTTGCTAGATTTGGGTTTGGCCAGTTTAGGGTTTAGGTTTAGGTTTGTGGGTTTAAGGTTTGTTAGGATTTAATGTTTAGAGTTTTTTTAAATTAAGTAAACCAAGAGGGTTTATTTAGTTTATTTTTTATTTATTTTAGTTTATTTTTTTCTTTTTATTTATGTTTATTTTTTACATTTATTTATTTTTGTTTATTTATTTTAGGTATATTATTTTAGTTTAGGTTTCTCTATTTTAGTTTATTTTTAAGATTATGTTTATTTTTTAGTTGAGTTTTATTTTTATTTTATTCTTTAGGTTTGGGTTTTAATTTTTATTTTTAGATTTAAGTTTAGATTTTTATTTTATCTTTTAGTCTTAGGTTTTATTTTTTTTTTTTATTTTAAGTTTAATTTTTTTTTTAGTTTAGTTTGTTTAGGTTTATTTTAGTTTATTTTATTTTATTTAGTTTAGTTTTAGGTTTAGGTTTAGTTTATTTTATGTTTAGGTTTAGGTTTTATTTATTTTAATTTATTTTATTTTAGTTAAGGTTTGGGTTTATTTTATTTTATTTATTTTTATTTTTATTTTAGGTTTGGGTTACTTTTTTAGTTTAGGGTTTAGGTTTTATTTTTATGTTTTACTTTTAGGTTTATTTTTTAGGTTGAGGTTTTATTTAGTTTCATTTTACTTTTATTTTAGGTTTATTTTATTATTACTTTACATTTAGTATTAATTTCATTAATTTATTTTACTTTTATTTTAGTTTAGTTTAGGTTTTCTTTTATTTTATTTAGTTTATTTTTATTTTTTATTTTATTTTATTTTTAGGTTTAGGTTTAGGTTTTTATTTTATTATATTATTTTATTATATTTAGGTTTAGGTTTTTTATTTATATTATTTTTAGGTTATCTTTAGTTTAGATTTAGGTTTTCAGGTTTATACGATCTAGGGTATAGTGTTTAGGTTTTTAGGGTTTAGGGTTTAAGGTTTAGGGTTTAGGTTTTAGGTCTAGAGTTCAGGTTTTAGTTTAGGCTTTAGGTTTTTTAGTTTTTTTTTTCACAGAGAACAAATTCAGATTCAACATTTCTTCTTATTGATTTCATCAACCAAGTAACACACTTAGGTTTTCTAAGACACAAGCAATGACATAGATAAAAAGTGAGCACACGTAGTGCAAACAAAAACCTTAGATAACTAGAATCGATGCAACTTTAAGACCTAGTTCCATAAGCAGTAGATCAGATTAACCATTCTTCAGTTTCTCTAGTTCCCATCATAACCACTCTGACCTCTTGAGTAATAGGATCCACCATCATGTCCCTGATCTCTCCCTCCACCACCAACACCATCTATTATTTTTGGGTTTTATTTTTAGTTTTGTTTTATTTTAATATTAATTTTTAAGTTTAGGTTTTATTTTTTATTTTTAAGTATAGGTATAGGTTTTTATTTTATTTTTTTAGGTTTAGGTTTTAGGTTTCTATTTTAGGTTTATCTTTAGGTTATATTTTGTAGTTTAGGTTTAAGTTTATTTTTAGTTTATTTAAGTTTATTTAGGGTTTAGATTTAGATTTAGGTTTAGTTTATTTTAGGTTTAAGTTTAAATTTTATTTAGTTTAGTTTTGGGTTTAGGTTAATTTTATTTTTTTATGTTAGGTTTTTTATTTTATTTAATGTTTTGGTTTTATTTTATTAAGTTTAGGTTTCTTTAGGTTTTATTATATTTATTTTTTAATTTAGGTTTATTTTATTTTATTTAAGTTTAGTTTTATTATTTTAGGTTTTTTTTATTTTAGTTTAATTTAGGTTCTATTTATTTTATTTTAGTTTAGTTTTTATTTATTATTTTATCTCTTTTAGCCTTTATTTAGGTTTTAGGTTTAGGTTTAGCTTTAGTTGGTTTTATTTTATTTTATTTTATTATTTTATCTTTGGTTTTTTATTTATTTATTTTAGTTTTAGGATTTAGTTTAGTAGTTTTTAGGGTTTAGGTCAAGTTTGGTTTCTGGTTTTTTATTTTATTTTGTTTAGATATTTTCTTTATTTTATTTCTTTCTATTTAGTTTAGGTTTTATTTAGGGTTAAGTGTGGTTTAGAGTTACTTGATGGTTTAGGGTAGCCCAGGATTTTGGCCTAGGGTTGAGGACAAGTTAGTAGTTTAGGCCTAGGGTTTAGGGTTTAGGGTTTGGATGTCTTTTAGGCTCAGGGTTGTAGGTTTAGTATTTGTGGATTTAGGGTCTGTCAAGTTTTAAAAAAAAAACCAACCACAAGTTTAGTTTATTTTAGTTTATTTATTTTATTTATTTATTTTAGTTATTTTATTTTTCATTTTATTTAGCTTTTAATTATATCTTGGTTATTTATTTTAGCTTTATTTATTTTAATTTAGGTTTATCTTTAGTTTTGGATCAGGATTAGGTTTATGTTTATTTTTGTTTAGTTTTTAAAGTTTAGTTTTATTAATTTTAGTTTAGGTTTTATTTTTTTTAGGTGGTTATGTTTTATTTTAGTTTCTTAAGTTTATCTTGGGTAGTTTATTTTATTTATATTTAGTTTAGGGTTTAGGTTTAATTTATTTTGTGGTTAGGTTTTATCATCTTTAGTTTAGTTTATTTTAGTTTAGGTATTATTTATCTTTATTTAAGTTTATTTAGGTTTATTTTTTTAGTTTAGTTTTTTTATCTTAGTTTAGTTTTATTCTATCTTAATTTATTTTAGTTTAGTGGGGTAGTAGTTATTTATTTAGTTTTTATATTTAGTTTAAGAGTATTTATTTATTTAGGTTTATTTAGTGTATAGGCCTCAGTTTTGGGGTCAGGGTAGATGGTCTGGGTGTTTAGGCCTGGGGGTTTAGGCTCAAGGCTTATGGCTTAGGGTTTTAGGTTTAGTGTTTAGGGTTTAGGGTTGTAGGCCCAGGGTTTAGGTTGAGGGTTTAGGGTTTTTTAATTATTTCATTTTATTTTTATTTTTTTATAAAATAGTAAACCCAAGTTGATTTAGTTTAATTAGTTTATTTTTTATTTTTTTTTTTTTAAATTTTAATATCAATTTTAATTTTTATTTAGTTTAATTTATTTATTTTAGTTTATTTTTTAGGTTTAGGTTTAGGTTTAGGTTTAGGTTCAAGTTTATTTTTTAGTTTAGTTTTATTTTTATTTTATATTTTAAGTTTATATTTTATTTTTATTTTTAGGTTTAAGTTTTTTTTTAACTTTAGGCTTTAGGTTTTATTTTAGAGTTATTTTTAGTATTATTTTTTAGATTAGGTTTAAGTTTATTTTTAGTTTATTTTATTTTATTTAGAGTTTAGGTTTAGGTTTAGGTTTAATTTATTTTTAGGTTTAGGTTTAGGTTTTATTTACTTTATTTTGTCTGTGTATGTTATTTTAGTTTAAGTTTAGGTCTTATTTTTAGTTTTTATGTTTATTTATAGGTTTTATTTTAAGTTTATTTTTTGTTTTAATTTTATTTAGTTTTATTTTATTTTATTATAGGTTTATTTTATTTTATTTTAGGTTTAATTTTATTTTTTTAAGTTTTAATTTTAGTTCAGGTTTTATTTATTTTATTTTAGCTTAGTTTTTATTTATTTTATTTTAGTTTTTATGTTTTTTAGTTTAGTTTATGTTCAAGTTTAGGTTTAGGTTTTAGTTTAGGTTTTAGTTAAGGTTTTTATTTTATTTTATTTTATTACTTTTTTATTTAGGACTTTTTATTTATTTTATTTTTAGGTTTTATTTAGTTTAGGTTTAGGTTTTAGCTTTTGTGGTTTAGGGTTTAGTGGTGGTTGTGAGGGTTTAGGGATGGAAATGGGGTTTAGGGATGGGTGGTTGAGTTTAGGTTTTAAGGTTTAGGGCTTAGGGCTTAGGTTTTAGGGTTTAGTGTTTAGGGTTTAGCATTTTGTTTATTTAGGGTTTAGGGTTTTTGATTTAGGGTTTATAGTTTTTTTTAACCGAGAACAAATTCAGATTCAACATTACTTCTTTTCTATTTCATCAACCAAGTAACTCTCCACGTTTTCTAGGACACAAGGTATGACATTGTTAAAAAATGAGCATGCATAGAACAAATAAAAAACCCTATATAATTAGAGTTGTCTCTATTGTAAAGACACAGATCCATAAGTAGCAGATCGAATTGGCGGTTCTTCAGTTCCTCTAGTTCCCATCAAAACCACTATGGCCTCTCGAATATCATGATCAGCTATCATATCCCTGATCTCTCCCTCCGCCATCACCACCGTTGTAACCTCCTCACTTCCATAACCACCATTGCCCTGACTACCACCTCCATATACACCATCACCTCCAAATTCTCCACCACCACTACGCTTAATGCCTCCTCCCCGCCTCCCTCATAGATCTAGATGATGATGTGATGTTCTCGGTTCTCCCATTCTTTGGGTTTAGGTTTAGGTTTATGTTTTAGGGTTTAGATTTATTTTAAAATTTAGTTACTTTAGTTTAAATTTAGGATTAGGGGGTTGGTAGGGTTAGTGTGTGGTTTAGGGTTTGTGGTTTAGGGTCTGGTGTGTGGGTTTAGAGTTTAGGATCTTTGCTTTGTGGTAGATTAGGATTAGTTAAGGGTAGTTATAGGGTTTAGGTTTAAGATTTAGGGTTTAGGGTTTTTTTTGTGGTTTTTTATCTTTTAGTGGGTTAGGTTCTCTTGTGTGTCAAGGTTATTGGCCTAGGGTAGTCTGTGGGTTAGTCCCAGCTCAGTTTAGGGTAGGGTAGGATTAATGTAGGGTTTATTTTGGATTTAGGGTTTAGGGTTTTTAAAATTAAGCAAACCGATTTAAGTTTATTTTAGTTTATTTTTTTATTTTTAGTTTATTTATATAAAATTTATTTATTTTGTTTAGGTTTGTTCATTTAAATTACTTTTGGTTTTTTAGTTTAGGCCATTTTTAGTTAAGTTTATTATTATTTTATTTTAAATTCTTTTATTTTTATTTTCAAGTTTAGGTTTAGGTTTTATTTTATTTTTAGGTTCAAGTTTTGGGTTTTTTTTAGGTTTTTTTTAAGGTTTTATTTTTAGTTTAGGTTTAGGTTTATTTTTATTTTATTTTATTTTATTTAGCTTAGGGTTAGGTTTAAGTTTAGTTCATTTTAGTTTTAGGTTTATGTTTTATTTATTTTAGTTTAGTTTATTTTAGTTTTGGTTTAGGTTTAGATTTTGGTTTATTTTATTTTATTTATTTTATTTTTATTTTAGGTTTATGTCTTTTAGTTTAGGATTTAGGTTTTACTTTTTATTTATTTTTAGGTTTATTTTTTAGGTTTAAGTTTTTATTTTGTTTTATATTATTTTATTTTAGGTTTATTTTATTTCTATTTTTGGTTTAGTTGTTATTTTATTTAAATTTTTTATTTTTTTGTTTAGTTTAATTTTTTTATTTTAGTTTCAATTTTATTTTTTATTTTATTTTCTTTTCAGGTTTAGGTTTAGGTTTAGGTTTATGCTTATTTTGTAGTTTAGTTTTATTTTTATTTTATTTTTTAGTTTTAGGGTTTACTTTTTATTTTTTTAGGTTTAAGTTTATCTTATGTTTTATGTTGGTGTTAGATTTTATTTTAGGTGTATTTTTAGGTTTTATTATTTAGTTTAGGGTTAGGTTTATTTTTAGTTTATTTTATTTTATTTTGTTTAGGGTTTAGGTTTTGTTTATTTTAGGTTTAGGATTAGGTTTTATTTATTTTAATTAAAGTTTAAATTTATTTCATTTTGTTTATTTTTGGTTTAGGTTTTTATTTATTTTTGGATTTTATTTTTAGGTTTATATTTTAGATATAGGTTTTTATTTAGTTTTTATTTTATTTTATTTTTTTATTTTATTTTTATTTTATGTTTAGTTTTTATTTTATTTAGGGTTTTTATTTTCAGGTTTATTTTATTTTTTTAGTTTAGTTTAGAGTTTTATTTATTTTAATTTAGTTTACTTTTTTTTACGTCTAGGTTTAGGTTTTAGTTTAGGTTTTTATTTTATTTTATTTACTTATTTTATTTAGGTTTAGGTTTTTTTATATATTTTATTTTTAGATTTTATTTAGTTTAAGTTTAGGTTTTTAGGTTTTTAGGGTTTTTTTTGGGAAATCCCATATAGGGGGAATTTTATTACCATAAAAAGAGGGTTACAAGATCCTTAAGAGGGATAAACTAAACCATCCTCAAAGAGCTACAATCACTAGAAAGTAAATCCCATCTAAGTACAACAAAGAAAATAAAAGAGAAAAGTAAAGCAAAAGATACAAAGTGATTAACATAGATAAGCCAATGAATAGTTCAGGGCCAAAGCTCTTCAGGATGCAAAAGCATGCCAGTAGAGAGCAAACCATAGCATAAGAATCCCTATACATATGAGAATGAGCCATCTTTGCCAGAATCCCTTTTAAAACCATAGCCAAGAGTATAATTAGTCCAACATAAAAACCCACCACAAGAGAACAGAGAAAAGAAACAATAAATCCAAAAGCAAGTGGTTTCGGAAAACATCAGAATAGTAAAACCCCAAATAAGGTTAGGTGGTAATCCAACAAAGATGCCATAGAGATCAAGAAAAACCGTAAGGGGTAGAATTAGCATCAAGAAAAATCCAGAAACATCAAAATTAAATAGAAGTTGATCATGCGCTTAAATGTAATTAACGTGCCAAACCAATAGGATGGATTAATTTCTGAGGTAAGGGAGTCCAGTATTGTCCAAATTAACCAAACCATGCAAATGTTTTGGAAGTGTAAGTTGATCAAAGAATTTTATGCCATCCAATCTAGCACCCAGATTAGCAAGGTAATCAACACATGCATTACCTTCACGCCATACATGAGTGATTTTAAAATAAAGTTGAGAGAGGAGATCTCTAGTCTGCTTTAGATGGTAGTACAATTCTGTATTGCCCATTTTGGGGGAAATCAAAAGATCAATTAGCAACAGGGCATCCACCTCAATCCAAATATTGAGCCAACCTTTTTAAAGACAAATCTCAATAGCTTTGTAAACTGCCATTAGCTCAGCAAAAGGAACAGAGCAAGTATTAAGGGGGTAAGCAAAAGCACATAAGACTTTACCATTAAGGTTTCTAAAAATGCTACCATAGCCTAAAGCATTTTGAGAAACAGAGCCATCAGTGTTAATTTTAATAGTATTAGCATGAGGTTTTACCCAATAAATAATCTTGTCATCTTTACAGTTGAGTGGATCCGGCAAGTTAAAACCCAGTTTATTGGCCACAAATTTATAGCCTTTGAATTGAATGTAGTTAATTAAATTGGCATTAAAAAAGTCATAGATTTTATTTTTAATTCTAACAATTATCCTCATGTGGTTCATAGGAATCCCATAATATTTTGCATCATTTCTGTCCATCCATATGAACCAAATAAGAGTGATAGCAGTTATGACTTTAATGTGACCTTTAATAGTGTTTTCAAAATAAACTTCAAGAAGTTGGTATAAAGTTAAGGAGCCATTTAATTTATCAATGCTAAAGAGAGCATCATACCAAATCCAAAGTTTGGAAGCAATGCTAATTAAACATGATTCACATTCTCAATGTGAAAGTAGCAGTAGCATTTTGAAGGTAAGTAAAAACCTTTACCCCACATCAAGGAGTCAACAGGAATAAAGCTTTTCAGGATACGCCAAGTTAGAACAGAATAAGAAATACGATTAGTGTAATTCCAAATTTTGAAAAATACATTGGAAAAGTCATGAGCTTCTTTAATATGAATCCAAACATTTTAAGGTTGAAGTCACCATTTTGAGAAAGCTTAAAATGGATCGATCATCATGATTGCTAGGAATGATAGGAATAGTAGTGTTTATTTAAAAGAGAGAAAGGAATATATTTAGTAAGCTTACTATTGTTCCATATTACTGCTAGAAAGAGTTCACTTTAAAGAATGGAATGGGTAGAAAGTAAGTCATCAATGGACCCACCTCTAGTCCGCCATGTAGCCAAAAGAAAGAGGTACCAGAGTTAATCCCCATGATTATTAATGATTCGCTTCCCATTTGATGGAACAAAGTCTTTTCCAAATAGGAGAGTCTCCCGCTCTATAGGGGCAAATGAGAGGGTGCTTACCCTGGCAATATTTGGCAGTCATGAAATTAGCCCAAAGACTATTGATGCTCCTAAAATTCCACCAAAGTTATAGGAAAAAGTAGTGATAGCTTCCTTGATTGCCTTACATCCAAGACCACCTTCAGCAAGAGTGCCATGACTTTTATACCAAGAGGTCCAATGCATTCTTTTAAGAATTATTAGAACCCGAAGAATTTGTTAAGGAGGCTCACTCAATAGAAATGGTCGACAATGGTTTTAATGAGATATATAGGCATGGAGTTAAGCGTGCTCTTAATCAAAGTGAGCCTACCACTAAAAGAGAGTAAATGAAATTCCCAAATAGAAATTTTATTAGAGATTTTTTGGATTAGCTCATCAAAGAGATGTGATCTCTTCCGACTTTTAAAAAGCGGAGCACCAAGATATTTAATAGGAAGTTGTTGTTGTTGAAAGTTAGTAATTCTCAAGATTTGGTTGATCCTATTACTAGAGATTTTAGGGGAAGGAATGAAACAACATTTTCCTTCATTACGAAAAAGACACTTTCATTACCAAATGTATTTAAAAGATTCTTAATAGTTAGAATGTGATGAATAGAGGCATTGCAAAAGATTATGAAGTCATCAGCAAAACTAAGATGAGAGATAGGAAGACCACCTTGAGCTCTAAAAAACATGTTGGGATTATTGTTAAAAAGATCATTAAGGCTCCTCGAAAGATATTCAACAGCAATAATAAAAAGAGAGGGTGATAAGGGATCTCCTTGTCTCAAACCACAGATCAAGGGGAAAAAACCAAGGGACTCACCATTCATGATAACGGAGAACCAAACATTGGTAATACAATTTTTAATGAGGCGGATAAAATAGTCAGAAAAACTAAACAAATAAAGAATTTGTTAGAGGAAATTCCAAGAGAGGTTGTCAAAAGCTTTAGAAATGTCTAGTTTGAAAAGGATGTTACCACCTTTAGTAGAAGCATCAATGCCTTGAAGCAGCACTTGGGCAAGAAAATTTTCGATATAGCTTTACCTTTAATGAAGCTAGTTTGGTTGGGTGAAATAATTTTAGGTAGCAGCAGACTAATTCTATTGGAAATTAATTTAGCATTGAGCTTATGAAAGAAAGTGCAAAGGCTACTAGGTCTGAAATCATCCTAAGATTCAGGATTATTAATTTTGGGAATGAGAATAATGGAAGTGCTAGAAAAGTATCTAGGTAAAGGATTGCCATCAAAAAAATCAATGACAAAGATCAACAAGGTCGACTTAATAATAAGACAATAATGCTAAAAAATTGAGTCATGTAGCCTAAAAGAACGAATCGTGTTCATGCTATTGAGAATATTACCAATCTCGCCCGTAGGATGCAAACTAAGCAAGTGGTTTTCATCATTAGTAATCATTGAGGGAATCAGGTGTGAGTTAGAAAGAGCTTCTAAGGAAGGGTTGTTGTTTAATAAATTTTTAAAATGATGTATGACAAAATCTTTAATATTATTATTATCAGTGATCCAGCTACCATTATCATTTTTAATTTTTTTAATAAAGCTTAAGGCTTTCTTTTTTTTTAAAAAAGAGAATGGGAGTACCTGGTATTTTTGTCACCATCAGCAATATGTTCACTAGAAGCCTTTTGCCACTAGAAGGTTTCTTCCATATTCTGATATTTAAACAAGTTATCTTTAGCTACATTCAACTCCTCAAGTTTAGCAGAGTCAGTCAAAATAGCATCTTCAAGAGAACAAACTAATTGTTCCATATTTTTGAGATTGGCAAAAAGATTTTTAAAATAATACTTATTTTTAGGTTTTTAGGGTTTAGGGTTTAGGGTTTAAGGTTTAGGGTTTAGGATTTGGGGTTTAATGTTTAGGGTTTAGCATTATAGGTTTTAGGGATTAGGGTTTAAAGTTTAGGGTTTTAGAGTTTAGGGTTTAGGGTTTAGGCATAAGGTTATAATGGTTTAGGGTCTCAAGGTAGGGTTTTCTTAGTTTTGGGTTTAGGGTTTAGTCAGGGTTTTTTTTTATTTTTTTTAAATTAAGTAAACTCATAGGTTTAACTTTATTTAGTTTATTATTTATTTATTTTAGTTTATTTTTCTTTTTATTTATTTAGGTTAATTTTATTTTATCCAATTTAGTTATTTTAGTTTTAGGTTTTATTTAGCTTATTTTTTTTAGTTTAGGTTTATTTTTTTTAGTTTTATTTTATTATTTTTAGGTTTTAGTTTTATATTATTTTTAGGTTTAGTTTAGGTTTTACCTTTTTTAGGTTTAGGTTTAGTAATTTATGTATTTAGGTTTTATTTAGTAGGTTAGTTTATTTTTAATTTATTTATTTTATTTATGATTAGGTTTAGGTAGTTTAGTTTATTTTAGGTTTAGGTTTAGGTTTTATTTATTTTAGTTTATGTTTTGGTTTATTTTATTTTTATTTTAGGTTTACGATTTTTTTTAGTTTAGGGTTTATGTTTTATATTTTTTTAGGTTTATTTTTAGGTTTATTTTTTAGGTTTAGGTTTTTATTTAGTTATTATTTTATTTTATTTTTATTTTAGGTTTAGTTTTTATTATATTTAAGTTTTTCATTTTTTAGTATAGTTTAGGTTTTTATTTATTTATTATTTTAGTTTGTTTTTTTTTTCTTTTTTTTAAGTTTAAGTTTTTAGATTATTTTAGTTTATGTTATTTTATTTATTTTATTTTTATGTTTTATTTAGTTTAGGTTAAGGTTATTAGCTTTTTAGGGTTTAGTTTTAGTGTAGGGTTTTAAGAGAGGGTTTGGGGTATGATTGGGTTTGGGTTTAGGATTTAGTTTTGGGTAAGTTTTATGGTTTTTTAGGTTTTGGGAGTTTAGAGTTTAAGATTTTTATGTTTAGGTTTTAGGTCTAGGGTTCAAGTTTTAGATTAAGGTTCATAGATTTTGGTTTTATATATTTTTTTAAATAGAGAACAAATAGATTCAATATTTCTTCTTTTCAATTTCATTAAGTAAGTAACCAACCAAGTTTTCTAAGACAAAAGTGATGACATAGATAAAAAATGAGCATGCATAGAGCAAATCGAAAACCCTAGATAACTAGAATTATCTAGGAAAACCACGTCCATAAGTAGTAGATCGATCACCATTCTTTCATTTTCTCAAGTTCCCATCAGAAGCACCCCGACCTCTCGAGTAGCGGGATCCACCACCATATCCCTGATCTCTCCCTCCGCCAAAAACACAGCTGTAACCTCCGCCACTCCTCCTTCCTTTATAAGAACCATTGTTCCGATCACCACCTCCATATCTGCCAGCACCTCCAGATCCCCCACCACCACAGTGATAACTGCCACCTCTGCCTTCTCCTCCAATGCCAGATCTAGATCGAGCTTGGATTACGATGATGTTCCTACCGTCAAGGTTCTACCCATTCTTTGGGTTTAGGTTTATTAGGTTTTATGGTTTAGGTTTATTATTTAATTTATTTAGTTATTTTAGGTTTTGGTTGGGTTTGTTTTAGGTTCTGCTGGGGGTTTTGGGTTTAGGGTTTTAGGGTTTATGCTGTGGTTTAGAGGTAGTGAGTTTTGATTAGGTTTTAGGGTGGTTAAGGGTGTTTTAGGTTAGTTTTGGGTCAGGTAGGGTTAGTTTTTTTATTAGGATAGTTTATGCCATATAAAAATTAGCAAAAGAACACATGTTATTTTAGTTTATTTAGTTATTTTTATTTATATTTATGCTTATTTTATTTAATTTGCATAATTATTTTAGGTTTATTTTATTTTAGTTTATTTTTTTATTTTAGCATTAGGTTTAGGTTTATGTATTATTAATTTAGATTTATTTCATTTTATCTTTAGGTAGGTTTATTTTATCTGAGTTTAGGTTTATTTTATTTTAGGTATTTTAGTTTATTTTTTAGTAGTGTGGTAGTTTTTTTTATTTTATTTGTTTTAGGTTTAGTATAATTAGGGTTGGCAGGTATTTATTTATCTTTTATTTTAGTTTTAGTATAGTGTGGGTTTGGTTTATTTTATATATTTTGGTTGGTTTATTTAGTTTTATTTTATTTATTTTATTTATGTTTATTTTATTATATTTTTATTTTAGGTTTATCTTTACTTTAGTTTAGTTTTATTTATTATATCCATAAGTTATTTTAGCTTGTCCCATTTGTTTTATAATTATTTTATTATAGGGTCAGGTTTATTTATTCTCAGGTCTTATTAGTAGTTTTAGGGTGTGGTAGTCAGTTATATTAGATCTTTTTCAGTTTTAAATCATTTTAAGGTTTAGGGCTCAGGTCTGTAGCCTGGGGCCCAGGTCAGGTGTGGTGGCCTAGGGTCAGTGCAGTGGTCAGTACCAAGTCCAGTGGCTTCAGGTAGGGATGCTCAGATTATTTTGGGGTTTAGTTTTAGTTAGCCTTTAGGGTTTAGGGTTTAGGTCAGTTTAGGTGTAGTTAGGGGTAGGGTTTAGGGGCCAGGGTTTTAGGCTTGTGGGTCTGGTTTTATGTTTTTTCTTTAAAAAAGCAACCCGACAGTTTAGGTTTAGTTTATTTTAATTTTATATTTTTATTAATTTTATTTATGTTTATTTTTTAAATTTATTTAATTTAGTTTATTTTATTTTTAGTTTGTTTTATTTTAGTTTATTTTAGGTTTAGGTTTAGTTTATCCCATTTTAAGTTTAATTTTATTTTAGGTTTAGGTTTTATTTTTTATTTGAGTTTGGTTTATGTTTTATTTTATTCAGCTTTATTAGCTCAGGTTTTAGGTTTTATTTTAGTTTGGTTTAGGTTTATTTTATTTATTAATCATTTAGTTTAGGGTTTTTTAGTTTATTTTAAGTAGGTTTAGGTTTTATTTATTTTAGTTTACTTTATTTTAGTTTAGGTTTATTATTTTGTTTATTTTAGCTTAGTTTTTTTATTTAGGTTTAGTTGATTTTATTTATTTTAGGTTTTATTTTTATGTTGTTTTTTATTTTTTTTTATTTTATTTTATATTTTATTTTAGTTTTTTATTTTATTTATTTTTTTTTATTTTTTAGTTTATGTTATTTTTTATTTATTTTAGGCATTTATTTATTTTATCTTAGTTTACTCTTTTATGTTTAGGTTTTAGTTTAGTTTTATTTTTGATTTTATTTATTTATTTTCATATTATTTAGGTTTAGGTTTTTTTTTTATTTATTTTATCTTTAGTTAAATGCAGTAGTATAGGTTTTTTTTAGGTTTTTTTTAGGGTTTAGGGCTCAGGGTTTTAGGGTTTCAGATCTGGGGTGTGGGTTAGAGTTTAGTGTTTGGCCTAGTTTTTAGGATCTCTTTAAGTTCAGTTTAGGGTTTGTGGCTCAGTTTAGGTTTAATTAGGGTTTAGGTTTTATTTTATTTTATTTTTATTTTAATCTTCAAATTAAACTCAGGTTTAGGTTTATTTAGTATTTCTTTATTTTAGTTTATTTTATTTTTATTTTATTTTTAGGTTTATTTTATTTTATTTAGTTTATTTATTTATTTTAGTTTAGTTTTTTATTTTAGTTTATTTTAAGTTTGTTTATGTTATTTTTAGTTTAGTTTTATTTTATTTTTAGTTATGGATTTTATTTTTTTATTTAGTTTAAGTTTAAGTTTTTATTTTATTTTCAAAGTCAGGTTTTAATTTTTATTTTTTTAGGTTTTATTTTATTTTTATTTTGTTTTATTTTTATTTTAGTTTAAGTTTAAGTTTATTTTAGTTTATTTTATTTTATTTTATTTTAGAGTTTAGGTTTTATTTATCTTTAGTTTTTATTTTTTTTAGTTAAGGTTTTATTTTATTTTTTATTTTATTTTTACTAGTTTGAGGTTTTATTTTTATTTTATTTTAAGTTTTTGTTTTGGTTTAGGTTTTATTTAGTTTTATTTTATTTTTAGGTTTTTATTTTTTTAGGTTTATTTTTATTTTATTTAGGTTTTTTATTTATTTTATTTTTATTTTATCTTTTTAGTTTAGTTTTTATTTATTTTATTTTCTTTAGGTTTATTTATTTAGGTTTTATTTTGGTTTTTATTTTATTTTATTATTTTATTTTGGTTTGTTATTTATTTATTTTATTTTTAGGTTTTATTATTTATTTTTAGTTTTCAAGGTTTAGGTTTTGGTTTCTTAGTTGATGGTTTAAGGTTAGGTTTAGGGTTTTTAGTTTAGGTTAGGGTTAGGTTTTATTTTAGGTTTGGGTTTAGAGTTTGGTTTCTGGTTTGTGGTTTTTTAGAGTTTGTAGTTTAGGTTTAGGGTTTATTTTTTTTTGCTTTGGGTTTAAGGATTTTGGTATTTTTTTAACTAAGAACAAATTCAAATTCAACATTTCTTCTTTTTGATTTCATCAACCAAGTAACAAACTAAGTTTTCTAAGACAAAAGTGACAACATAAATAAAAAATGAGCACACATAGAGCAAATAAAAAACCCTGATAACTATAGCGGTCTCTTTTCTAAAGACATAGGTTCATAAGCAACTGATTAGATCTGCCATTCTTCAATTTCTCCAGTTCCCATCAAAACCACCTCCTCCTCTTGAGTAGCGGGATCCACCATCATATCCCCGATCTCTCCCTCTACCACCACCATGGCTGTAACCTTCGTCACTCCTCTTGCCTCCATAACCAGTCCTCTCTGACCACCACCTCCATATACAAGACTTAACCCCCCCACCACCATTACAATAATTGTTGCTTCCACCTTCGCCTCCACCATCAGATCTAGACTGAGCTTGTTTTACAGTGATGTTCCTATCATCAAGGTTCTGCCCAATCTTAGAGTTTAGTTTTATTAGGTTTTAGGATTTAGGTTTATTTTTTAGTTTATTTAGTTACTTTAGGTTTAGGTTTTGGTTTTGGGGTTTAGGGTTTAGGATTTTATTTGGGTTTATTTAGGTTTGGGGTTTGGGTTTATGCTTTATGGTTTAGGGTTTAATGTTGGTTTAGGTTTAGAGCATTTAGGGTTTAGGGTTTATTAGGGTTTAGGGCTGTGGTTTGGGTAGGGTTTAGCTTTAGGGCCTAGGGTTTGAGGGTTTAGGGTTTAAAGCTCAGGTCAGGTAGGGTCAGGAGGATCAGGGTTTGTAGGTGTGGATTTGTGGTATTAGGGTAGGGTTTAGGGTTTAGGGTTGTGGTATGGTTTTCTTTATTAAACAAACAAACCAGTTAATTTAGTTTATTTTTTTATTTTAGTTTTATTTTAATTTTATTTTTTAGGTTTATTTTTTTTTTATTTCATTTAGTTTAGTTAATTTATTTTAAGTTTATTTATTTTAGTTTATGTTTTATTTTAGTTTATTTTTTAGTTTAGTTTATCTTTTAGTTGAGTTTTATTTTATTTTATTTTTTGGTTTATTTTTAATTTTAATTTAGGTTTGGTCTTTATTTTTATTTTTAAGTTGTTTTTTTTTATTTCTATTTTGAGGTTATTTTTTTTTAGTTTTTAAATTTATTTTAGTTTTATTTTATTTTATTTATGTTTAGTTTAGTTTAGTTCATTTTAGATTAGTTTAGGTTTTTATTTTATTTTATTTTATTTTATTTTAGGTTTAAGTTTTTTTTAGTTTAGGATTTATATTATTTATTTATTTATGTTTATTTTATTTTTTTGGTTTATTTATTTTATTTATTTTATTTTATTTTTTTATTTCTTTTATGTTTAGTTTATTTTAATGTTTTTTTATTTTCACTTTAGTTTATTTTATTTATTTTATTTTAGTTTAGTTTCTTTATTTTTTATTTTATCTTTAGGTTCAAGTTTAGGTTATTATTTTATTTTATTTTATTTTTATTTATTTTAGGTTTTATTTAATTTATTTTATTTTAGGTTTTATTTAGTTTTGAATTATGTTTTTAGCTTTTTAGGGTTCAGTGTTTCAGGGCTTTTAGGGTTTAGGGTCTGGGGTTTAGGTTTGGGGTTTAGTTGTGGATTTTGGGGTTTGTGGGTTTTTTAGTATGCTTTAGGGCTTGTGGAGGGTTTAGGATTAGGGTTTATGGTTTAGGGGTTTTTAGGGTTTAGGGTTTAGGTTCAAGGTCTAAGGTACAGGTTTTAGTTTAGGGTTTAAGGTTTTTGGTTTTTTTTAACACATAACAAATTCATATTCAACATTTCTTCTTTTGGATTTCATCAACGAAGTAACACACCTAGTTTTCTAAGAGACAAGACGACAAAGATAAAAATGAGACGATAGCAAATCAAAACCCTAAATTACTAGAACCGCTTCTGTCAGAAGCTTCCAAAGTAGATCGATATTTCTTTAGTTTCTCTTCATCACAACCAACGCTGGCTCTGTAGGGATCCACCTTCATATCCTAGATCTCTCCCTCCACCACTGCCATGGTGGTAACCTTCGATGCTCCTCCCACCTCCATAACCACCACTACTCTATCCACCATCTCCATATCCACCATCACCTCTAGATCCCCACCATTGATAACCATTCCGCCATCACTCTCGCCGATCTATTAATCTAGTTGACGATGATGTTCCAGCCAGTTCCTATATTCTTTGGGTTTAGTTTAGGTTTAGTTTATTTTTATTTTTAATTTACTCATTACTTTAGTTTGGGTTAGGTGGGGTAAGTGGTAGGGTGTGGCCCAGGGTTAGTATGGAGGGTTTAGTGCAGGGTGGCTTAGGTTTAGGGTGTGGAGGGTTTATGATTTTAGGGTCTTAGAATTAGGGTTTAAGGTAGAGTGTGGTTTATGGTTTAGGGTTTAGTGGAAAGTTTCATGGTTGGATGGGTTTTTTTTAATTAAGCAAAAGGGTTCATTTAATTTAGTTTATTTTTATTTATTTTAGTTTATTTTATTTTATTCTTTATTTAGGTTTATTTTATTTTATTTTATTTATTTTATTTTGTTTATTTAGGTTTATTTTATTTTATTTTAGTTTTTATTTTAGTTTATTTTTTAAGTTTATGTTTATTTAGAGTTTTATTTTTTATTTTTTAGTTTATGTTTTATTTTATTTTTAGGTTTAGGTTTAGGTTTTTTATTTTATTTTAGGTTTAGGTTTTATTTCTCTTTTGTTTATTTCATTTTATTTAGTTTAGGTTTATGTTTTAGTTTAAGTTTAGGTTTATTTATTTTATTTAAGTTTTTTTTAGTTTATTTTATTTTGTATATTTTATTTTATTTTAGGTTTATGTTTTTTCTTTTAGTTTTAGGGTTTTATTTTTTTTTATTTTTTTATTAGGTTTTATTTTAAGTTTAGGTTCCATTTTTAGTTTTTTTATTTTATTTTATTTTAGGTTTGATTTTGTTTTATTAGTTTTATTTCATTTTATTTTTTAGGTTTATTTTATTTTAGTTTGGTTTTATTTCTTTTATTTAGTTTTTTTTTATTTTATTTTTAGGTTTAGGTTTAGGTTTTACTTTATTTTATTTTATCTACATATTATTTTAGGTTTAAATTTTATTTATTTATATTTTATTTCAGGTTTTTTAGTAGGTCTTTAGGTGGTTTATGGCCAGGGTTAGTGTTTAGCTAGGTTTAGGGATTGATTAGCCTAGTGCTCAGGCCTCAGTGGTCCGGGTTTTTGGGTTCAGGATAGCAGGGTATAAGCTCAGGTTAGTTTAGGGTCAGGGTTGGTCAGGCCTGTGGCCTGGGTGGTCAGCCTCATGTTTTAGGGCCTAGGTCCAGTGGTAGGTAGGGCCCAGGGCCTAGGGAGGTCAGGTCAGGGTGTAGGGTTTTTAGCTTATAAGCAAACCATTAGGTTTAGGTTTATTTATTTATTTATTTATTATTTATTTTATTTAGTTTATTTATTTTTTAGGTTTATTTATATAGTTTTAATTTTAATTTATTTTAGGTTTAGATTTATTTTAGGTTTAGGTTTATTTTAATTAATTTTTTTTTTTGGGTTTAGGTTTATTTTATATTTTAGTTTAGGTTTAGTTTATTTATAGTTGATTTTATTTTATATAGTTTAGGTTTAGGTTTTATTTATTTTAGTTTAGTTTATTTTAGTTTAGGTTTAGGTTTATTTTATCTTTACTGTAGGTTTAGGCTTTATTTTTTTATTTATTGTTTGGTTTATTTTGATTTATTATTTAGTTTAAATTTTATTTGGTTTATTTTAGTTTATTTTATTTTTTTTAGGTTTAGTTTTATTATTTAGCTTTTATATTTTATTTTAGTTTAGGTTTTATTTATTTATTTTAATTTAGTTTTATTTTCTATTTTATTTTATTAAGTTTAGGTTTAGTTTTTTAGTTTATGTTTTATTTTATTTTATTTTATTTATTTTATTTTGGTTTTTAGTTTATATCTTTTATTTACTATTTTAGGTTTAAGAGTTTTAGTTTTAAGTTTTAGTTTAGTTTAGGATTAGATTTTAAGGTTAGTTTAGGTTAGGGTTTATTTAGGGTTTAGGCTTTATAGTTTAGGGTTTATAATTAGCTTGGGGTTTAGGGTTAGTTTAGGGTTTAGGGTTTGGGTTTTAGGGTTTAGGGTTTAGGGTTTAGGCTTTAGTGTTTAAGGTTTTTAGGGTTTAGGGTTTAGGGTTTAGGGTTTTTAGGGTTGTAGGGTTAGGGTTGTAAGTTTAGGGTTTAGGGTTTAGGCTTTTAAAAAAAATTTAAGTAAACTATTAGGTTTAGGTTTATTTAGTTTATTTTATTTATTATTTTATTTTTATTTAGTTTAGTTTATTTATTTTAGGTTTATTTATTATACTTTAGGTTTTAATTTTAATTTATTTTTTAGGTTTAGATTTATTTTTTAGGTTTAGGTTTATTTTTTAGTTTAATTTTAATTTTTTCTTTTTATTTAGGTTTAGGGTTTAGGTTTATTTTTAGGTTTTATTTTTTAGTTTAGGTTTAGGTTTATTTTATAGTTGATTTTATTTTATATAGTTTAGGTTTAGGTTTAGGTTTAGGTTTTATTTATTTTAGTTTAGTTTATTTTAGTTTAGGTTTAGGTTTATTTTATCTTTATTATAAGTTTAGGCTTTATTTTTTTATTTATTGTTTGGTTTTATTTTTTGATTTATTATTTAAGTTTAAATTTTTATTTGGTTTTTATTTTAGTTTATTTTATTTTTCTTTTAGGTTTAGTTTTTTTTTTATTTAGCTTTTTTATATTTTATTTTAGTTTAGGTTTTATTTATTTTATTTTAATTTAGTTTTTATTTTCTATTTTATTTTTTTATTAAGTTTAGGTTTAGGTTTAGATTTTAGTTTATGTTTTTATTTTATTTTATTTTATTTATTTTATTTTGGTTTAGGTTTATTTATTTATTTATTTATTTTATTTTTAGGTTTTATTTAGTTTAGGTTTTTAGGTTTTTAAGATTTAGGGTTTAGGGTTTAGGGATAGGTTTTTTTATTTATTAAATTAATAGTTTTAGGTTTATTTAGTTTAATTTTTATTTACTTTAATTTATTTTATTTTTTATTTTGATTTAGGTTTATTTTTTTTAGCTTAGTTTATTTATTTTATGTTTATTTATTTTAGTTTAGGTTTTTTATTTTAGTTTATTTTTTTAATTTAGGTTTATGTTTATTTTTATTTTTTTAGTTTAGTTTTATTTTAATTTTAATTTTTAGGTTTAGGCTTTATTTTTTATTTTTAATTTGGGTTTAGGTTTTTATTTTATTTTTTTAGGTTTAGGTTTTAGGTTTTTATTTTAGGTTTATGTTTAGGTTTTATTTTTTATTTTATGTTTAGGTTTATTTTCAGTTTCTTTTATTTTATTTAGTTTAGGTTTAGGTTTAGGTTTAGTTTATTTTAGGTTTAGGTTTTATTTGTTTTAGTTTAGTTTATTTTAGTTTATGTTCAAATTTATTTTAATTTTATTATTGGTTTAGGTTTTTTTTAGTAGAATTCAAGTTGGAAGGTTGAAGTGGAGGAGTCGGCTTTATGTGATAAAAGTTCCACTTAAACTTAAGGAAAATTTTCTAAGATGGTGGTAAGACACGCAATGCATGAGTGGATGTTGGCCAATAAAAAGTGCAAAATAAGACTAAGTTAAGTATTTAGATGGGGATGCTTAGGTGGATGGTGGCTTTACTCTTAGAGATAGAATGCAAAATGAGTATAGTGGAAAAAGTTGGAAGCTAGTGGTTAAGATTAGGAGAGTTGCCTTAGATGGTTTATTCATAAAGCATTAGTAGTTTGATTAGAGTAGATTCATTAGATTTGCCTTATGTTAAGAAAGGTGTAGACTAAAAGACTTGGTTAAGATGTATAAAAAATGACTAAGCATACTTTAAATGGAATTTGACACATAATTGGACATAATGGAGACGAAGGATTCATGTAGCTGACCCCACCTAGTGGGATTAAGGCTTGTTGTTGTTGTTGTTGTTGTTTAGGTTTTTTTTTAGTTTAGGGTTTAGGCTTTATTTTTTATTTCTTTTTAGGTTTTGTTTTGGTTTATTGTTTAGGTTTAGGTTTTTATTTAGTTTTTATTTTATATTATTTTAAGTTTATGTTTATTTTGATTTTAGGTTTAGTTTTTATATAATTTACATTTTTTATTTTTCAATTTAATTTACATATATTTTTATTTTATTTTAGTTTTTATTTTTTATTTTTTTTTTAGGTTTAGGTTTAGGTTTCGATTTTGCTTTATGTTTTAGTTTGTCTTTATTTTATTTTATTTTATTATATTATTTTGGTTTAAGTTTTTTAATTATTTTATTTTTAAGCTTTTTTTAGTTTAGGTTTAGCTTTTTAGCTTTTTAGGGTTTAGGGTTAGTTTAGGGTTTAGGGTTTAGTGTTAAGGGTTTGGAGTTTAGTGTTTAGGGTTTAGGTTTTTTTTTGGGTTTAGGCTGTTTGGTTTTTTTTGAATAGAGAGCAAATTCAGATTCATGATTTCCTTTTTTCGATTTCATCAACCAAGTAACTCACCAAGTTTTCTAAGACGCAAGCGATGACATAAATAAAAAATGAGCATATATAAAGCAAATCGAAAACCCTAGACAACTAGAATCGTCTCTATTGTAAAGACATAGTTCCATAAGCAGTAGATCAAATCAGTCGTTCTTTAGTTTCTCTAGTTCCCATCAAAATTGCCTCGACCTCTCGAGTAGCGAGATCCCCCATCATATCCTCGATCTCTCCCTCAGCCACCACCACGGCTTTAACCTCTACTTTTCCCACCTCACCACCCTAATAATCCACCTCACTTTGCCTCCAAAATCTAGATTGAGCTTAGTTGTGGTGATGTTCTTAGTCAAGGTTTATTCTTGGGGTTTAGGTTTATTTAGGTTTTTTAGGTTTAGGTTTAGGGTTTGGGGTTTAGGGTTTAGGGTTTAGGGTTAGGTTTAGGGTTTAGGGTTTAGGGTTTAGGGTTTTAGGGTTTATGCTTTTAGGGTTTAGGGTTTAGGGTTGGGGTTTAGGGTTTAGGGTTTAGGGTTTAGGGTTTAGGGTTTAGGTTTAGTTTTTAGGGTTTAGGGTTTAGGATTTAGGGTTTATGTTTTTTTAAAAATTAAGTAAACCGGTAGGTTTAGATTTATTTAGTTTATTTAGTATGTTTTTATTTATTTTGGTTTAATTGATTTTTTTATTTAGGTTTATTTTTTATTTAGTTTAGTTTATTTATTTTAGGTTTATTTATTTTAGTTTGGGTTTTTTATTTTAGATTATTTTTTCTGTTTAGGTTTAGGTTTAGGTTTATTTTTTAGTTGAGTTTCATTTTCATTTTATATTTTAGGTTTAGGTTTAAGTTTAGGTTTTTACTTTATTTTTTAATGTTTAGGTCTTAGATTTTTATTTTAGTTTTATTTTTGGTTTTATTTTTTAGTTTAGGTTTAGGTTTATTTTAGTTTATTTTATTTTATTTAGTTTAGGTTTAGGTTTAGGTTTTGGTTTAGTATATTTTGGGATTTGGTTTAAGTCTTATTTATTTTAATATAGTTTATTTTAGTTTAGGTTTAGGTTTATTTTATTTTGTTTATTTTAAATTTTTTTTAGGTTTGGGTTTTTTATAGTTTAGGGTTTATGTTTTATTTTTTATTTATTTTAATGTTTATTTTTTAGGTTTAGATTTTTATTTTGTTTTCATTTTATTTTGTTTTGGGTTTATTTTATTTTTATTTTGCATTTAGTTTTTATTTTATTTAGATTTTATTAGGTTTGTTTTATTTTTTTATTTATTTAGGTTTTTATTTTTTTATTTTAGTTTATTTTATTTTATTTTTAGGTTTAAGTTTAGGTTTTAGTTTAGGTTTTATTTTATTTTAGGTTTAGGATTTATTTATTTTATTTTAGGTTTTATTTAGTAGTAGGTTTAGGTTTTAGGTGTTTTGGGTTTTTGGTTTAGGGTTTAGGGTTTAGGGTTTTAGGGTTTATGTTTAAGGATTAGGGTTTAGGGTTTAATGTTTAGGTTTAGGATTTAGGGTTTAGGTTTAGGTTTTAGTTTACTTTAGTTTAAGTTTAGTTTAGTTTAGTTTAGGGTTAGGGTTTTTATAGTTTTATGGTTTAGATTTTAGTTTCTATTTAATTTATGGTTTAGTTATTTAGTTTTTTATTTTAAAAATTTTATTTTTTATTTATTTTATTTATTTTATTTTATTTTATTTTATTTATTTATTTTTTTTTTTATTTTAGTTTATTTTTTTTTTAGTTTAGGTTTATGTTTATTTTTAGTTTATTTTATTTTATTTAATTTAGTTTTATTTTAGTTTATTTTAGTTTTTATTATTTTTAGTTTATTATTTAGTTTAGTTTATTTATTTATTTTGTTTTAGGTTTACATTTTTTTACTTTAGGGTTTATTTTAGTTTATTTTATTTTATTTTTTAGGTTTATTTTTTTTTGGTTTTAGGTTTTTTATTTAGTTTATTTTTTATTTAGGTTTTGTGCCACTATCCTTCATGATCTTTGATAGGTGGGAGCCACGATAAAATTGTATACTTTAGAGGATGTTGCAACACCGGTGGTAACAAACTCCTCTTCCTTTTCATAGTCATCGTGTTATTTGATTGTGAAGCCAATGGTTAGGTGAAGACTTTGAGTTAGATCACCTATTTATCAAGAGGCTTTGCTTGTTGAGGGTGATTGTAGCGACCTCATTGTAGAAATAGAAACTCTTGTCCCTTGTTGATTACATTCTTTAAGCATGAAATGCAAACCACAGCTATCCGAATAACATGCCATTGAGATTCTTCTCAAGAATATCCATGGCCAGGTCGCATTCATGCTTAAGGTCTTTACCATCAAAACATTTGAAAAATTAATCAACAAGGTGACTAGCATGCAAAAGGAAGCCAAATAGTTGCCCTTTCCTAAATCCAACCGAAGGTGTTTGAGAAGTCGAGATAGTTGTGTCGTGGACGGAGGAAGTAGCGGTGAGTTCGGTATGAGAGACTATGAGCAGCCTCCTTTGCCACCTCCTCTTCCACCACCTCAACCATCATATCGGCCACCAGCTACCACAATGACCATTTCCACCACCTCAGCAGGCTACCCAGTAGAGGTATTCATATCCATCACCAGGCAGCTACTTTCCACCAACTCTTGTCGATAAATTGAATAAGCCATATTCATTCTAGAGGGAGGTAGTTAGGAAAATCTTTAAGAATCTCTTAAATAAACTTGACTTTCTATTACCAAAGCCTAAGAGGCCAGAGGAAGTGGGAAAAAGCAATGATCCTAGCTATTGCCCCTACCACTGCATGTTAGGCCATGTCTTAGAGTATTGTAACACTTTTAAGGACTAAATTGAGCACAGCTACAAGTTGAGAGCCATAGTTATCCCTAAGGAATAGTTATTAGAACAACCATCCAATTCTATTAGAATAATCCTTATGGATACTTGTAGTCCTCTTAAGACCAAAGAAGGTTACAATATCTCCCTATCTCGAACCTCTAAGAAGATTATTTCTAAGATCAAGAAGCTTTCTTTGCATGTGCCTGAAATAGCTCAAACCTCCAACACCATAGAAGGTTTGCTAGTTGTAAATGACAATTCGGGGATGGTGATAGCCCGGGGATACCAAGTCATTTTCTAACATATCATCTATAAGAGATTCTGCTTATATTTTCACTTCTAATGATTTTATTTCTACATTGAAAAAAGTCTAAATACAAATAATAGCTCTAGTACTTTCGATCCTTTCCTTTTTGATTCAGAGTTGTACTATCCTTCTCCGAATCAATTGGGTTCACCTCTTGAGATTGGCAGTCAACTTACTTTGAGGATCCCATAGGAAGGCTAAATATGCTGATGAAGGTAAAACTTTTCATAAGCTCATCATTCCAAGATGTCACTGAAATCAACCTACGTAGTGGCAAAGTTCTACCTCCTATGGTAGCCCTTCAAGATAAGGGTAATCAAGTCATTAGTTCTAATGAGCATATAGCCCCTCCATAGGATGCTCCACCCATGGATATGCTTGTGGAGGACCAAGCCATAGTTGATTCCAATGTCATAGCTCACCTTAAAGTTTCCGTAAGATAAGCATGCCCATCCAAAGAGATGAGAGAATCTATAATCAAGGCCTTACTTGATCTAGAGATATGCTTAGCTCAGCTGGCGCTACTAAAGAGGAGGCATTCCACTAGAAGGACATCTTCGAAGTTACATTCAACGATGAAGACTTACTCTAGGATAACTAAAGCCTCTTTACATTACATTGGATGTTTGGATATAAACTATCAGAGTTGGTTGACCAGTGTATCAGTCAACATTATGAGTCGAAGAACCATTGCCTACTTGAGGATCGACATCTCTAAACTCCGAAAATAAAGGATGATGTTGAGAGGATTCAATGAACAAGGGGAGAGGGCCTTATTTTGTTTATTTTTGGATGTATGGGGGGGGGGGCAAGGGGACACCATGTAGATCATAGGGGGGGTACTTTTTGAGGTGATCAGGTACACCATTGATGTATGATGTACTATCTCAAAAGATTGAGGCATCAACCTACAATGGACCTAATAACATAATAAGAACTCCTAAGGCATGATGGGTCTATGAATGTACCTGAGATTTTTCCCCTACTTTACATGGATGAATAAAGTAGGATTTATATTAAACCAGGTTCTTATGTTCCATAAGGAGGCAAGCCTCCATAGTTAATTACATCTTAAGAAATGAAATTTCCTAAGAATACTCTCAATTAAAGTTTGACAATTATCATCTCCAAAGATTTCAAGGTTAGGCTACCAAAGGATTGATTGTATTTGGAAAATCAATTGGGAAATTTTAAGGAGAAGACTTTGGAATCCAAATGAAATAAGTAGGAAATTCTCATGATACTTAGAAGCCTAGTGAGCATTCCAATCTATCCTATGGTTGGGATTTATAATTTTGAAGTTGAGGAGATTTATATGTTTCGAGTTGAAATTTAATTAGATTATTAGGGATTATAATCCACCAACATAAGTTTGTGGGAATGCCTAAGAGGTGAGGATTTATGCTCGTAGCCCAAAGGAAATAGCTACCTTATATCCTAAATCTAGGGAGCTTTAGTACGAGCTAAAGCACGACCAAAATCTAAGCGATAGTTGGACATAAGGGTTTACCTCCATAAGAGAAAATAAATTGTCCAACTTCTGGACTTATAATCACTTGGAGTTTTCACCAGCTAACTCCTCCTACAATTTTAAAACCAAGTAGTCCAGTCTTATGAATTTCAAGATAGCTAGGGTAGTAATTTAAGTAGAAAGAGACTAAAGTGGTAAACACACTCCCTAAGAGACTAGAGCATGAGTGGTATGAGCATATGACTTAATCTATAGAAGCAAAATATTTTAAAATTTAATTTCATTTTAGACACATCATTTTGATAAAGGCTTTAGGATTTCATATATCTAAATGTATGATGAAATAGGTTATGGGTCAAATTAGCTAGAAGAAGGTGTTCTCCGACATAAGGGATGCCCTCACAGGTGAAGCATTTCTTTATCATGCAAGGATGGAGATCCTTCATGTTCAAGAGAGAAAGAATATGCATGCATGATGTGAAACATACAACAATATAGCTAAGGGGTTGCTAAATCTTTTAAATATCTTATTTATTTCTTAGGATTTATGATGATGATATGAGTTGCTTAAAATTTAGTTATGAGTGATTAGTTGGGTAGAAAAGTTAGTATTATCCTAAGAGCCTAATTGTTTCCAAGCCACACATTAAAGCATCAATAATTTAAGAACTATGAAAAGCATGCCATCCTAACGCACAATGTAAACATAACATCAAATAATTATATAAACTATTGTAAGAGAATAAGAGGTCGGTGCAATTGGGTACCACCGTACAACCTGAAGAGATAAAAGATGGGTAGCTGAGCTTATACAACCTGGAATATGAAAGAATAATTATAATTATATTAAATGTTATGGGGGTCTTCTTTCTTCATATCTCTATTTATTATTTGGTTCCTTCTTTGATTTGGATGGTGCTTGCTTCAAAGGCATCATAGGGCACCCAGACAAGGCCTTCTAGCCACTGCTCATCCTAATCCGCCATAGCACTAATCCTAATTCCTATTGCAAAAATTACATTTATGTAGGTAAAGTAAATCTAACTACACTTGCAAAATAGAGGTTTGCTAATTATACATATAATCCCAAGCAGTTGTATTTATAATTTGGACTTAGCACCCTACACATGGGTAACTAAGCCCACTTATCCTAACTTGGATTATGGTTAAAGATTTAAGCATCCTATAAAAAGAGCATTCACATTTATTTTTAAGCATCCTTAAGCATAATCCCCTACAAAAAATATGATTAGGCTAATATTGGCCTATCATCAAGTCTACGAAGCATACACCCTAACATTCAATCTAAAATAATACATCATAAAACAAAACATACATCACATCATACACCATCCTAAGTTAGAGCTATAAGTGGTGACTTAATTCTAATGTGTGTATTAAGGCTTGTGTGGTAAGTCTTCCTAGGCATTAGTGTGTATTTTCTAAGTGTAGAAGGATTCAATTTAACATGAATGGTTGATTTCACTTGAAGTAATTTAATTTATTTGAGAATTTTAATTTGTGTTTTATTTTGTTTCATTTGATTACACTTAGCAACTAAGTGTTATAAAGAGAGGAAAAGAGGATTGTCCTCTTTCATCCCTACCTTAAGTTCTAAAGTATATTAATTTGATTTAGTTCTCTTTAGTGAATGGCATATTAAATGATTTAATTAATCCTATGTTTAGGTTCACTTTAAATAATCCTATTCAAAATGAACGGCATCTTAAGATTAATTTAATTGAATCACTATCACATGAAATATATTAAATCATTCCTTTCCATCACATGTAACATGCATATGATTTAATCCTAAGTATATCGATACATGCAAGATATTTTAGCACACTTAAATGATGAATGTATGTATATGTTTAGAATTTATATTTTATTTGATTGAATTATTTAAACATTTTAATTTAAAACTTTATCCAAATTATTATACAAAAAATACATAAGGATGAAATTAAATAGGCATGTGTCGTTGTTAAATAAGGGAAGTGAGGTAATCAAATGACCTCCTTAGAGTAAGCTATCAGCTCGAATTCTCAGGATGTCCAGACTATATACCCATTTGCATTCAAACATATGTAAATTCATATACATGAACATAGGAAGTAAGCTCCAAATCATATGGCTATTTAATTCAACCACTTAATCAATTATGAATGCATGTAATTTTAATGTAAAATGGGATTTTCAATCACTAATCACATATACATATACATGTACAAAGATATAGGCAAGTACGTGTCATTGTTAAACCATAAAAGTGAGGTAATCAAATAACCTCTTTGGGGCTAACTAAAGCCTCGTATTCCCAGGATGTCCAGAATATATACTTGCTTTTCTTGGACATACATGGATGTATACATAAATGAGGGAAAAACCATGCAAAGATTGTATTTTTTTTAATTGAATCATTTATACGTGTTGTTAAAATATGGAAGTGATGTAATCAAATGACCTCCAAAAAATATTCTTGGGATGTAAATATACCCATTACTATTCAACCTTATATAAATCAACACATGAATAGGAAGAGAACTCAACATTAAATGACCTCTAATGCATATGTATTTATAACTAGCATCATAATACATTATTATTCATTTATAAGCTTTTGAAAAATACATTTTGAATTAAAAGTGATAATAGCAACTCATATATTAAATTAAATCAAAGGAAAGAGAACTCAACATTCATACACATAAGCTCTAAGCACATGCATTTCTTATGTATTTATAACTAGCATCATAATACATATTATTATTCATTTATAAGCTTTTGAAAAATACATTTTTATTTAAAAGTGATAATAGCAACTCATATATTAAATTAAATCAACACATGTAAGCTTACATAAATGAAATACATTTTATTTTACTTTATTTTGAAAACATGGATGCATGAAGTCAAATGACATACCAAATTTAACATGATTAGAAATATGACAATCAAATATAAGCATGTGATTCATTCAAAGAAACTAGTTCTTAAGGAAAATCAAATCAAATAAGATTATTTAAAGCAAACCAAAGCTTCTTTATTAATTAAGTTTTTGATTTGATTTGATTTATAGAGGAGAAGAGAAATCATCACTTATTATTTTAAACCCATTCCTACAATAGTGATTTGATTTAATTTAAAGAAATGTAATTAAGTTGATTTTAGGGGTAAATTTAGTTAAACCATTAATTAGATGAATTAATTACCCTTACATAAGTCACCTTAAAGTAATTAACAAAATATTTATGAGCCAACATGATATGCATGAAAATAAACTTATAATGATCCAAGGAAATAAAAGGGGCCTAATGCAATTGGCTCATGATTAATAGTTAATTAGATTAAGGGACTTAATGAATAACTCTTATAATTTTCTCACACATGTGGACTAACCATAATTTCATTAAACCCCTTTAAGTTATTAAACACCTAAAGATCTACCCCATGATTTAATTAATTAAGGTCTGATGTGATTATGATTTTAATTTGATTAAGTGATTTAATTAATTAGTTAAATCTTAATTAATTTCATTTATAAAATGGTTGAAATGAACTTAAATAAAAAGGTCCCAACCCTATTCCTTAGTTTAGTTCTGTTGAGCAATGACTAATAAACTTAATTAACCAATTTATTACTATTCATGAGATTAATTAATCATTAATTAGCTTAAAAGAGTAGTTAAGGTTCAATTAGTCAATTTTGCTAATTAAGTGAGCAATAAATCCCATGAAAATCATGGGAGGCAGAGGTCATCCCATTAAATTAACTCACAAAATTTAGGATTAATTGCCCAAGTAATTAATGAGTAATTAAGTTAATTAATTTTATAATTAAACCTAAATTATTATTTGAAATTAGTTAAGTTCATTTTTTATTAATTCCCCTATGAAATACCTTTAAAATGAGTATTTATTTGCATTTTGTTTATTTCTCTATGATTATTTATAATTTTTAGAAGTTTCAGCCATTTAAAATGATTAATTAAGCCTAATTAAAGCCTAATCCTAAAAGCACCTCATGATGCACTGATGCGGCGTGCTTTCCACATGGCACCGTGGGATTGGCTACTTAAAACTTATCCAACTCAACTCCTATGTGGTGGTGGTGAATGCACTTTCTCATCTGCCATATGATCTAAGATCAGACGGCTATGATTAATCCCATAGCTTAATAGGATTAAATCAGATTAATCTAGTGGATCTAATCACCACCATCCATTTTGATCATGCGAAATAGACAATGCGTGGTCTAACATCATGTGAGTGAGGGAGAATAGAGTCTGTCCGCCATTGCTCACTTGATCCAAGCGCTCAAGCTTGGATCAATTCCAAAAGGATTCCACACCTTCACGGCATCGATCGGAGGAGATCCAATAGTCAAGATCACATGAGATGCAAGTTTTCTTCAAAAACCTCCAACACATTTTTTCCTAAGGATTTGTTTCCAAAGCATACCTCGTCGAAGCTGAAGACCAGCGGCTCGAATGATTAAGGAAGCTTCATCTAGTTGAGATGAAGCCCTATTGACCAACAATTGGATCAATTTCTCAATGTTCACTTGAAAGGCCATGAACCAACAATTTGGAGCTCTACTTTGATCGAAGTCCTACCTTTAGTGCTAAAGAAGCTTAGGAGAAGATTCATTCTTGCTCGACGAGGCCTAGGGAAGGTGTGTGCAAAGTTAATTTGAGTTTGATGGAGAAATGGGGAAGTTAGGTCAGAAATGGGAGTGCCCTATTTGGGATGGACGGGAATGGCATTTTTTGATCGAGGAACGAGCTTGGGAGGTTAGGGAATGGCTCTAGTAGCTCTCATCTGTGTAGGTAGGGCTCTGAGGAATGATTTTTGTGTGTGTTTGAGTGTAAACGAGCGGGTGTATACCCCCCTCCCCCACCTTCATGATCAGATGGTGGGATCCTGTTTGGCTTCTAGTGGTCGTCCGACCATCTCAAGGAGTCATGGGTGGAAGAAGGTGGTGAGTTGGCTCAACTTGGTTGGTTGAAGGTGTGGAGGTGGCTACCAAGGAGGAATCATGGGTATCCTATGGGTTTTAAATGCTCCAATGGGGAGGGTGAGGTGATTTCACCTCCCATGGGTCATGGTCAACCCAACCACCCATTGGGTCAGGTTGGGCAGTGTCCTAGGCACCTAGGTAGACCATTGGGAAAGTACCAAGTGGCCAAGGAATGAAAATGACCACTTACATGGGTGATTTATCTCATGTGATGTCATTGACCCAAGGGTAGAATGATCATTTGGCATTGGATTTGAATTGGATAGATTTAAAAGGAGAAAAAAGTGGATTAGCTCAAATTTCATGTCAATTGGAGTTGATTTGGTTTGGCTCAATTTGACTCATTTAGGTCAAATTGGGTAATGTTGGGTCAAGTTGACCAATTGGTCAAATTGGGTGAAAGCAAGGGTTGGATCAAGTTCACATGATCAGTTGGGATGTTTTTGTTAAATTGGTTTCATTTAGTTTGGCTTAGATTTGATTTTGGCTCATTTGAATTCATTTGGGCCAAATGGGTTAAGTTGACCAATGTGATTGCCAAATTAATTGTTGGGTGTTGGTTTGGTTTAGTTGACCAATTAAAAAATTGTAGGCTTTAGTTTCAATTAATTTGAATTTGGTTTTGATTTAGACTTTAGGTCAATTTGGGCTAAGTACGTTAATTGGTTTTAGTTGGGTCCAATCATGGCTTTGGTCAAGTTCAACAATCAATTTGGAATGAACTTGAGCAATTAGTTGCAATCAATTTGGTTTATATTTTGATTTGACCCAATTTGGTCTTTTAGGTCAACTTGGGTCTACTTGGGTCAAGAGGGCTAATTGGGTTTTGTTTGACTCAATTGAAGGTCAAGTCATATTCAAATATTAATTTTGATTTGGTATGAATCATTGGTTTCAAGGGATTTGGCATATATTGCAATTTGGCTAGTTTAGGTTCATATGGGTTAAGGGGTTGACTTGGTCAAATGACCAGGTTGACTTGGTTTGACCCAATTTATGACAATTGATCAACCTAGGATGATCAACAATCATGATGGGAGGTTTTAAAGGGATTGGTTCAATCTAATTTGGGTAGGATTAGAACTTGGCATAAATAGGTCAAATTGGTCACTTTGGGTCAAGTGGACCAATTGGGTTTAGTTGGCTTGATTTTGGGTTGAGTTTGATTTAGTTGAGTTTATATATGGATTTAGGATTGATATATAAATTCAATTGCAATTGGCTTGGGTTCAAATGGGTTTTGGTTGATTTCAACATTTGAAGTCAAAAGGTTAAGTTGTGTTTGACTTGGGTTGATTTTTGTTTGGCTTGATGATTGCATATTTCATTTGTATTTGCAAATATGATTGAAGGTATGATTGATTCATAAGAAAATCAATTGAATTTTGGTTTTGGAATGAAGGAATTTGGCTAAGTTGGGTCATGTTGCTTAGGTTTGGATTTTGATTTGGTTTGATTTTGTTTTGATGATTTAATGTATATTTCATTTAAATTTATAAAGATGATTGAAAATATGATTGATTTGTAAGAAAATCAATTGAGTTTGACTTGATTTGGATTAAGATTTGGTCAAGTCCATAGGATAGGTCATATGCCTTAGGAAGGGTTTTGATTTATTTGATTTAGTTTGATTTAGTTTTGATCATTTAAAATGTAAAATTTGAAGAAGATATAAATTATAGTCAATTGAAATTTATTTATTTGGGTTTTGGGGAGGTTTGTTGGAATTTGATCATGGTTTGAAGGTTTGAATCAGATTTGGATTTTGAATTGAACAGGTTTGAATATGATTGGATTTGGGTTTATAGGTAGGTGGATTATCTAATCCACCCCAAAACCCCATAACCTAAGTCTTTAGCTTAAATTAAAAATTTATGTCTTATGATGGGGAACTCTAAGAAGATCCAGAAGATTAAATTACACTCAAATGACCCCGGGAAATAGATGTTTAGAAGACCGAAGATATGTTTAACATTATAGACTCGGATACATCTTTCAACACTTTGCTTGGGAGACCATGGATACATGAGAACAATATAGTTCCATTCCCTCTATATCAGTGTATGAAGTTCGTGAGAGGTGGGATCGTCTACTGTGTCAAAGAGATCTCAGACCATTTATAGTTCATGAGATTGGCATATATGAGGATGTGGCTTACTACCTCCCTCAAAATCAACAAGTATATTCTCATAAACTTGGCCAAAGTTTAAAAATAAAAGAAAAATAAAAGTAAAGAAAAATGAAAAATAAAATAAAAGGGAGTGAACATAGACTTGGAGGAGGAAGTGGAGCCTAACATTAGATTCCACCCATAGTTCGTTACTCCATTCGAACATATGGGTAGGATGACCTGACCTCCATCAGGCAGAAGGGAGTTGAGGGGAGGCTAGAGGTGGAAAACCTTTATTGGCCACCAAATAAATATATGTCCCTGAGGACACGCTATCCATATAGACTTAGAATCTAGTTCATAGGATGAGTCTTATATGGTTAGCACACCACCACTCTTCTGTAGATTCCCTTAGAGGTGACACGAGCCACATAGTGAAGAGCTCCAAAGCAAAACCATAAGTGTATCCAAGTCTATATGTGAAATAGTTAGGCATCAATTGGGAACTTAGGTCTAACCCCACTTTCCTCTCAAAAGCTTAGTGTTTGGTAGTTAAGGAAGCCCCTAAGTCATCCCTGTGAAGACTCGAGTTTCTTGTTGGGAGTATCATCCTCAAGTCAAGTTGATGTAGAACTTGAGGATGTTTCATATAAAGATTTAATAGAATTACCTTTTGATTGGTACTTGCCTTGTGTTCATAATTTAGAAAAGAAAGGGTTAATCCCATATATTTGGTGAAAGCACATGTCAAAATACTTCAAAAGAATATGGAAGAACAAATGCAAAAGCTCTCAATCAAGACCAAGACTTGGATTTGGTATAGTTGGTCCAGTTGATGATGATAATTACTGCTTAATCATCACCAATCATTTGGATTCTGATAGGTTCTTTTCAAATCACATTAACTCATATGAGGAGCTATGCTTAGAAACTTTAGATGATCTAGATAATTTTGAAGTCAGAGATGCACTGCCAGAGTTTGAAGAAGAGATCAAGTCAATCATCGATGAGCTCGAGAAAATTAACTTAGGAATTGAAGATGTAAACGCTTGACATACATCAATTCTTTGTTGAATGAAATTAAAACCAATGACTTAGTTAGGCTATAGATTCAATTTAAGGATTGCTTTGCATGGAGTTATGAAGGGATGCCATGATTGGCTCTAGACATAGCAGTCCAAAAACTAGCAATAGAGCCTACTATTAACCCTATCAAGCAAACTTCTAGATGCATGCAATTAGACATAGAACAATAGGTGAATTATGAAGTTAATAAACTAATGATGCTGGCTTCATCCAGGAAGGAAAATACCCTACTTGGTTAGTGAGCATCATCTTAGTTAAGAAAAAGAGTGGCCAAATTCACATATGCTTTGATTTTAAGGATTTAAATAAGGCATGTCCAAAAAAAAATTTCCACACTAATCTCAGAGTTGATGGTGGACATTGTCTCATCTCATGCAGTCTTCTCTTCCATGGATGGCTCATATGGATATAACTAAATAAAGATGGCCCCTGAAGATGAAATAAACACTGCTTTTAGAACCCTCGATTAGAATCTATTGCTATAAGGTCATACCTTTTAGCCTTTAAAATGTTGGTGCTACATACCAGTGGGCTATGAATCGAATCTTTGATGAACTCATTCATCATCAAGTCGAATGCTATGTCGATGATCTCGTGGTCAAAAGCAAAGAAAAAGAAGACCATCTCTTTGACTTGAGAGTAGTTTTTGAATAGTTAAGATAATTTAACCTCAAAATGAACTCCTTAAAGTGTGCATTCGGAGTAACTTCAGGGAAATTCCTTGGGTTTATTATCTGACACCAAGGAATCAAAAATTATCTGGAGAATATCAAGAAGATATTAGAATTGCCACCCCCTAGAAGGTTAACTTAACTCAGATCATTCCAATGGCAATTGGAGCATCTAAGACACTTTATATCCAACCTATCGGGAAGCTGCCAGCCATTCTTAGCAACTGTCAAAAAGGATGCCAAGTTCAAGTGGCATGATAAGTGTGAGCATGCCTTCGAAGACATCAAGAATTGCTTGATGATGCCACCAGTTCTAGCAACCCATATCCAAGCAAGCTGGTCATACTTTACACTGCTATGTTAGATGACTCCCGCTTTGTTGTGGCGACAAGTGAAGGAAAACACACTCTACCTCTTATCATCAACTGTTGATCCTAGAGCAACCAATCAATATTCTACATCCTACATTGGTTTCATGGCCATTCGAGTGTTGGGGTATCAACATAGTGGGTCTAATTAATTATCCTTCTTCCAAGGGTCATCAGTTCACCTTAGCTGCTACTGACTACTTTTCCAAATGTGTGAATGTGATTCCACTCAGAGAGGTCATAGCTTATCAAGTGCTCCAATTTTTTAGGAACCATATCGTTTATAGTTCAGAGTGCCTCAACAAATTATATCTGATAATTGTATTGCATTCAAGAGCATCGAGATCAATATTTTTTCTCAGAGATCAAGCATAAATTAGAGATACTCTACCATCAACTACCCAAGGGCAAACAGCTTAGCAAAACCTTTCAGCAAAACTCTCATCCAAATACTAAAGAATACACTCAAAAATAATAAGCGACAGTGGCATAGTAGTTAGTTGAAGCCTTGTTGGCCTACCGCACATATAGAACTCCAACTCAGTCTACATCTTTCTCCTTAGTGTATGGGTTCAAAGCCATTCTACCATTAGAAGTCCAACTCCCATCATGAAGGTTAACTGTGGGTAGCAAGATCAACAAAGTAGAATGCTAAGTTGCGATTAGAAGAGCTCGAAGGTTTGGAGGAGAGATGCTACGGGCATGCCAAAACCTCAAGTTGTACAGAGCTAAAATGATTCAAGCTCACAAGAGGTTGGCCCATCCTAAAGCTTTTCAAGTAGGAGAGCTTATTTTAGTTCTAAGGAGACTGATTGTTGCCCATCGTAAGATGGGAGGCATGTTTGAACTAACATGGGAAGGCCTTTTTGCCATAAAGAAGGCCTACCAAGGATGATCTCAAGGATATCCCAATGCTTCCAATCAATAATCACTAAAGAAATATTATAAATCATGTTTCAATATAATTATCATCCATGAAAATTCCATTTCAAATTCAATCTCTTCCATATTGAAAGTATTCTTATTTGTGAATCTGCCATGATGTGTTTAGGGTAGGTGTAAGGAACTCGAGCAACATCCTATCCTTCATCAAAACAACATAAACACATACTACACACAAACATATAAAACAAACACATATCTTTTATCTCAGGCTAGTATGAGTTGAGATAATTCCCCCAGTGACACTCACTCAGTAGTTACTCTAGGTCGGCCTGATGTTCTACCCTGCTAGTGTGTCACCCTAGTGGTCTTCTTACTTTGGAAGACATAAGTCTGCTATATGCTTTCCTTCCTTACTTTGCCACTGCACACCGATGAGTGCCTTACTAGTTTGGTTGGCCTTACTATATGGTCAGTAAGCTATCTCTTGTTGGCTTCATTTAAGAGGATGTGAGTTTACTATGCTTTCATCTTGGATTAGCATTCATACACTAACTAGGTCAAGTATATTTGAGGTTTTGTATAAGTCCCCTAACGACTCCTTTCCTCCTGACTACTTCAAGTTTGGGTCCAGTCGTTCCTCACGGCTCCCCACTTAGTAGCCACTTTAGGTTAGATAACATTTGTCCTGTCGACGACAGACTATCTCAGAGATTAGTTTTGCTTGGAAAGTTGTAAGCCTACACACTTTCTTTCCAAATTGATCATTGGACATGGAAGGGCCCTTTAGGTTGGTTGGTTCTCACTATGCTGACGGATACACCTTAGTTGGTTAGCTCTCACGATGCTGACGGATACACCTTAGGTTGGTTTGTTCTTGCACCTTAGGATACACCACTCATGGAAGATGTAATTCTGCTATGCTTTCTCTTTGAGTTGGCCACCGTACACCTATAAGGTTTCTTTTCGGCTCGTGATAACGCCCTCACCTTCCCTGTGGACACTATAATTGAACCACATCATTTGCGACCCCATTTAGATATTACCCGGGTTACTATCAGATTGGACAGTCCCCCTTTCCTAGTAACCACCCCTTTGGTTGGAGAATTTTTCCTATAGATATGTAGATTCTCCCTTGGTCCAATAAATCTGAGATAAGTCAAGACCTACATAGCCCCTGCTCAATGTGTTCCCTTGCACACCAACAAGGTCCAGACAAACATATAAATAAAATATATATTCACTTGTGGATTAGTTGGACACCCCTAGCGGTACCATTTCCCAAGCAGGTATCCTATCTTTAGGGCAGTGTTAGCAAAACTCCCTATAAGAATCGTCTGACTACTCTTGAGTTGATAAAGGTCCCCAGTGCCATTCACTCAGTAGTCACCCCTAAGTTGAGTTTGATTTGTTGTGCTACCAGCAGGTCATCCCAATGGTTGTTCCCTACTTTAGAAGATGTAAGTCTGCTACACATTCTTCCTAGCACAGTTGTTGCACACCGAAAGGCAACCCCTTAGGTTGGCTAGCTTTATCCCACTGCCACTAGACTATCCATTTGGAATTATAAATTTGAGATAGGACCAGTCTGATATAGCCCCATCTCTGCATCCAACACTCCATGTCCATTAACTCAAATTAAATTAAACCCAATATGATTTTCCCTAATGGAGTTAAATGATACCCTTCTCCCTCATCGTGCCCCATATCATATATAAACAAGTCAAGCAAATAAATGAAATTCAAAACTAAAATCCCTAGTGGAGCCAAATTAAACCAACTCCCCTTGGTAGAGTCTAAATCAAAAAAATCCAACCAAACTCTTATTCCCAATGGATACATCCCCAAACAAATCTATGAAATCAAACTCAAATCCCAATCCTCAATGGATAGCATGAACCTGCTTCCATAGTGGAGGTTCATATACCATCCCCAAAGAACTATATTCTCGCAGATGCCACCACATAAAATAAAACAAATTAAAGTCAATTCGATCTTAATCCCCACTGGATTATAGATTCTTATCCCCAATGGATCTTCTTTCCATAAATCATATAATCAAATCAAATTTAAACCTTATCCCTAACATATTTCTTTCTTCTATGCCTTGGACATAGATCCCTCACATATAATGTCCAATGCATGTGTGATCCCCTAGCGGATCTCCCTCCATGTCCTTAACATGGAATTCTCATCAATTCTTATTTCCTCTCTTATGCACACCTTTAATACTTCAACTGAAAGCCTAATAATGTATTCATTCAAATTACATCATATTAACATTGTAATCAATATTTTATGATTTGTGATGGTGCAAGCTCAAACTAATTATACAATATCATGCTAAACATATTATTATGTGAATTAACAAACTATATTATATTATATGATGTTATATTATAATTTGCTATAATATAATATATTGTCTAACATTACACCTCATTAGAATAACTTAAAAGGAACAAATAACAAAATTTTCTCAAAATATGAATAATGTTCATTTTGGATGTAAAAATTGTAATTTTCTAAAATGGTACAAAATAGGAAAATTTTGGTGTTTCTTCTTGGTGTGTGCCATCAATTTGGCCAAATTCTTCTATTTCAACCTTCAAAATAACATTTTTGTGAGTGTATTATAATAAAAGTAGAACATACTTAAATGTACAATAATATTTAGTAACACACCACTACATTCATATATATGTGAAGTTATATTGTTATGTACATTATATTTCAATATGCTTTCATATAATATATTATCTTACATTACACCTTAAAATGAATCACTTTAAGCAAAAAAATTTATAAAATTTGGTTGAAAATGAACATTTATTTTGGATGCAAAATTCCATTCTTTTAATTAAATTAAATGACCCCAATGATGTTCCTAAACCAAATCCCCATCATCTCCCTATAAATTTATTTTAAGAATTATACTAGCACAAACTCTACTACATCATACTATAATAAACTAAAATATGCTAAACAATAAGTAGTAATACACAATAGTATGTTATAATGCATGTTGCTACTCTATGTTATGGCATCCTATATTATAATACACTAAAACATATTATATTATATTATATTATATTGCATATCACATCACAAGGGATTGCTTAAGATAAAAATCAAAAAATTAGTCTAAATAATAAAAAACTATATATTTAAGTCATATCAGTTACATATTTATAATCGAAACAATATATTATGATGTCATGCTCTACTTATTATGAATTTGGCCAAATTCCACCATTTTAAAGTCTAAAATAACATTTTTATAAATAATGCTAGTGTAGGCTTGACTGCATGATTGTAAAATACTAAAAGAATTTAAAATGTGTAGAACAATATATTATGACATATAATGATATACTATACTACAACATATAATATTTATTTTGAACATAAAATCTTACTTTTTAGACTACAAGTGGCATAGCACACCTTTGGTACTACAACCAAATTCTTCAATTTAACAAATTTCAACATCTAATTTATTAAATAAATATTTTTATTATTTATCTTAATATAGACTATAAGGCACAATACCAAATATACTAAAACATTTGAAAACATCTTATAACATCCAAAAACACATCACTACATGCTCAAATATATGATGTTACATTATACTATAATATATGGTATTATAATAAAATTTAGGGTTAAGGTTTAGGGTATTGAAATCTCTAATAGTCAATGGAAAGTCTCTTTAAGACATTTTCTTTAGCTACCATAACTAAGTTAGGATTAGGTCATTCTTTAGATCTACTCCTAATGACATCTTTATTCATGGTTTAGGGTTTAGGGTTAAAGGTTTTTGGTTAGTTTAGGGATTATATTTTAGAGTTTAGAGTTTGGGTTTAGGGTTTAGGGTTTAGGGTTTAGGGTTGTAGGTTTAAGGGTTTAGGGTTTATGGTTTTAGGCTTTAGTGTTTAATGTTTAGGGTTTTGGGTTTTGGGTTTAGGGTTTAGGGTTTAGGGTTTTAGGGTTTTGGATTTTGGGTTTGGGGTTTAGTTTTTCTTTTAATAGAGAATAAATTCATATTTAACATTTATTCTTTTCAATTTCTTCGACCAAGTAGCACCCTAAGTTTTCTAAGACATAGGCGATGACATAGATAGAAAAGGAGCTCCCATAGAGCAAATCAAAACCTTAGTAGAACGACTCTACTATAAAGACACCATAAGTAGGATCGCCATTCGCTTTTTTCTAGTTCCCTAACCACCCCTCTCGAGTAGTAGAATCCACCATCATATCCTTGAACTATCCCTCCTCCACCACAATGGCTGAAACCTCCATCATTTTTCTCGCCTCCATAACCACCACTTCTCTGACCACCACCTTCATATCCACTCCAAGCATCTCAATCACTAACACCACGAATCACGCCTTTCACCTAGATTTTGACGTAATTGATGGTGATGTTCCTACCGTCAAGGTTCTACCCATTCTTAGGGTTTGGGATTAGTTTAGGGTTTAGGGTTTTTTTAGGGTTACTTTCAGGTTTAGGGTTTAAGGTTGTAGGTTTTAAGGTTTAAGGTTTAGGGTTTAGGGTTTTTTGGGTTTAGGGTTTAGGGTTTAGGATTTTAAATTTAGGGTATAGCATTTAGGGTTAATTTTAGGGTTTAGGGTTTAAGGTTTAGGGTTTAGGGCTTAGGATTTAGGATTTAGAGTTTTGGTTTTTTTAAGGTTTAGGTTCATTTAGTTTATCTTTTATTTATTTGAGTTTATTTTATTTTTTATTTTTATTTAGGTTTATTTATTTTAGTTTAGGTTTTTTATTTTAGTTTATTTTTTTAAGTTTGGGTTTATTTTTTAGTTGAGTTATATTTATATTTCACTTTTTAGGTTTCGGGTTAGGTTTTTATTTTATTTTTTTAGGTTTAGATTTTAGGTTTTTATTTTAGGTTTATTTTTAGGTTTTATTTTTTAATTTAGGTTTAGGTTTATTTAGATTATTTTATTTTATCTAGTTTATAATTTAGTTTAGGTTTAGCTTATTTTAGGTTTAGGTTTAGGTTTTATTTATTTTAGTTTAGTTTATTTTAGTTTAGGTTTAGGTTTATTTTATTTTATTTTTATTTTAGGTTTAAGATTTTCTTAGTTCATGGTTTATGTTTTTTTTATTAATTTTTATGTTTTATTTTTAAGGTTATTTTTTTGGTTTAGGTTTTTATTTAGTTATTTACTTATTTTATTTTTATTTTAGGTTTAATTTTTATTTTATTTAAGTTTTTTATTTTTTAGTTTAGTTTAGGTTTTTATTTAATTTATTTTAGTTTAGTGTTAATTTTTTATTTTATTTTCTTTTTTGATTTAGGTTTAGGTTTAGGTTCAGTATTAGGTTTTAGTTTATGTTTTTATTATTTTTTATTTTATTTTATTTTTGTTTAGGTTTTTTATTTATTTTATTTTTAGGATTTATTTAGCTTAAGTTTAGGTTTTTAGCTTTTGAGGGTTTATTTTTTTAGGGTTTATAATTAGTTTAGGGTTTAGTGTTTAGGGTTTAGGGTTTATGGTTTAGGGTTTAGGGTTTAGGGTGGTTTAGGGTTTAGGTTTTAGGTTTAGGGTTTAAGTTTTCTTTTAATAGAGAACAAATTCAGATTCAATATTTCTTCTTTTTGATTTCATCAACCAAGTAGCACCCCAAGTTTTCTAAGACACAAGCGATGACATAGATCAAAAATGAGCACCCATAGAGCAAATCAAAAACCTTAGATAACTAGAACCATCTCTTCTGTAAAGACACAGTTCCATAAGCAGTAAATTAGATTGGATGTTCTTATGTTTATCTAGTTCCCATGACAACCACCCTTGCCTCTCAATTAGGATCTACCTTCATATCCCCATTCTCTCCCTCTGGCACCACCATGGATGTAACCTCTACGCTTGTCCGCCTCCATAACCACCACTACTCCAACCAACACCTCCATATCCAACATCACCGCCAGATCCCCCACCCCCACTGTGATAACCGTCGCGTCTGCCATCGCCTCGACCACCCGATCTAGATTGAGCGTAGATGATGGTGATGTTCATGCTATCAAGGTTTTCCCCATTGTTAGGGTTTAGGGTTTAGGGTTTAGGGTTGTAGGTTTCAAGGTTTAGGGAGCAGGGTTTAGGGTTTAGGTTTAGGGTTTTATGGTTTATGGTTTAAGATTTAGGGTTTTAAGGTTTAGCGTTTAAGGGGGTTTAGCGTTTAGGGTTTAGGGTTTAAGGTTTTAGGATTTAGGATTGTAATATTAGGGTTTTAGGTTAAGGGTTTAGGGTTTAGGGTTAGTTTTAGGGTTTAAGATTTAAGGTTTTTTTTAAATTACGTAAATTGGTAGGTGTAGGTTTATTTAGTTTTTTTATTTAATTGAGTTTATTTTATATTTTATTTTTATTTAGGTTTATTTCTTTATTTAGTTTAGTTTATTTATTTTAGGTTATTTATTTTAGTTTAGGTTTTATATTTTAGTTTATTTTTTAGGTTTAGATTTATTTTTTAGTTGAGTTTATTTTAATTTTAATTTTTAAGTTTAGGTTTTATTTTTTATTTTTAAGTTTAGGTTTAGGGTTTTATTTTATTTTTATAGGTTTAGGTTTTTGATTTATATTTTATGTGTTTTTTAAGGTTTTAATTTTTTTTTTAGGTTTAGGTTTAAGTTTAGTTTATTTTAGGTTTAGGTTTTGGTTTTATTTATTTTAGTTTAGGTTTAGGTTTATTTTATTTTATTTATTTTATTTTTATTTAGGTTTAGGTTTTTTTTGTTTGGGGTTTAGGTTTTATTTTTTATTTATTTTTAGGTTTTATTTTTAAATTTATTTTCAGTTTTAGGTTTTTATTTAGTTTTTATTTTATTTTATTTTAGGTTTATTTTATTATTATTTTACATTAAGTTTTTATTTTATTTTATTTTATTTTAGTTTAATTTTATTTTTATTTTATTTTATTTTTAGGTTTAGGTTTTAGTCTAGGTTTTTATTTTATTTTAATTTATTATTTTATTTAGTTTTAGGTTTTCTTATTTAAGTTATTATTAAGTTTTATTTACTTTAGGTTTAGGTTTTCAATTTTTAGGGTTTGGGGTTTTTGGGTTTAGGGTTTAATGTTTAGGGTTTTAGGGTTTAGGATTTTAGTATTTAGGGTTTATGGTTTAAGGTTAGGGATTAGGGTTTAGGGTTTAGTGTTTAGTATTTAGGCTTTAGGGTTTAGGGTTTTGATAGTTTAGGGTTTAGGGTGCGTAGGTTTTTGGGTTAGTTAAGGGTATAGGGTTTAGGCTTTAGGCTTTAGGGTTTGGGATTTTTATGATTTAGGGTTTAGGGTTTGTTTTTTTATTTTTTTATTTTTTATTTTTTGGAAACCCCAAGTAGGGGTATTTTATTGCCACAAAAAGAGGGTTATAAGATCCTTAAAGGGGATAAACTCTAGAACTACTTGCTCAAGAGCCTGTCTAAGGAGTAAATCCCATCTAAGTACATCCAAAAGCAAAAGAAGACATTAAAGCAATCAAAAGATACAAGACATAATAAGCTAAAGGAAGATTAAGGCCAATGCTCTAGGATGTGAGAATGCATGATCATATGGAGCAAACTACAAGAAGAAGAGAGAATCAGCCGCAAAATTATAATGAGAGAGAGATTAGAATAGTTAAGGTAATATAGACAAAAAGATAGATGAAAACAATATAATATGAGAATGATAGTAAGGAATTGTGATAGAAGGCTCGGCTCAGTCACCAAGTTGGCGGATGCAAATATGAGCATCAAACTTGAAGGGTTACATCACATGAGCTACTTCAAACCAAAGGGTGAGATCATCATAGCCATCATAACAAACCTATGAGGAGGTAGCACCAGGTTGTTGATAGTCTTGTGAGCTTTATTACACCAAACCTAAACAAAATCATATCTAAAATAGAGAGGAAATTACAAAGAGGCTGAATGATAAGGTGTCCCATTCAAGAAAAGTATCATCAATATAATCATCGACATGAGAATACATAAACATAAGAGAATGAGCCATCTTAGGAGAACCTCATGAAAAGGCATATCAAGAAAGAAAGCAAACCGACATATAATCCCTCCACAAGAGAAAATTGCAGAGGAGACAACTTGCTGAAATCCTGCTAATCAAGTCAATGAGCCTATAATTAACACCATCCCAATCATATGATATATAAATGAAACTTTCAGGGCAGGAAACAACCCCCTTTTTAATGTCCATATCAGTAATTGGAAAAAGGCAATTGTAAAGGAAGGCAGCATAGCTCAACACGAATGCACCAACCAAAAATAGCACCAAGTAAAGATAGTTAGAGCAACAGCTCCAATAGCAGCATTCAGGGCCAAAATTTAGATAATCCAGCTCAACAAACAACCAAGAGAACAAGATAGCAAAAGGCGACAGCGTAATAACCACTCTTTCGAATAGATGCATAAGGCACAAACCTATCGAAGGGGGGAATAGAGACAACAATGTGTAATCTGGTCAAAAATCGGAGATGAGCAGTGACATAAATAGCATGGGCATTCAGAAAGCCAACCCCAATAGCAAAATAGCTAATGCAACATTGGAACCCACCATAAGAAAAATCAACAAGTGGATTGAAATGAGTATCAACATTAGAATCCAGAAAAATAAGACAGCGGATAACCAAGGCAAAAAAGCCTAAGACAATAATTAAAGACGCAACATCCAAAGGCAGGAAGGGACACAAATTGGCCATAAAACTCCTCAATCAGGTAGACATGGCAATAGTTAATAACCAAATAGATAGAGCATAAAAACAGTTATCTTGAAGCGACCTTCAGGACAAATCACCAAAACCATCACCATCAGACAACAATGTCGAACTGGAGCATAAGACCCTGAAATCCTACAACCAACAAAGATGGGGACAACAGAGGTGTCCTGATAAAACAAGATAGTAAATCTCCAAGACATGAAATAACCAAAATAGCAAAAACCAAAACATAATGCCACTCCGTATAAATGCAATAGATACAAGTTTGGCGAAAAAAAGATGGAGAAAACAACAGCAGAAAAGGTAGACCAATGAATTCCGATGATAAGCATAAAATAAACCAATAAGGTGGTTCAAAGCAAAGTCCACCAAGCAATCAGCAACATCAATAGAGACTGAACAAAATAATCCAAAACCCCAGAGGCAGTATGAAAAGTATTAATCCAGTTCAGCCAACAAACAAGGCAGTTAATACCAACAAGCTGGCCAAGAGTCCACCCAAAAGCATATATAAATAAAGGAAGGGATAGATAATGAATAGCTCACCACCACAAGCCAATCTAGTAAGTGACATTCAGAGAAATTAGATCAGTAGCAGGATGCTTAGTCACCATATCAATTACGCCAAGGATAATGACAATAATAACCAGTGGGTTGGTCAATAACCCAATTATGCATATAAGATAAATCATTGATTAATTCCAAGCATAACAGAAAAATGATCTTCACATTTTGCATGTTCCCATCATAGCATAGGGAGGAAAACAATAGGAAGAAAGCAACATCAGATGTTAGCATCAAAGATAGAAAGAAAACAAAGAAAACTTCTGGGCGAAATCAATTCTAAAATCAATAATGTGGACATTGTTACAGTTAATACACCCATTAGGAAAAGAAAATATTACTAAAAAGGATATAAAATAGATAATGTATGAGTTCAAGTAATTCCCACCAGTAAGCAAATACCCACAACCTCTTGCGCAGAATGATAATCCCTTGAGTAACTCCAAACCTCCTGAGCATGGAAAACAAGACTAGAAACAACAAGATTAGAGTAGCCTCAAGGTGCCATATCGACCAACAACTAAGAGAAGTTATCAACAAGTTGACCATAGGATAAGAGCCATTAAGAGTTGAGAACATAAAAGGATCCGTAATAAAAAGAAGAAATACTATGGGAAAGCAGAACCGGGATGAAAACAACAACACATGTGTGATCAAAAATAGAGTTGATATTAGTACAAATAGTTGAGAAATCATGATTCAAAGACAACCATAAATCACAAAGATAGCAATATAGAGAACCCAAAAAAGCACTAGCATTGAAAAGAATAACACAATTCCATTCTGCAAAGAGATATTAGAGTAGACATGGGATATCACAAACACAAAATATAGCAATAAGGAAAATTTACCAATTGGTGCTCAATAGTAGTCTAGAGAAAAGCATTGATTAGCGGTTGCTTAGTCACATTAAGCCCGGTATTGCCAAGGATAATGATAGTAATAACCGAGGTTGGCCAATAACCAAGTATGCATATAGGATAAACCATTGATTAAATTTAAGTAGAACAGAAGAATGATCTTCAAGATTTGCATGTTCCCATCATAGCATGAAGGGTGAAAATAACTATAGGGAAGACCAACATCATCCCAAATGTTAGCAACAAGAGCAGAAAGTGAAACAAAAAAAGAGGGTAAACACAGTATGAACCAAAAAGAGAGGTCAATAAGAAAATCCATTCCTGCAGGGAATAGGAGAAGACAGCCAGCAAAAAATAATTAATCTTCAGACAAGAGCAATAAAAGAACTTGACCAAAGCCCCAATCTCAGAAACATCCTGCACAGAAAGGATCTCCTGGGTATAACAGCCAAAAATAATCTGAATAAACTCCATCTAGGAAAAAAATAAGCATCTGAGAAAGAAATAAAATGTGGAGATTCCACCCAAGCAAAGTAAAAGAAGCATATAAAGGTAACCAAGTAATATCTAAGTTTTGCACAATAATGGTGCATAATGTGTAGGGAGGTCAACAGTAGCCTGTAAGAAAACCTGCAAAAAGAAGCCATAGCAGGTGGAAGAAAAGAAGGAAGCCCCCCACAATAAGATCCCACCAAAGGGACCCAGCAGAATCAGAAAATGGATTTCAAAGAGAGCATGCTGAATGGGATCTAGATTCCAATAAAGACAAGGACCAAGAAGATAAATATCAGTGAAAGGGCCAAAAAGCCACTTCATATAGAAGAATAAAGCAAAGGATAACTCAAAATAATAAGAAAGCGTCACTCAATCTAGAGTTAAAAGAATATGACGGCCAAGATCTAATAGAGACAAGCAACATGATAAAGCCATCCATCAGTCATTATCAAATAAAATCCAACAAAAAATTAGTAAATCATCAAAATAAATATTGCAACCAGCATAGTGGACAATAATATAATGCATAGAAACAACATAAATAACTAAGATGCTCCAAGCAATAATATCTTTGAGAACCAGCAGATTGTAGAAGTTAATGGGAGTAGCTAAACCCATCAAAATAAAAATCTCCATCCAGCAATGATAAGCCTCCTAGGATTAGGAATGCAGCCAACATTGGTATAAGAAACCCAAGTAGGATTGGGGTTATAAAACCAATAGCAGCTGACACAAAGCTCAACATAATTCCTATGCTGATTATCTGTATGCACATAGCTCAATAGTAGCCTTTTATCAATGTAAATGCTAAAAGCAATGAGCCTCCAAATGAAGGAGGAGCTATTAAAACACCAAAGCATGACACAAAGATCTAGACACCAAGTTTTTTATAGCACAGAGGAACAAAAGGAACAAAACCAAAAAGTAAAAAGCATCAGATAAAGATGAATGGGAGAAAACATCAAAAATTTAGATTAAGTTCTGAGATAAGGAAACCCAGAATTGTCCAAGTTAACCAGCCCACACAAGTGTTTGGGTAAGGTGTGTTGATCAAAGAAGATGATACCATTGGATCTAGCACCCAGATTGGTAAGGTAGTCAGCACAAGCATTTCCTTCATGCCAAACATGTGTGATGTTAAAATTCAGTTGGGAAAGAAGAGATCTAGTTTGCTTGAGGAGGTAGTATAATTCAGTACTGCTCATCTTAGTGAAAATCAAAAGATCAATCAGAAGAGCAGCATCCACCTTGATACAAATATTGATCCAGCCATTTTGGAGACAAATCTCAAGAGCTTTGAAGACTGCCATAAGTTCAGAAAAAGGGAAAGTGCAGGAAATAAGGGGATAAGCAAAAGCACATAGGACTATACCCTTAGAGTTCCTAAAATGCCAACAACCAGAGTCATTATAAGAGCCAGAGTATTGATTTTAATAATATGATCAAGAGGTTTTCCAATAGACAATCTTGTCATTTTAAATGATGGTTGATCCGTGTTTATGCCCAGTTTTATTACAAATTTGACCTTTGAAATGTTTGTAATGAATGAGATTGGCTTTAAACAAGTCATGAATTTTGTTTTAGTTCTAGCAATAATCTCACATGGTTCATAGGGATCTCACGGTGTTTTGCATCATTTGGTCCATCCATATGAACAGATAAGAGTGATAGTGATAACTTTAATGTGACCTTTAATAGTATTATCAAAATAAATTTCAAGAAGTTGATATAAAGTAGAGAGCCATTGAAATTGCAGTGTTAAAAGATCATCATACCAAATCCAAAGTTTAGAAGGAATGACCCCATTAACAAAGACATGATTAACATTCTCAATATGAAAACAACATTGACATTTAGAGGGTAAATGGAACCCTTTACCCCACAACAAGGAATCAAGGGATAAAATTTTTTAGAATGCAAGTAAACGATAAGAAATAGGGATATTGTTATTCCAAAGTTTAGAGAATTCATAGGAGGAATCATGAGTATCTTTAATGTGGAGCCACAGATTTTTGAGGTTGAAATCACCATTATGAGAGAGCTTAAAGAGAATATGATCTTGATTTTGAGGAGTGATAGGAATAGTAATAACCATATTCCAAAAAGTAAAAGGGATAAAATTAGCAAGCTTACTATTGTTCCACTTATTGTTATGCCAGAAAGAGTTTACTCTAATAGTAGAAGTGGAATGGGTGTAGTAAGTCATCCATGGAACCACAACCACTCAGGTTATCTTGCCAAAAGAAAGAGGTACGAGTTGATGCCCCAAAATTAGGATTACATCCCATTTGTGAGAACAAAGTCTTTTCCACACAGAGTCACCCGCTTAAAGGGACAAATGAGGGGTGCTTACACAGCAATATTTAGCATCATGAAATTAGCCAGACTGATTACTCTAAAATTCCACTAGAGTTTATAGGAAAAGGCATTGATAGCTTCTTTTATGGATTTACAACCAAGACCACCTTCAAAGTGCTACAACTTTTAAACCAAGAGGTGCATTTTTTTTTAGAAGAGGTATTGGAGCCCAGAAAAATTTATTTAAGAGATGCTCAATTCATTTGATGCTAGAGATGGTGACACAATGGTTTGGATGAGATATAAAGGCATGGAATTAAGAGTGCTCTTAATCAAGGTTAGCCTACCAAAAGAGAGTAAATGAAATTCCCAAACCAATTTTATTAGAAATTTTTGAATAAGGTCATCAAAAGATGAGATCTTTTCCCTTTAAAAGCGAACCAGAGTAATTAATGGGAAGTTGACTTTGCTTAAAATTAGTAATTACGATTTGATTTAATCTATTGGGAGGAATCTTAGTGAGGGAATAAAATAGCATTTTTTTGTCATTAAGGAAGAGACCACTAACTTTGCCAAAATCATTTAAAAGATTCTTAATATTTTAACATGTTGAAGGGAGGCATTACAGAAGATTATAAAATCATCACCAAAGCTAAGATGAAATAGGAAACCACCATGAGTTTTAAAAGCCATGTTAGGTTTTTTTGATGAAAAGATCATTGAGGCTTCTCGAAAGATATTGACAATGATAAAAGAGAAGGAGAAAGGGGTCACCAAAACCATGGCTTGAAGAAAAGAAACCAAGGGACTCACCATTTAAGATGATGAAAACCGGATGTTAGTGATACAACTTTTATAAGCGGATAAAATGATCGGAGAAACCAAACAAATGCAAGATTTGGAAAAGGAAATCCCACGAGAGGTTGTCAAAGGCTTTAGAGATGTCCAGTTTGAAAAGCATATTTCCTCCTCTAGAAGAAACATCAATGTCATGAACTAGCTCTTGAGCGAGGAGAATATTATCAGATATGGCTCTATTTTTAACAAAACTAGTTTGGTTAGGGGAGATGATTTTATGGAGCAGGGGGCTAATCCTATTATTAATTAGTTTAGCAATGAGTTTTTGGAAAAAAGGTACAAAGACTAATAGGCCTAAAGTCACCCCAAGATTCAGGATTGATGGTTTTGGGAATAAGGACAATAGAAGTACATGAAAAATACTTGGGAATTGAGCTGCCATCAAAGAAATCAATAACATTAACAAGATCAGATTTAATAAAGGCCAACAATGTTGAAAGAAATGAGTGGTAAACCATGGGACCAGCAATAAAATCATTGTTCATGCTATTGAGAGTACTACTAATCTCCTTCGAGCATAGTGAGCAAATGGTTATCCTCATTGGTAATCATAGAAGAGATAAGATGGGTGTTGGAGGGGGTTTCTAATGAAGGATTCGGATTTAATTAATTTTGCAAGTGATGTATGACAGAATCCTTGATTTGATTATTATCAGTTATCCAGCCACCATTAGGGTTCTTAATTTTCTTAATCAAGTTTAGAGCTTTTTTTTATTGCAAATAGCATGGAAGTACCTAGTGTTTCTGTCACCATCAGCAATATGTTTGCTAGCGGCTTTTTGACGCCAATAGGTTTCCTCCATATTTTGGTAATTAATCAAACTATCTTTGGCAGTGCTTAACTCTTCAAGCTTTCTGGGGTCGGTTAAGACAACCTCTTCAAGTGAACAAACCACTTGTTCCATAGCTTTAAGATTGGTAAAGAGATTTTTAAAAATATGCTTGTTCCACCAATTGAGATTTTGTTTAAGCTCTTGAGCTTAAGCCAAAGCTGCTTTAACAATTATCCGGTGAGCAGGAGCCATCCAGTTAGTGAAAACAACATTAGTGAAATCACCATGTTGGGTCCACATATTTTGGAAAGCAGATGAGGGAATAGGAGGGTTAGTGGGGGGAGTTTTGATAGAGATCAAAAGAGGGGCATGATCAGACAAAGTTCTGCTCAAATGCTCAACAGAAGTGAGAGGCCATTGATTAATCTAAAGAGAATTAAAGAGGGTCCTGTCCAGACACTGCCAAAGTCTAGAGTTGTGTCCGCGTGTAATCGACCACGAAAACCAATGTCAATCAGTTGCAATCTAGGATCATATTAGAAGTCTTCCATGGAATGAAGGTTAGGAGAACATCCTCCCCTCCTTTAGAAGCAATGATAGTGTTGAAATTGCCCCAACCAACGGGGAAGGTTAGCGAGGAGGCAAAGTTCTTGAATGATTCCAAAGGATGTTCACTCTATTACAAGAAGCATAGATAAAGGAACCAAAAGCGAAAAGTCACCTAAAGAGATTTTGACATTAACCAATTGATCAAGATCATCAATGATGGAAATGGTGATTGAATTATCCCAAAACACCAAATTTTATTATTAAGATTGAAGAAGAAATTTTGAAATCCAAGCGATCTAGCAACATAGAAATTTTGGAAGAGTTAATGAAAGGCTCAATAATAACAAGTTTGATGTTATGAGAGTGTGAGGCTCTAACAGTTCTTGGACGAGTGTCCCACAACCGATATTCCAAATAAGAAAATTTATCATAATAAAATTTTAAAAGAAAAGATAGAAAAGGAAAATGGAAAAAAGAGAGAAGGACATAATTATTTATGAGGTGTAAGGGAAGAACGTGTGGTTCTAGTGAAATTATTATTAGTCATTTTGGCTTTATAAGATTTTTTTTAAACAGTTTGGAAAGGTCTATCGATCCAAAGTATCTCCATCGAAAGGGATTGGTTTTGTTTTCTAGTAGAGCAGTATCGATCAATGTTTTAGTAGTGGTGATTTCTCCTTCTTGATCAAAGTTAGGATGAGAAATTTGGATAGCAGTATCACTCAGAGAAGTAGAGGGAGGTTCTTGCACCATTAATAGTGCAAATAACATTTTCATTGCCATGATGCATATTCGGATTTTGGTCTGACACCAAGGGATCAACATTATTTTGATCCAATGTAAAATTTCCATTCAGATTATCATTAAGATTCAAATTAAGCAAAGGTTTGTCATGAAGTAGGAGTAGTGCTAGGTAAGTTGTCATTAGTCTCAGCACACACCTCAATAGTAGTATATATACCTAGCTCAGAATGTTTTTCATTTGACAAATCAATAGGTACTAAGGGGGTAGGTGTAGGAGGATGTATTCCATTATGAGTAGCTTTTGGCACATAAGCTAACTTATTGGTTTTCCCTGTTCCAAGAGAGGTACTAGTGTCCTGTGAGATATTCTTTTTAAGGTTAGGGTGTAACACAAAGCATTGGTGTGATCATGGCCATGGATCTTATGGTGAGAACAAAAGCGGGAAATTTTCAAATTCAACTTTCGATTATATCGAATTTTTGAACCAATCCAAACTTCTTTGGGATATTTTTTGGTAATGTCAATTTCAACCAAGATGCAAGCAATAGATGGTGAGATCTAGTGGCGGTGGCTTGATCAATTTGAAGGGTCTACCAAATAGAGCTAACCCAAACAAAACTTGATGAGTAACATAGTGAATTCTCATGTTGGGGAAAGCAAGCCATAAAGGAACAATAGGGGATTCTTCCTTGACATCAAAAAGGGGTGACCATTTCAAGAGCCGCATTTGATAATTAAACATAAAATAGGAGCGACGAGCTAAGACACGAGAGTAATCTAAATCATTTGATAATTGAATGAGGATGAGTCGAGGATCAATCCATCCAAAAGTGAAAACTCCTGAAAGCTTTAAGCTATGGAAGAAAGATCGGATATTATCTAGAGTAGGGTGCCGTAAAGAGAATTTACCAACCAAAGAGAACTCATAAGGCTTAGCTAATTTCTCCACATCCTGGTCAGAACACATGACAACCGGCAATCCATGAAAGGATGTAGAAAATAAATTAACCGAGGCATTAGCACAAGGGATCTTACTAGAAAGAGCTTCCTTAAAGGACTTTACAACAGGCGCATTAACAGTAGCAATCGGATCCAGAGTACCTTTAGGGTCGGAGGTTAAAGTCGGCGAATCTAGAGGACGAGTTTGGTTGCGCGGAGGGTGAAGCCTCCGCCATTGATCGATCAGTGAGAATCACATAAGCTACCGAGGGATGCAAACAAGCAATTTCGGAGCACGATGAGGGGAGGCAATTGTGTGGCAGAGAATACGGGAACACAAAATCGCCACAAAATGCTGAGAGGAGCAGAAGGTTTGTTTAGAGTTTGGGGTTTAGGGTTTTAGGGTTTAGGGTTTAAGGTTAATGTTAGGGTATGGGATTTATGGTTTAAAGCTTAGGGTTTAAGGTTTAGGGTTTATTGTTTAGGGTTAGTTTAGGGTTTAGGGTTTAGGGTTTAGGATTCATGGTTGTAGGTTTGGGGTTGTAGGTTTAAGGTTTAGGGTATTTTTTTTAAAATTAAGTAAAGCGATAAGTTTGGAGTTATTTATTTTATTTTTTATTTATTTTAGTCATTTTAATTTTAATTTTTATTTAGGTTTATTTTTATTTTTATTTAGTTTAGTTTATTTATTTTAGGTTTATTTTATTTAGTTTACGCTTTTTATTTTTGTTTATTTTTTTAAGTTTAGGTTTAGGTTTATGCTTATTTTTAAGGTTTAGTTTTATTTTTTCATTTTTAGGTTAAACTTTAGGTTTTTATTTAAATTTTTGAGGTTTAGGTTTTAGGTTTTATTTTTTAGTTCAAGTTTAGGTTTATTTTTAGTTTATTTATTTATATTTAGTTTAGGTTTAGGTTTGTTTATTTTAGTTTAAGTATAGGTTTATTTTATTTTATTTATTATAGGTTTAAATTTTTTTTAGTTTAAGGTTTTGGTTTTATTTTTTATTTATTTTTTTAGGTAAATTTTTTAGGTTTAGGTTTTTATTTAGTTTTTATTTTATTTTATTTGAGGTTTATTTTATTTTTATTTTACATTTATTTTCCTATTTATTTAGTTTTTATTTTTATTTTACATTTTATTTTTATTTTATTTTTTAGTTTAGTTTAGTTTTTATTTTTATTTATTTGATTTTTACATTAAAGTTTAGGTTTTTGTTTAGGTTTTTATTTTATTTTATTTTATTTCTATATTTTTTTTTGGTTTTGGTTTTTTAATTTATTTTATTTTTAGGAATTACTTAGTTTAGGTTTTGGTTTATAGGTTTTTAGGGTTTTTGGTTTAGGATTTTGGGTTTGGTATTTAGGGTTTAAGGTTTACAGTTGTACATTTTAGGGTTTATGCTTTAGGGTTTATGGTTTAGTGTTTAGGGTTTAAGTTTAGGGTTTAGGGTTTTAATGTTTAGGGTTTAGGGTTTAGGGTTAGGTTTTTTATTCATTTATTAATTTTTTATTAAATTAAGTAAACTAGTAGATTTTGGTTTATTTAGTCTATTTTTATTTGTTTTAGTTTATTATATTTTTTATTTTTATTAAGGTTTATTTTTATTTTTATCTAGTTTAATTTATTTATTTAAGTTTATGTTTTTTATTTTAGTTTATTTTTTATCTTTAGGTTTAAGTTTAGGTTTATCTTTTAGTTTAGTTTTCTTTTTTTTGAGGTTTAGGTTTTATTTTTTATTTTTAGGTTTAGGTTTAGGATTTAGGTTTGTATTTTAGGTTTATTTTTTAGGTTAGGTTTAAGTTTATTTTTTATTTATTTTATTTTATTTATGGTTTAGGTTTAAGTTTAAGTTAAGTTTGTTTTAGATTTAGGTTTAGGTTTTATTTGTTTTAATTTAGTTTATTTTAGTTTAGGTTGAGGGTTTTTTTTAGGTTTATGTTTTTTTATGGTTTAGGGTTTATTTCTTATTTATTTTAGGTTTATTTTTTAGGTTTGGATTTTTATTTTATTTTATGTAGGTTTAATTTTATTTTATTTTAGGTTTAGTTTTATTTTATTTAGGTTCTTTATATTTTTAATTTAGTTTAGGTTTTTATTGATTTTATTTTAGTTTAGGCTTTATTTTTTATTTTTTTTCTTTTTAGGTTTGGGTTTAGGTTTGAGTTCAAGTATTTATTTTATTTTGGTTTAGGTTTTTTTATTTATTTTATATTTTGTTTTTATTTAGTTTATGTTTAGGTTTTTAGCTTTTAAGGGTTTAGGGTTTGGGTTTTGTGTTTAGGGTTTAGAGTTTAATGTTTAGGGTTTAGGGTTTAGGCTTTAGGGTTTAGGTTTTACGGTGTAGGGTTTAGGGTTTAGGGTTTAAGGTTCTAGGGTTTTGGTCTAGGGTTTAGGTTTTAGTTTAAGGGTTAGGGTTTTTAGTTTTTTTTAACGGAGAATAAATTCATATTCAACATTTCTTATTCTCAATTTCATTAACCAAGTAACACACCAAGTTTTCCAAGATAAGCGGTGACATGGATAAAAAATGAACTTGCATGGAGCAAAATGAAAAGCCCTAAATAACTAGAACCATCTTTATAATAAAGACACAGTTCCATAAGTATTAGGCCATTCTTTAATTTCTTGGTTCCCATCAACCACCTCTGAGTGTGATCCACCATCATATCCCATATCTCTCCCTTGGCCACCACCATGGTTGTAACCTCCATAGCTCCTCCCACATCCATAACCACCACTACTCTGACCACCACCTCCATATCCACCAGCACCTCCAGATTCCCCACCACCATTTTATGATGTTCTCAGTCAGTTCCCATTCTTAGGTTTTAGGTTTATTAGGTTTTAGGGTTTAAGTTTATTTTTTAATTTATTTTGTTACTTTAGGTTTATGTTTAGGGTTTGAGATTTAGGTTTAGGGTTTAGGGTTTAGGTTTTAGTATTTAGGTTTTAGGGTTTTAGGGTTTATTCTTTTAGGGTTTATGGGTTTAGGGTTAGGGTTTAGGGTTTTAGGGTTTAGGGTTTAGGGTTTAGGTTTAGAGTTTAGGGTTTTGGCTTTTAGGTTTAGTGTTTAGGCTTTAGTGTTTAGGGTTTTGAGGTTTATGGTTTAGGTAAAGGTTTGGGTTAGTTTAGGGTTTAATTTAGGCTTTAGGGTTTAGATTTTAGGGTTTTAGGTTAGGGTTAGTTTATTTAGAAGGTTTTAGGGTTTAGTTTAGGGTTTAGGGTTAGTTTTAGGGTTTAGGTTTATTTAGTTTAATTTTTATTTATTTTAGTTTATTTTATTTTTAATTTATATTTAGGTTTATTTTTTATGTTTTATTTAACTTAGTTTATTTATTTTAGGTTTATTTATTTTAGTTTAGGTTTTTTATCTTAGTTTATTTTTTTAAGCTTAGGTTTAGGTTTATGTTTATTTTTTAGTTGAGTTTTATTTTTTAGTTTACGTTTTAATTTTATTTATTTTATTTAAGTTTAGGTTTTTTATATATTTTATTTTTGGTTTTATTTAGTTTAGGTTTAGGTTTTTTGGTTTTTAGGGTTTAGGGTTTAGTGTTTAGGGTTTAAGGCTTTAGGGTTTTATGGTTTAGGGTTTAAGGTTAGGGTTTATGTTTTTTTTTTAAATTAAGTAAATAGGAAGGTTTTGGTTTATTTAGTATATTTAGTTTATTTTTTATTAATTTTAGTTTATTTTATTTTATATTTTTATTTATGTTTATTTTTTTTATTTAGTTTACTTTATTTATTGTAGGTTTATTTATTTTAGTTTAGGATCTTTTTTATTTTAGTTTATTTTTAGGTTTAGGCTTAGGTTTTAGTTGAGTTTTATTTTTATTTTATTTTTTATGTTCATGTTTCATTTTTTATTTTTAGGTGTAGGTTTAGGTTTCTATTTTATTTTTTTTAGGTTTTGGTTTTAGGATTTTATTTTAGGTTAATTTTTAGGTTTTATTTTTTAGTTTTGGATTAGGTTTATTTTTAGTTTAGTTTATTTTATTTAATTTAGATTTAGGTTTAGGTTTATGTTTAGTTTAGTTTTAGGTTTAGGTTTTATTTATTTATTTTATTTTATTTTATTTTAGGTTTAGTTTATTTTATTTTGTTTATTTTATTTCTATTTAGGTTTTGTTTTATTTTTTATTTTTGGTTCAGGTTTTATTTTTTATTTTTTTAGGTTTAGGTTTTTATTTAGTTTTTGATTTCTTTTATTTTAAGATTATTTTTAGTTTAATTTTATTTTATTTTACATTTAGTTTTTCTTTTATATAGGCTTATTAATCTTAGGTTTATTTTATTTAATTTTTTTAATTTAGATTCTTATTTGTTTGATTTTAGTTTATTTTTATTAATTTATTTTATTTTATTTTTAGGTTTAAGTTTAGGTTTTAGTTTATGTTTTTATTTATTTTTATTTTTTTATTTATTTTTATTTTTTTATTTTATTTAGGTTGAAGTTTATTTATTTATTTTATTTTTAAGTTTTATTTAATTTAGGCTTGGGTTTCTAAGTTTTTAGGGTTTAGGGTTTAGGGTTTAAAGTTTAGGGTTTAAGGATTGGGGTTTTAAGGTGTATGGTTCCAGGGTATATGCTTTACAGTAAGGTTTATGGTTTAAGGTTTACTATTTAGGCTTTAAGATTTAAGGTATTTAGGGTTTCAAGTTTAGGGTTTAGGGTTTAGGTTAGTTTAGTGTTTAGGGTTAGTTTTAGGGTTTATTTTTAAATTAAGTAAACTGGTAGGTTTAGGTTTATTTAGTTAATTTTTTATTTATTTTATTTATATTAAGTTTTATTTTATTTAGTTTTATTTTTTATTTTTATTTAGTTTAGTTTATTTATTTTAGTTTAGGTTTTTTATTTTAGTTTTTTTTCATTTAGATTTAGGTTTATGATTATTTTTTAGTTTAGTTTTTTTTATTTTATTTTTTAGGTTAAGTTTTATTTTTTATTTTTAGGTTTAGGTTCTTATTTTATTATTTTAGGTTTTCATTTTGGGTTTATTTTTAGGTTTTATTTTTTAATTTAGGTATAGGTTGTTTTTTAGTTTATTTTATTTTATTTAGCTTAGGATTTAGGTTTATTTATTTTAGGTTTAGGTTTAGGTTTAATTTATTATAGTTTTATTTATCTTAGTTTAGGTTTAGGTTTAGTTTATTTTTATTTTAGGCTTTGGTTTTTTTGTTTAGGGTTTATGTTTTCTTTATTTATGTATTTTTAGGTTTAAGTTTTTATTTAGTTTTTATTTTAATTTAATTTAGCTTTATTGTGTTTTTATTTTATGTCTAGTTTTTATTTTATTTAGGTTATTTATTTTTAGGTTTATTTTATTTTTTAGTTTATTTTTGGTTTTTATCTATTTTATTTGAGTTTAGTTTTTATTTTTTATTTTATTTTATTTTTAGGTTTAAGTTTAGGTATACATCTTGATTTTAATTTATTTATTTTATTTTATTTAGGTATAGGTTTTTTACTTATTTTTATTTATTTAGGTTTAGGTTTACATTTATGCTTATTTTTATTTAGTTTGGTTTTATTTTTATTTTATTTTTTTAAGTTTAGGTTTAAGTTTTTATTTTACTTTTTTAGGTTTAGGTTTTAGGGTTTAATTTTATGTTTACTTTAAGGATTTATTTATTTAGTTTAGGTTTAGGTTTATTTTTAGTTTATTTTATTTTTTTAATTAAGGATTTAGGTTTAATTTATTTTAGGTTTAGGTTTAGGTTTATGTTTTATTTATTTTAGTTCATATTTTATTATACATTTAGGTTTATTTTATTTTTATTTTAGGCTTAGTTTTTTTTTAGTTTATGGTTTAGGTTTTATTTTTTATTTATTTTTAGGTTTTATTTCTAGGTTTATTTTTAAGTTTCTATTTTAATTTAAATTTTATTTTTATTTTATTTTATATTTATTTTATTTTTTTAACATTTAGTTTTTATTTTATTTAGGTTTTTTATTCTTAGGTTTATTTTGTTTTTTAGTTTAGTTTAGGTTTTTATTCATTTTATATTATTTTATTTTATCTTATTTTTTGGTTCAGGTTTAGGTTTTCATTTAGAATTTTATTTTATTTTATTTTTAAGTTTTATTTAGATTAGTTTAGGTTTTTTAGGTTTTTAGGGTTTAGGGTTTAGGGTTTAGGGTTTAGGGTTTTAGGGTTTAGGGTTTTAGAGTTTAGGGTTTAGGTTATGGTTTAGGGTTCACACTTTAAGCTTTAGGGTTTTTAGGCTTTAAGGTTTGGGGTTTAGTGTTAGCTTAGGGTTTAGGGTTTAAGCTTTTGGGTTTAGGGTTTTTAAGGTTTAGGGTTTAGGATTTAAGGTTAGTTTAGGGTTTAGTGTTTAGGGTTTTAGGGTTTAGGGTTTAGGGGTAGGGTTAGAGTTTAGGGTTTAGGGTTTAGGATTTATAGTTTGGTTTTAGGGTTTTATAGTTTAGGTTTAGTTTAGGTTTAGATTTAGGTATAGGGTGTTTGGGTTTAGGGTTTAAGGATTAGGGTTTATGGTTTAGGGTTGTAGGTTTAGGGTTTGAAGTGTAGGGTTTAAGGTTAGTTTTAGAGTTTGGGGTTTAGGGCTAGGGTTTTTTATATTTTATATTTATTTTTATTTATTTATTTATTTTTTTAAAATGAAGGCCTCAGATCCCCACCACTACGATAATGCTACCTGCCCGCCTCCACCAGATCAAGAATGAGCACACTTGGCAGTGATGTTCCAGCCATCAAGGTTTTGCCCATTCTTATGGTTTAGGTTTAGGTTTAGGTTTATTAAGTTTTAAGGCTTAGGTTATAAGGCTAGGGTTTAGGGTTCATGATTTAAGGTTTTATGGATTATGTAATTAGGGTTTAGTGTTTAGGGTTTAATGTTTCTTATGATTTAGGGTTTAGGATTTAGAGTTTATGATTTTTTAAAAAAAACATAAAGTAAACCAGTAGGTTTAGGTTTATTTAGTTTATTTTTTATTTATTTTAGTTTATTTTATTTTTTATTTTTATTTTAGTTTATTCTTTAGGTTTAGGTTTATGTTTAGGTTTACTTTTAAATTGAGTTTTATTTTTATTTTATTTTTTAGGTTTAGGTTTAATTTTTAATTATTATTTTATCTTTTTAGGTTTAGGTTTTAAGTTGGTTTCTTTTTAGGTTTTATTTTTTAGTTTAGGTTTAAGTTTAGGTTTTATTTATTTTAGTTTAGTTTATTTTATTTTAGGTTTAGGTTTTTTATTTTGTTTATTTTTAATTTTAGGTTTAGGTTTTTATTTATATTTTATTTTATTTTATTGTAGTTTTATTTTATTTTTATTTTATGTTTAGTTTTTTATTTTATTTAGGCTTTTTTATTCATAGGTTTAATTTTATTTTTTTAGATTAGTTTGGATTTTTATTTATTTATTTTAGTTTATTTTATTTTATTTTTTGGCTTAGGTTTAGGTTTTAGTTTAGGTTTTTTTTTATTTAGGTTTAGGTTTATTTATTTATTTTCTTTTTAGGTTTTATTTAGTTTTGTATAGGTTTTTAAGTTTTCAAGGTTTAGGGCTTAGGGTTTAGAGTTTAGGGTTTAGGGTTTAAGGTTTAGGTTTAGGGTTTAGGGTTTAAGTTTAGGGTTTATGGTTTAGGGTTTAGGGTTTATTGTTTAGGCTTTAGGGTTTATAGTTTTTAGGGTTTACGGTTTAGAGTTAGCTTAAGTTTCAGGGTTAGTTTAGGGTTTAGGGTTTAGTGTTTAAGGCTTTTAGGGTTTAGGAATTAGGGTTTAGGCTTTGTTTAGGGCTTAGAATTTAGGGTTTAGGGTTAGGCTTAAGGTTTAGGGTTAGTGTTTAGGGTTTAGGGTTTAGGTTTATGGTTTACGGTTTAAAGTTTAGGGTTTAGGGTTTTTTAGGGTTTAGCATTTAGGATTGTAAGTTTAGGGTTGTAGGTTTATGTTTATTTAGTTTATTTAGCTTATTTTTTAATTTTAGTTTACTTTATTTTTTATTTTTATTTTAGTATATTCTTTAGGTTTAGGTTTATGTTTAGGTTTATTTTTTAGTTGAGTTTTATTTTTCTTATATTTTTTAGGTTTATGTTTTATTTTTAATTTTTATTTTATCTATTTAAGTTGAGGTTTTAAGTTTTTATTTTGGGTTTTTTTTCAGGTTTTATTTTTTAGTTTAGGTTTAGGTTCTATTTATTTTAGTTTAGTTTATTTTAGATTAGGTTAAGGTTTTTTATTTTGTTTATTTTTTAATTTAGGTTTAGGTTTTTATTTATATTTTATTTTATTTTATTGTAAGTTTATTTTATTTTTATTTTATGTTTAGTTTTTTATTTTATTTAAGTTTTTTATTTTATGATTAGTTTAGGTTTTTATTTATTTATTTTAGTTTATTTTATTATATTTTTAGTCTTAAGTTTAGGTTTTAGTTTAGGTTTTTTTTTTTATTTGGTTTAGGTTTTTAAATTTATTTTCTTTTTAGGTTTTATTTAGTTTTGGTATTTGTTTGTAAGTTTTCAAGGTTTAGGGTTTAAGGTTAGGGTTTTGGGTTTAAGGTTTAGGGTTTTAGGGTTTAGGGTTTTAAAGTTTAGGGTTTAAGTTTAGGGTTTAGGATTTATTGTTTAGGATTTAGGGTTTATGGTTTTTAGGGTTTAGGGTTTAGAGTTAGCTTAAGTTTTAGGGTTAGTTTAGGGTTTAGGGTTTAGTGTTTAGGGTTTTTATGGTTTAGGAATTAGGGTTTAGAGTTTTAGGGTATAGTGTTGATGGTTTAGGGTTTAGGGTTAGGGTTAAGGTTTAGGGTTAGTGTTTAGGGTTTAGGGTTTAAGGTTTAGGGTTTACGGTTTAAACTTTAGGCTTTAGGGTTTAGGATTTTTTAGGGTTTAGCATTTAGGGTTGTAGGTTTAAGTTTATTTAGTTTATTTTATTTTTTATTTTTTATTTTTATTTTAGTTTATTCTTTAGGTTTAGGTTTATGTTTAGGGTTATTTTTTAGTTGAGTTTTATTTTTATTTTATTTTTTAGGTTTAGGTTTTATTTTTAATTTTTATTTTATCTTTTTAGGTTTAGGTTTTAAGTATTTATTTTGGGTTTCTTTTTAGGTTTTTTTTTTTAGTTTAGGTTTAGGTTTAGCTTTAGGTTTAGGCTTTATTTATTTTAGTTTAGGTTTAGGTTTTTTTATTTTGTTTATTTTTTATTTTAGGTTTAGGTTTTTATTTATATTTTATTTTATTTTATCATATGTTTATTTTATTTTTATTTTATCTTTAGTTTTTAATTTTATTTAAGTTTTTTGATTCATAAGTTTATTTTATTTTTAGATTAGTTTAGGTTTTTATTTATTTATTTTATTTTATTTTATTTTATTTTTAGTCTTAGGTTTAGGTTTTAGTTTAGGTTTTTTTTATTTAGATTTAGGTTTTTGAATTTATTTTCTTTTTAGGTTTTATTTAGTTTTGGTAAAGGTTTTTAAGTTTTCAAGGTTTAGGGTTTAGGGTTTAGGGTTTGGGGTTTAGGGTTTAAAGTTTAGGGTTTTAGGGTTTAGAGTTTTAGGGTTTAGAGTTTAAGTTTAGGGTTTTGGGTTTATTGTTTAGGCTTTAGGGTTTATGGTTTTTAGGATTTAGGGTTTAGAGTTAGCTTAGGTTTTTGGGTTAGTTTAGGGTTTAAGGTTTAGTGTTTAGGGTTTTTATGGTTTAAGAATTAGGGTTTAGGGTCAGTTTAGGGGTTAGGGTTTAGGGTGTTAGGGTATAGTGTTAATGGTTCACGGTTTAGGGTTAGTGTTTTGGGTTTAGGTTTTAATGTTTAGGCTTTATAGTTTAAATTTTAGGCTTTAGGGTTTAGTGTTTTTTAGGGTTTAGCATTTAGGGTTGTAGGTTTAGGTTTATTTAGTTTATTTTTTATTTATTTTAGTTTATTTTATTTTTTATTTTTATTTTAGTTTATTCTTAGGTTTAGGTTTATGTTTAGGTTTATTTTTTAGTTGAGTTTTATTTTTATTTTATTTTTTAGGTTTAGGTTTTATTTTTAATTTTTATTTTATCTTTTTAGGTTTAGGTTTTAAATTTTTATTTTGGGTTTCTTTTGAGGTTTTATTTTTTAGTTTAGGTTTAGGTTTAGGTTTATGTTTAGGATTTTTTAAATTTTGTTTATTTTTTTATTTTAGGTTTAGGTTTTTATTTATATTTTATTTTATTTTATTGTAGGTTTATTTTATTTTAATTTTATGTTTAGTTTTTTATGTTATTTAGGTTTTTTTAGTCATACGTTTATTTTATTTTTTAGATTATTTTAAGTTTTTATTTATTTATTTTATTTTATTTTATTTTATTTTTAGGCTTTGGTTTAGGTTTTAGTTTAGGTTTTTTTTTATTTAGCTTTAGGTTTTTTTATTTATTTTCTTTTTAGGTTTTATTTAGTTTTGGTTTATGTTTTTAAGTTTTCAAGATTTAGGATTTAGGGTTTAGGGTTTATGGTTTAGGATTTTTTTTTTTTGGAAACCCCATATAGGGGGAATTTTATTGCCACAAAAGAGGGTTACAAGGTCTTTAACATGGGATAAACTCCACAACTACTGCTCAAAGAGCTACAATCAGCCTAGAGAGTAAATCCCCTATCTAGAATCAACCAAAAGCAAAATAAAAGAGTAAAGGAAAGAAAAAGATATAAATTGTTTAACATAGATAAGCCAATGAATAGATCTGGGCCAAAGCTCTTCAGGATGAGAGAATGCATGACACTTAGGAGAAAACCTGCAAGAGAACAAGAGAAATGCACCTGCAAAATTGTAGAAAGATAGAAATTAGAGCAGTTAAAGTAATACAGAAAAAATGAAAATTGAAAGCAGCATAAATTGAGAAAGATTATAAAGAAATGTGTGAGAGAAGGCTTAGGCTCAGTCACACCAAATTGGGGCAGATGCAAATATGGGCATCCAAACTTCAGCGGATGGGTTACATCACAAGAGCTGCTATCAAACCAAAATGGAGTGAAATCATCACAGGCATCATAGCCAACAAACTTGTGGGAAGATAACAACCATTTATTTAAGGTCTTTTGAGCCTTAGTACCTGCAAACCTAAATAAAGCCATAAACACAATATAAAAGGATACAACAAAGAGCAGAATGAGGGGATCCCATGCAGAATAAATATCATCAATATAGTCACCATGGCATGAGAATCCCTACACATATGAAAATGAACCATCTTTGCCAGATCCACCTTATTTTTTACCAGAGCCAAGAGTTTAATTAGGCCAGCATGAAAAGGAAAACAGTAGAAAAGGCCAGGCAGAGGAAAGAAGCAATATACAACTAGTTTAAAAGCTTGCTGAAATCCAACAAGGCAAATCAAATAGCATGTAATTAACTCCATCCTAAACATATGGAACATATATGAAACTTATAGTCCTGGTATACAACACAAGAATATAGCCCAAAAAATGGTACCCAATCAGAATAAGCATTGCAGATGTTAACAAACCCCTTGTTGATAATCATTACAGAAGTTAATAACCAGCAAGTGTAAAGTAAGACAACATGACCCAAACCCAAATAAGAAATGCAGAAGTCTAACAGAGCCAAGATGGGAATGCAGCAGCAGATTAGATGGACTAAAAGCCATAGATAATAAGCTTCTCCCCACCATAAATAATTCCAAATAAGGACAATCAGAGAGACAACCTAAGAGTAGCTAGGGCATAAAACCGATAATCCAGTTTAGCCAACAACCAAGACAAAAAATAGAAGATGGCCATAAAACCACCCATTCGAATAGATGCATAAGATAATCCAAGCAGGTAATAAAGATAATCACAAAGGATCTGCACAAGTCTAACTGAAATAGATGAAAAAAACAACAGATTAAATAGACCACAAACATCAGTGATCACCGCTTGGAAACAAAGAAAAAAATAATCAAAAATAATCACAACAATAGCCAACAACCTCAAAGGTAGCCTGCTGGACATAAGACCCAAAAATCCAACAGCCAACAATTAAAACAACAATACAATTATTGCACCCACCATAAGATAAGCCAGTAAAAAAGAGAGGTACAACATAGATACAAAAGGGGTTCAAAAGAGAGCCATCATTGAAAACCTTCAAAACAAAGAAGAGTAGGCTTATAGAAAACCAACATCCTCAGTAAAAGCAGACTGGAAAGAAATCATTAAGTAAGTCCAATCCTACAAAGAGATAATAATAATAACAAGGGTATTGCAATTTCTCTCCTTACAGGTTGGGAAGGTGAGGTTAGCAAAAGAAATCAAAAAAATAACCCCAAAAGCAGTCTGCTGTACATGAGAGACAACCCCAGAAGCAACTTACTATACATAAGACTCGATAATCTAGATCAGTCAACAATCAAGATAGAAAATAACAGCAAGCTGGCCATAAAACCACCCATTCAAAATAGATAGCACATAAGTTAATTTCCAAATAGGTAATAGCATAATCACAGTGATCTGGACAAGTCTAACTGAATCAAGATGGAAAAATAGTAGCAGTTTAGATAGACCACAAACAAGTGGTGATCAGCTGCAGCCCAGTTGCAAACAACAAAAGTAATAAGAAAAATGAAAGCCAACAAACAGCCAACAACCTCAGAAGTAGCCTGCTGGACATAAGATCTGAAAATCCAATAGCCAATAATCAAAACAGTAATACAATTATTGCACCCACCACAAGATAAGATAATAAAAAATAGTGGTATAACAAAGACACAAAAGGGGTTCAAAAGGGAGCCATCATTGAAATCCTTCAAGGCAAAGGAGAGCAGGCTTATAGCTAAACTAACATCCTCAGTAAATAAGTAAGTCCAATCCTGCAAAGAGATAATAATAATAATAACAAGGGTATGACAGTTTCTCTCCTTACAGGTTGGTAAGGTGAGGTTAGCAGAAGCAATCAAAAAAATAGCACCAAAAGCAGCCTGCTGGACATAAGGCCCAAAAATCCAACAGCCAATAATTAAAATAACAAAACATTTATTGCACCCACCATAAGATAATCCAATAAAAAATAGTGGTATAGCATAGAGTCAAAAGTAGTTCAAAGGAAAGCCATCTTTGAAATCCTTCAAGATACAGAAAAGCAAACCAACAGCTAATCCCACAGCATCAGTAAAAATAGGCTGGAAGGAAATCAAGAAGTAATTCCAATCCTGCAAAGAAGAAGTTATAGTAGCAAGGGTTTTGTAGTTTCTCTCCTTACAGGTTATGGAGGTGAGGTTAGGTTTCCAAAAAATGGTGAAGAAATAGATAAATTAGGGCTTGTCATGAAGCTATACAAAAATATAGCAATTAAACATTGATATAGCAAAGTCATGAGGCCCATAATAGATTTCCAAAAAAAGGAAAAGAGACATAACATAGCCTTAATCATATAATGGAAAATAGATACAGTAGGACCCCTTAACAAAATATTGATGGCAAGAAGTATGTCCCTGTTGATCAGAAAGTAAAGCATAAAATAAAGCATAAGGTAATACATCGCCCTCCAGTAGATAGGAAACACCTTACCATTAACAGTGGAAATAGTAGAAGTAGTAAGACCCCAAAAAAGGTTAGGGTAATTAGTGCAACAACAGATGCCACAGAGATCAGCAATTAACCAGAAAGGGGTATCAAGAAGATGCCTCGACAAAATCCAGAGAAATAACAACACTAAACATAAGTTGATCATGCAGTTAAACATGTAATATAGCAGGCCAAACCAATAGGATGGATTAATTTATGAGGTAAAGGAATCCAATATTGTCCATATTAACCAAACCACACAAATGTTTAGGAAGTGTAAGTTGATCAAAGAATTTTATGCCATCTAATCTAGCATCCAGATTAACAAGGTAATCAGCACATGCATTACCTTCATGCCATACATGAGTGATTTTAAAATAGAGTTGAGAAATGAGAGCTCTAGTCTGCTTGAGAAGGTAGTACAATTCTGTATTGCCCATTTTGGTGGAAGTCAAAAGATCAATCAGCAACAAGGCATCCACCTCAATCCAAATATTAAGCCAACCTTTTTGAAGGCAAATCCCAATAGCTTTGTAAACTGCCATTAGCTCAGCAAAAGAAACAGAGCAATTATTAAGGGGTAAGCAAAAGCACATAGGACTTTACCATTAAGGTTTCTGAAAATGCCACCACAGCCAGAAGCATTTTGAGAGACAGAGCCATCAGTGTTAATTTTAATAGTATTAGCATGAGGTTTTACCCAATAAACAATCTTGTCATCTTTACAGTTGGGTGGATCCGACAAGTTAAAACCCAGTTTATTGGCCAAAAATATACATCCTTTGAATTGATTGTAGTTAATTAAATTGGCATTAAACAACTCATGGATTATATTTTTAATTCTCGAAATTATCCTCATGTGGTTCATAGGAATCCCACGATATTTTGCACCATTTTTGTCCATCCATATGAACCAAATAAGAGTGATAACAGTTATGACTTTAATGTGGCCATTAATAGTATTTTCAAAATAAACTTCAAGAAGTTGATATAGAGTTAAGGAGCCATTGAATTTGACAATATTAAAGAGATCATCATACCAAATCCAAAGTTTGGAAGCAATGGCTCCATTAACAAATACATGATTCACATTCTCAATGTGAAAGCAGCAATAGTATTTAGAAGGTAAGTAAAAACCTTTACCCCACATCAAGGAGTCAACAGGAATAAAGTTTTTCAAAATATGCCAAGTTAGAACAGAATAGGAAATAGGAATAGTGTTATTCCAAAGTTTAAAAAATACATTGGAGAAATCATGAGCTTCTTTAATATGAATCCAAACATTTTTAAAGTTGAAATCACTATTTTTGGACAGCTTAAAAAGGATCTGATCATGATGATTGCTAGAATGATAGGAATAATAGTTTATCTAAAAGAGAGAAAGGAATATAGTCAATAAGCTTACTATTGTTCCACTTATTATTCTACCAAAAAGAGTTCACTTTAATAGCAAATGGAGTAGAAAGTAATTCAATGGACCCACCTCCGCTATCTTCTTGCCAAAAGAAAGAGTTTCCAGAGTTTATCCCCCAAGAGATTAAAGATTCTGCTTCCCATTTGATGGAACAAAGTCTTTTCCATACAGGAGGGTCACCCACTTTATAGTGGAAAATGAGAGGGTGCTTACCCTGGTAGTATTTGGCAGTTTAGGATTAGAGGTTTAGGGTTTTAAAGTTTAGGGTTTAGTGTTTGGGTTTAAGTTTAGGGTTTTTTTTTTGGGGAAACCCCATGATGCGGGGGTATTTTATTGCCACAAAAAAGGATTACAAGGTCTTAAAGGGATAAACTCAAACTCGCTCAAAGAGCTACAATCAGCCTAAGGAGTAAATCCCCATCTAAGTACATCCAAGAGCAAAAGAAAATATTAAAGCAATCAAAAGATACAAGATGATTAACATAATAGGCTAAAGGAAGGTTAAGGCCAATGCTCTGATGGTTGTAAGAGTGCTTGGTAATATGGAGCAAACCTGCAAGATAAAAAGAGAGAAACATCTACAAAGTTATAATAAGAGAGAGATTAGAACAGTTAAGGTAATATAGACAAAAGGTAGAAGGAAACAATATAATATGAGTATGATAATAAGGAAATGTGATAGAGAAGGCTCAGGCTCAATCACACCATGTTGGGGCAGATGCAAGTATGAGCATCCAAACTTCAGCAGAAGGGTTACATCACATGAGCTACTACCAAACCAAAAAGGAGTGAGAACATCATAGCCATCATAGCCAACAAACCTGTGAGAAGGAAGCACCCAGTTGTTGATAATCATGTGAGCTTTATTACCTGCAAACCTAAACAAAATCATATTTATGCATATGAAATAGGTCGGCATAGAAATCATCCACTGGAAAACAAAGGAAAAAAGTAGCTCACAAATCTCAAGCAAGTCAATGAGTCTTTAAGTGACACCATCCCAATTATAAGGTATATAAATGAAGGCCGTCATACTTAGGGGTAGATGTAAAGTCCAAAAAAATGAGCCCAATCAATATAATGAATGCATTGGTGCAATCCCCTTATTAGATCCAAATCAATAGTTGGCAAGAAACAACAAGGGAAGGCAAAGAAACCGAAAACCAATAATCATGGTAAAAGCCAGAGAACTAAACCATAAATAGGAAAAGACAAAAGCTTCATAATACCACCCCTTAATAATAGAGATTATATTCCAAGGAGTAAGCACTAACTGACCGGTCCATTAGAAAACCGGGAGTCCAAATAATTTCCATATGAGAATCCAAAAATAAGATAAGATAATAACAAGAGTAAAAGGTAGCAAAAAAGAAAGCCAAGAACATGAAAGGTGCATAAAGATTGCATTCCATGGTAGATCCCCAAGACAAAAAAGAAAGGTGAGCACAAGCCATTCAGGTCCCAGTTGGGAATAGAAATAACAAGGGTAATGTAGATCACAGTTATCAGATAATGAGCAATAACCTAGATAGAAATAGCAAGGGTACTCAGAGAAACAACAACAACAAAATAGCTAGTGCAACAAATACAAATTAGGATCCACATTAGAATCAAAAATAAGATAGAAAATAAGAAAAAAAATAGCCAAGGCAAGTAGCCAAGACACGAAGACACAAGGGACAACATAGTACCATAATTGGAAAGAAGCACACAATGAAAATAAAAAAACAGAGATAGCATAATCTGGACAACCATACGACTTGAAACCCTTAATCATATCCAGCAGATAACCAACACGGGAAAAACTACAAGCGTGATTGAGCAACGACAGAAATGAGAGCCAATCGAGAGCCAATCCCAATAAAGAGAGGTTATGATTGGAACCCACCAAAGAAAAGGATCAAAATTGTATTCAAATGAAAAACATCATTAGAATCCGACAAACAATGTAACAAAATAAGGCAAAACTACAGAAAAGAATAAATAGGGCAAAACCATCTAAGCCTCTCAATCAGAGTAGACAATGCCATAGTTAATAGCCAAGAAGATATAACATAGGAATAAGTATCTTGAGTGCCAATCAGACAAACACCAAAAAACCTTAGACAATCAAGATAACAAAACCAGCTAGCTTGCAAAACCACCCAGATAAATAAAAGGCAATTGATACAAGTTTAACGGGTTCAAAACAAAACCAACCAAGCAATCATCAACATCTTGAACAAAACAAACCAAAACCCTAGAAATAGCTGTAGAATAACTAAGGCGCCAACAACCAAGGCAAGCAATACCAACAAGTGGCCAAGAATCCACCCCAAAAGCATATAAAGATGGGTGGGGAAGAAAACTCCACCACAAGCCAATCCAATAAGGGACATTCAAAGCATTAGCGGATGATTAGTCACATTAATCCATCTGGGATAAGAGAGGGAAGACCAAACAAAGAACCCAAGAAGTTAGCGAGGACAGAAAGAAAAACAAAGAAAAAAGGGTAAACACAAAAAAAACCAAAAAGAAAGGCCAACTAAGACCAAAGCCCCAATCTCAGAAGCTTCCTGCACAGAAAGATTCTCTTGAATATAACAACAAGTAACAACTCCATCCGTGGAAGAAAAAAGATAAATAAGAGTTACATAAAAGGTTAACCAAGAAGTACTATCAAAGTTCGCACAATGATAAGCCATTAAGGGTAAGGAGGTCAAGAACTGTGAGAAAGCAAGAAAACATCAAGAAAAAGAAGAAAGCACCACATCAAGATCCCACCAAAGAGACCCTAAAAAACAGAAATGGATTCAGAAAGAGCTTGATGTAAGGGTCCAGTTAAAAGATAAACACAGCCAAGATGATAAGTATCGAAAAGGCCAAATAGCCTCTTCATGCATGAAATAAATTAAAATATAATTCCAGTAAAAGAAAATGACTCCAAGCTAGAATTAAAAAAGAATATGGGAGACAATCAAGATATCAAAACCAAATAATTATGCTTAGGATCCAATAACCTAACAAGAACTCATCAAGATCCCAAGTGGGATTGCGCTTATAAAACAAGTAAAGTAACACAAAGCTCAACCGGGTTCCAATTCAAGAGATTGATGTATATAGTTCAACATCGCCCCATAATATTGTAAATGCCAAAACATAGATCTTCCAACTAAAGGAGAAGGGTAAAGGCAAGTCATGGTAAAGAGCACAAGACAACAATGATATCTATGAGGAGTATCCATAAAGAACACAAGGAAATAGAAAACTAGAAAAAAGGAAGATGAAGAGGAGAATTAGATTTTGAGGTAAGGAAGCCCAGAATTGTCCAAGTTAACCAGACCATGCAAGTATTTGGGTAATGTAAATTGATCAAAGAAGATGATACTGTCTAATCTCGACCTGCATTTGCAAGGTAATCAAGAAAGGCATTACACGCCAAACATGAGTGATGGTAAAATTCTTGAGAGAGAAGAGCCCTAGTTTGCTTGAGGAGGTAGTACAAACAAGCATTGCTCATATTGGTAGAAGTCAAAAGGTCAATCAAGAGCGCCCACCTCTATCCAAATATTGAGCCATTTTGAAGACAAATTTCAAGAGCTTTGTGGACGCCATAAGCTTAGATAAGGGACAAGGTCGGAAATAAGGGGATAAGCAAATGCACATAGGACTATACCCTTAGAATCTCAGAAAATGCCTCCACAACCAGAGCCATTATGAGAGACAGAGCTATAAGTATTAATTTTAATAATATGATCAAGAGGTTTTTTCCAAAACCATTCTATCATAGTAAGACTGGTCCGGAAGGTTGAGGCCAAGTTTATTCATGATTTACGCCTTTAAAATGTTTGTGATGAATTAAATTGGCTTTAAACAAGTCACAAATTTTGTTTTAGTTCTAGAAATAATCCTCATGTGATTCATACTAATCCCATGATGTTTAGTTTTCATTTCGTCCATCCATATGAACCAAATAAGAGTAATGGCGATTATGATTTTAATATGACCTTTAATTGCATTGTCAAAGTAAACTTCAAGAAGTTGATATATAGTAAAAGTACAATTAAAATTGAGTGTTGAATAACATCATACCAAATCCAAATTTTAGAGGCAATAGCCCCATTAACAAAACATGGTTAACATTCTCAATATGGGGAACAACATTGACATTTAGAGGGTAACAAAACCCTTTACCCCACAACAAAGAGTCAACAGAATAAAGTTTTTAGGATGCCAAGTTAGAATAGAAAGAAGAGGGATATTGTTATTCCAAATTTTGGAGAACACAATAGAAGAATCTGAGTGTCTTTAGTGTGAAGCCACACATTTTAAGGTTGAAATCCCCATTATGAGATAGCTTAAAGATAATCTGATCATGATTGTTAGGAGTGATAGGAATATTAGTAATCATATTTAAGAAAGTGGAAGGAATAGAATCAGTAATCTTACTAGTGTTCCACTTATGGTTTTGCCGAAATGAATTAACTCGATAGAAAGTGGAGTGAGTGTAGAGTAAGTCATCAATGGATCCACACCACTCCAGTTGTCTTGCCAAAAGAAGGAATTGCGAGTTTATGCCCCAAAAATTAAGGATTCATCCCATTTGAAGAACAAAGTCTTCTCCACAGAGAATCACCCGATTTAAAGGGACAAATGAGAGGATGTTTACCCTGGCAATATTTAGAAGTCATGAAATTCGCCCAAAGACTATTTTTGCTCCTAAAATTCCACCAAAGTTTGTAGGAGAAGGCATTGATAACTTCTTTGATGGATTTACATCCTGACCTCCCTCTTCAAGAGTACCACAACTTTAGACCAAGATGACCAAGTGCATTCTTTTAGAGGAGGTATTGGTTCCCGTAAGAATTTGTTTAAGAGACGCCAATTCTATTGATGGTAAAATTGGTAGGCACAATGGTTTGAAGAAGGTATATGGAATTTAGAGTGCTCTTGATCAAGGTAAGCCTACCACCAAAGAGAGTAAATGAAATTCCCAAACTAAAATTTTGTTAGAAATTTTGAATTAGATCATCAAAAGGTGTGATCTTTTTTGGCCTTTAAAAAAGCGGAGCCCCAGGTAATTAAGAGGGAGTTGATTTTGCTTAAAATTAGTAATTCTGGATATTTGGTTAAGTCTATTAGAGGAATCTTAGAAGGAATAAAATCACATTTTCCTTCATTAAGAAAAAGACCACTAACTTTACCAAAATCATTTAGAAGGTTCTTAATGGTTTTAACATGTTGAAGGGAGCCGGAAGATAATGAAATCATCAAAGCTAAGATGAGAAATAGGGAAACCTCCATGAGTTTTAAAAGACATATTAGGATTATTAGCAAAAAAGATCATTAAGGCTCCTGACGTATTCAATAGCGATGATAAAAGAGAAGGTGATAGTGGGTCACCTTGCCTCAAACCATGGCTAGAAGGAAAGAAACCTATGGACTCGCCATTCATGATAACCAAAACCGGACATTCTGATACACCTTTTATAACTGGATAAAACTATCAAAAAAAACCAAACAAATTTAGGATTTGAAAGAGAAAATCCCATGAGAGTTTGTCAAAGGCTTTAGCGATGTCCAATTTGAATAAGATGTTACCTCCTCTAGTAGGGACATCAAGGTCATGAACCAGCTCTTGAGCAAGAAGAATATTATCGATATTGCTCGTGTTTAACAAAACCGCTTTGATTTGGGAGATGATTTTAGGAAGCAAAGGGCTAAGCCTATTATTTATTAATTTAGCAATGAGTTTTTGAAAAAGGTGCAAAGACTAATCGGTCTAAAACGCCCAAGATTGGATTGTTAGTTTTGGAAAATAAGGACAATAGAAGTGCTTGAAAAGTATTTGGGAATAGGATTACCATCAAAGAAATCAATAACAACATCAACTAAGTCGGTTTTAATAAATGGCCAACAATGCTGAAAGAAGTGGGTCGTATAGCCATCAGGGCCAGCAACAGAGTCAGTGTTCATGTTCTTAAGAGTATTACTAATCTCTTCTTCGAAAGGGCACATAGTGAGTAAATGATTATCCTCATCGTTAATCATAGAAGGGATAAGATGGGTGTTAGATAAAGTTCCCAGCAACGGATTAGAATTTAATAAAGTTTGGAAATGATGAATGACAGAATCCTTAATATCATTATTATCGGTTATCCATTCACCATTAGAGTTCTTAATTTTCTTAATCGAAGTTTAAGGTTTTCCATTTATTACAAATGGCATGAAAATACCTGTTTGTCACCATCGCAATATGTTTGCTTGCGCTTTTGATGCCAATAGGTTTCTTCCATGTTTTGATAATTAAGTTATTCTTGGCAATGTTTAACTCCTCAAGTTTATCGGGATCGTTGAGACAGCCTCTTCAAGAGAACAAACCTTTTGTTCCATAGCTTTAAGATTTGTGAAAAGGTTTTAAAATGTGTTTGTTCCACCAATTGATTTTTGTTTAAGTCTTTTGAGCTTAAGCCAAAGACAGTCATACCTTTAATGTAATTATCCGGAAAACAGGGGGCCATCCAATTAGTGAGAGCGACAATGAAGTCGCCATGTTGAGTCCACATATTTTGAAATCTAAAGGAGAGGGAGTAGACGGTTAGGGGATTTTGAAGGAAATCAAAAGAGGAGCATGGTCGACAAAGTTCAAATGCTCAACAATGGTAGGCCACGATTGATCCAAAGAGAATTAAAGAGGGACCTATCAAGATGTTGCCAAAGTCTAGAGTTATGCCACGTGAAGTTAAACCCAGTGAAACCAATGTCGATCATATTGCAATCAAGGATCATATTTGAGAAGTCCTCCATGGAATAAAGGTTAGGAGAACATCCTCCCTTCTTTCCAACTAGCTATGATAGTATCACCTCCAACCAACCGTGGGAAGGTTAGGAGAAGGTGTAAGTGATTCCAAAGGATGTTCCTACCACTCTATTACAAGAAGCATAGATAAAAGAGCCAAAAGTGATAAGTCACCTAAGGAGATTTTGACATTAACCAATTAGTCAAGATCATCAATGATGGAAATGGTGATGGAGTTGTGCCAAAAGCACCAAATTTTATTATTAAGATTGAAGAAGAAATTATGAAAACCAAGGGATCTAGACAAAAGCAATCTTAGAAGAATTAATGAAAGGTTCAATAAGAACAAGTAACTTGATATTATGAACATAAAGACTCCTAACACGATTCATGGATGTGAAGAGACCCACAACCCCGGATATTCCAAATAAGAAAATTAATCATAAGGGGACAACCAAAAGGGAAAAGGAAAAAGAAAGGAAAGAGAGGAGAGAAATGATGATACATTACTGTGAAGAAGAAGTGGTTCTAGTGAGGTTATTATTAGAAAATTTTGCTTTGTAGGGTTTTTTTTAACAATTTGAAAGGGTCTATCGAATCCAAATTATCTCCATCAAAAAAGTGATTGATTTTGGGTTCTAGAATAGTAGAAGAATCTATCAATGTTTTAGAAGAGAGGATTTCACCTTCAGATCGGATAGAGTGAGAAATTGGGTTCAATTGATTATCACTCAAGGAAATGGATGGGAAGTTCACACCATTCGTAATACAAATATCTTTCTCAATATGTTCAAGCCATAGGGTCATCATTATTGGTCCATTATATGATTCCCATTCAAATTGTTTAATTGGGTGTCCAATATAAGGCTACCATTCATTTTCTTGGATTTAAATGAAGCAAAGAACTATTGTGGGAAACCACATTATTACAAGGGGAGTGAGGTTAGGTAAATTGCCATTGGTATCATCACACCCTCAATGGCTATTTTAGTACCAAGGTCAAGTGTTTTCCACTAGACTAGAGGAGGTGTAGGGAGGAGAGGTTCTTTTGAGTATTTTAGGCACATATGCTAGAGTAGTGGTTTTCCAGTTCCATTAATGGTATTCATATTCTGTGTAAATTTTTCTGAGATTAGGATGAAGCACAAAGCATGAAAGTGATCGTCTGAATCTTGCAAAAATTTTCAAATTGACTTTTGACTATATCCAAATTTTTGAGCCAATCCAAACCTCTTTGGGATATTTTTTTGTGATGTCTATCTCAATGAGAGAACAGTGATAGATGGCCTAGATCTAGTGCTGTTTGGTCTATTTGGAGAGGTACCAAAAGGCCGCAAAGAAACAAAACTTGATGAGTAGTGTAGCATGTTAGGAAAAGCCAAAGAGGGACAATGGGAGATTCCTCTTGACATCAAAGAGGTGACATTTCAATAGCCATTTGACAATTATGCACAAAATAAGAATGACAGCAAAACCGCGAATAATCTAAATTTAAGAGTTGAATAAGAATGTGATGGGGATCGATCAGAGAAAGTACCCATAATTTTAAACTATGAAAGAAAGAAATATTATCAAGAGTAGCCTAAGGGAGAATTTACCCACCAAAGTGAACTCGGGCTTAGCAAGTTTCTCAACATCCGATCAACACATTAAATCCACGATAAGATGTTGAAATGAGATTAACCAAAGCATTGAGCTAGATCTTACCAGATAAAGCATCTTTGAATGATTTTGGTGCATTAACAAGCAATCAATCAAGAAAACCTCAGAATGAGAGCAAAGCCTCAGGTCGGGATTCAGAGACGAGCCTCGCTAATGGACCACAGGGAGTCATACACAGCCGAGAGAGCGCAGCGGCTGACAATAACCCCAGAACCAATCCACCAGGGGAACGCAAAATCGCCAAACAGAGGAGAGGTTTTGGGTTTGAGTTGGTAGAGTTTAGGGTTTATTAGGGCCCAGGGTTTGTGATTTTAAGTGTAGAGTTTAGTTTTAGGTTAGATTTTTAGGGTAGGTTAGAATAGGTTTAGTTTAGTAGGGCAGTGTTAAGTTTAGGAGGGTAAAGAGTTTTGGGTTTAGGTTAGGGTTTAGTTTAAGTATGGTTTAGGGTTTTAGGGTTCAGGTTTAGGGCTCAGTGGGTAGTCTGGTTAGTAAGTAGGGTTTAGATTTAAGGCCTAGGGTTTTAGGGTAGGTAGGGTGGGTTTAGGGTTTAGGGTTTAAGGTTTTGTTTTAAGTAAAATTGAGTAAACTAGTAGGTTTAGGTTTATTTAGTTTATTTTTTATTTATTTTAGTTTATTTTTTATTTTTATTTAGGTTCATTTTTATTTATTTTTCATTTTGTTTATTTATTTTAGGTTTATTTATTTTAGTTTATGTTCTTTATTTTATTTTATTTTTTTAGGTTTAGGTTTTATTTTTTATTTTTAGGTTTAGGTTTAGGTTTTTCTAGGTTTTATTTTAGGTTTTTTTAAATTCTTTAGGTTTATTTTAGTTTATTTATTTATTTTATTTTAGTATAATTTTATATTTTTATTTTAAGTTTAGGTTTTATTTATTTTAGTTTAGTTTATAGGTTTAGGTTTTTTTTAGGGTTTAGGTTTTTTATTTTTTTTTTTACTTTTTTTTTATTTTTAGGTTTATTTTTTTAGTGTTTCTTGTTTTTATTCATTTTTTTATTTTACATTTAACATTATTTTATTTAGGTTTATTTTATATTTTAGTTTAGTTTAGATTTTTATTTATTTTATTTTAGTTTAGTTTTTATTTTTTATTTTTTTATTTAGGTTTAGCTTTCGGATATTATTTTATTTTGGTTTATGTTTTTTATTTATTTTATTTTTAGGTTTTATTTAGTTAGGTTTAGGGTTTTAGGTTTTTAGGGTTTATGGTTTAAGAGTTAGGGTTTAGGGTTTAGGGTTTAGGGTTTTAGGTTAGGTTTTAGTTTATGTTTAGGTTTATGTTTTTTTTTTTAATAGTGAACAAATTCATATTCAACATTTCTTCTTTTCTTTCAAGTAAAGTAAAACCGGGAGTGAGGTAATCAAATGACCCCCTTGGGGCTAGCTAAGCCTCATGTTCATGGAATATCCAGACTATATACCCATTACCATTCAATTTTATATAAATAAACACATGAATAGAGGAAAGAGAACCCAACATTCACACATTTAAGATATAATCACATGCATTTCTTATGTATTTATAACTAGCATCATAATACATATTATTATTCATTTATAAACTTTTGAAAAATAGATTTAGATTTAATAGTGATAATAGCCAAGCATATATTAAATTAAGTGAACACATGCAAACTTACATAAAGGAAATTCATTTTATTTTACTTAATTTTGAAAAGATGGATGCATGGATTAAAATGACATACCAAATTTAACATGATTGGAAAGGGACAATCAAATATAAGCATATGATTCATTTAACCAAACTAGTTCTTAAGGACAATCAAATCAAATACGATTACTTAAAGCAAACCAAAGCTTCTTTATTAATTAAGTTTTGATTTGATTTGATTTAAATAGGAGAAGAGAAATCATCACTTGATCTTTTAAACCCATTCCCACATTAGTGATTTTATTTAATTTAAGGAAATGCAATTAAGTTGATTTAATGGGTTAATTAAGTTGAACCCTTAATTAGATGAATTAATTACCCTTACCTATGTCACCTTAAAGTAATTAACTAAATAATTATGAGCCAACATGATATGCATGAAAATAAACTTGTAATGATCCTATGAAATAAAAGTGGCCTAATGCAATTGGCTCATGAGTAATAGTTAATTAGATTAAGGGACTTAATTAATTATTCCTATGGTTTTCCCACACATGTGGACAAACCATAATTTCATTAAACTCCTTTAGGTTATTAAACACCTAAAGATCTACCCCATTATTTAATTAATTATGGTTTGATGTGATTACAATTTCAGTTTGATTAAGTGATTTAATTAATTAATTAAGTGTTAATTAATTTTATTTTAAAAAAGGGTGAAATGAACCTAGGGAAAGGAGTCCTAACCCTATTCCTTAGTTAACTTACTATTAAACAATGATTAATAAACTTAATTAACCATTTTAATACTACTAATGGGATTAATTAACCATTAATTAACTTAAAAGAGTAGTTAAGATTTAATTAGTCAATTTTCCTAATTAAGTGAGCAATAAATCCCAAGAAGAGCATGGGAGGTAGAGGTCATCCCATTAAATTAACCCATAAAATTTGGGATTAATTGCTCAAGTAATTAAGGTGTAATTAAGCTAAAAAATTTTATATTTAAACTTTAATTAAATCTTAATTACTATTCAAAATTAGTTAATGTTATTTTTAATTCATTCTCATCTAAAATACCTATAAAATGAGTATTTATTTGCATTTTTTATTTTTCTATGATTTTTTATGATTTTTAGAAGTTTCAACCATTAAAAATGATTACTTATGCCAAATCTATGACATACCGATGTAGCATGCTTTCCACGTGGCATCGTGGGATTGGCTACTTAAAACTTATCCAGCTTGCACGGGCGATGGACGCTTTCTTTCGCCCACTATTTGATCTAAGATCGGATGGCTACGATTAATCCCATAATTTAATAAGAATAAATTAGATCGATCTAGTGGATGTAATCATGATTGTCCATTTTGATCAGGTGGAACAGACGGTATGTGATCTAATGCCATGCGAGTGAAGGAGAATGGAGTCCGTTTGGCTATGTCACTTGATCCGAGCTTACCCAAGCTCGGATCAACTCCAAAATGATCCCACACCTTCACGACATTGGTTGTATGTGATCCAATGTCAAGATCACATGAGATGAAAGTTTTCTTCAAAAAGCTCCAACCCATTTTTGCCTGGATTAGTTTTGGAAGCATACCTCGCCAGAGCTCAAGATCGATAGCTCGAACGGTTGAGGAAGCTTCATCTAATGGAGATGAAACCCCGTTGACGAGCAATTGGATCAATTCCTTGACTTTTGCTCGGAAGGCCATGAACTGATGATTTGGAGCTCAGCTTCAATCGAAGTCCCACCTTTGATGCTCAAGAAGCTTAGGAGATGATTCGTTCTTAGTCGATGAGGCCTAGGGAAGGTGCGTGCAAAGTTAATTTGATTTTGACAAAGAAATGGGGAAGTTAGGTCAAAAATGGGAGTGTCATATTTCAGGATGGACGGGAATGGCATTTTCTAATCAAGGAATAAGCTTAGGAGCTTAGGGAATGGCTCTAGTAGATGGCCTTGGGTAGCTAGGGCTCTGAGTAATGATTTTTGTGTGTGTTTGAGTGGAAATGTGTGTATACCCCATTCATCTTGATCGATCAGTTTGGCATCTAGTGCTTGTCTAGCCATCTCAAGGAGTCGTGGGTGGCCGGAAGGAGGTGAGCTGGCTCAACTTGGTTGGTTGAAGGTATGAAGGTGGCTGCCAAGGAAGAATCATGAGTGTCCTATGGGTTTGAAATGCTCCAATGGGAAAAGTGAGGTGATTTTACCTCCCATGGGTCATGGCTGACCCAACCACCCTTGGGTCGTGGAAAGGTCCTAGCCGGACCATTGGGAGAGAACCAAGTGGCCAAGGAATAGAAATGACCACTTACATGAGTGATTTGTCTCATGTGATGACCTTGACCCAAGGGTAGAATTATCATTTGGCATTGGATTTAATTTGGGCAGATTTGAAATGAGCCAAAAGTTGTTTAGCTCAAATTTTAAGTCAATTGGAGTTTATTTTGTTAGGTTTGGCTCAATTTAACTCATTTAGGCCAAATTGGGTTAGGTTAGATCAAGTTGACCAATTGGTCAAATTATGTCAAACCAAGGGTTGGATCAAGTTCATATGATAATTTGGGATATTTTGGTTCAATTGGTTAGGTTGGCTTAAATTTGATTTTGGCTCATTTGAATTCATTTGGGTCAAATGAAGTTTACCAAGTTGACTTATTTGTATTTTAGTTGACCAATTGAAGATGATTATAGGCTTTGGTTTCAATTAATTTGGATTTGGTTTCGATTTAGGTTAATGTGAACTTTTAGGTCAACTTGGGCTAAGTAGGTCAATTGGGTTCAATTAGGTCCCATCATGGCTTTGGTCAAGTTCAACAATCAATTTGGAATGAACTTGAGCCATTGGTTGCAATTAATTTAGTTTATATTTTAATTTGACCCAATTTGGTCTTTTAGGTCAATTTGGGTCAACTTGGGTCAAGAGGGCCAATTGGGTTTGGTTTGACTCAATTGAAGGTCACGTGATATTCAAATATTGACTTTGATTTGGTATGAATCATTGGTTTTAAGGGATTTGGCTTAGGTTGCAATTTGGCTAGTTCGGATTCATTTAGGTTAAGGGGTTGGCTTGGTCAAATGACCAAGTTGACTTGGTTAGACCAAATATTTGATAATTGATCAACCTAGGGTGATCAACAATCATGATGGGATGTTTTGATGGGGTTGGTTCAATCCAATTTGGGAAGGATTAGAACTTGGCTCAAATAGGTCAATTGACAGTCAAGTGGACCAATTGGGTTTAGTTTGATTTTGGGTTGAGTTTGAGAAGTTTATATATGGATTTGGATTGATATATAAAATTTAATTGTAATTGGTTCAAATGGGTTTTGGTTCATTTGAACATTTCAAGTTTCAAAAGGGTTTAGTTGGTTTGACTTGGGTTGATTTTGGTTTGTTGATGATTGTAGATTTCTATATTTGTGAATATGATTGAAGGTATAATTGACATGAGAAAATCAATTTCATTTGGGTTTTGGAATGAAGGAATCGCTAAGTCCATGGAGTCATGTGGCTTAGGTTTGGATTATTTGATTTATTTTTAATGATTTAAATGTATATTCATTTAAATTTGTGAATATGATTGAAAATAGATTGATTATGAGAAAATAAATTGAGTTTGATTAATTAAGATTTGGCTAAGTCCATGGGATAGGTCATATGGCTTAGAAGGGTTTTGATTTAATTTGATTTAGTTTGATTTAGTTTTGATCATTTGAATGTAGATTTCATTTATATTTAGAAAGATGATTGAATTTATAAATTTATTATGAGAAAATCAATTGATTTTGGATTGATTTGGATTAAGATTTGGCTAAGTCCATGGGAAGGTCATATGGATTAGGAAGGGTGTCTAGTTTATATTTGATCATGGGCTTCAGTCATTTGATTTTGGAATTTGGATTTGGATTTGAATTTGATGTTTGAATTGAACTTGAGGTTTGGTTTGACAAGGTGAACATGGATTTGATTTGGGTTGTAGGGTGGATTATCCTAATCCCATGGCATAACCTAATCCTATGGTTAACCTTTCTAAGTCTTTAGGCTTAGGTTAAATGTTTACCTAATTGTTAGAAGTTTCTTATGACTAGGGAAGTCTTAGTGCCTAGAATACTCCTATGTCTAAAATGGGAAGATTGAATCCACACTCCAAAAGTGAGGTCAACAGGCCTTAGGCTCCATAGTGTTGCCCTTGGTGTTAGATGATTGGAAGATTGAAGCCAAGTTTCACATTATAGACTGATACATCTTTCAACGCTTAGAGAGACCATGGATACATAGTTCCATCCTCTCTCAACATGAAGTTTGTGAGAGGTGGGTTGTCTATGTCAAAGGAGATCTCAAGTCATTTATTTGGTCACGAATATAAGGATGTGGCTTACTACCTCTCTTAAAATCAACAAGTCTATTCTTGCGAACATGGCCAAAGTTTAAAAATTTAAAAAAAAAAAAAAGAAATAGAAAAAGAAAAAGAAAAGAAAAGAGAAAATGAAAAAGAAGATAAAAGGGAACGAGAATAGTCTTATAGAGGGAAGTGGAGCCTAACATTAGATTCCACCCACAGTTCGTTGCTCCATTCGAACATATGGGTAGGATGACCTGACCTCCACCAGATAGATAAAGATACTAGTTTAGAGGCAGTCCCAAGGGTGGAAAACCACCTTATTGGCCACCTAATAAAAGATATGTCCTAGCTACTAAGAGTACACCTGCTATCCTTATAGACTTAAAATATAGTTCATAGGATGAGTCTTATATGGCTAGCACACTAGCCAGCTCTCCTCAGTAGTAGATTCCCTTGGAGGTGACACTTAAGCCAAATAGTAATGAAGACTGGGCTCTAAAGCAAAGCATAAGTGTATCCAAGTCTATATGTGAAATAGTTTGGCATCAGTTGGGATCCTTAGCTCTAACCCTTTCCTCTCAAAAGCGAGGTAGTTAAGGAAGCCCTAAGTCATCCACAGTGTGAATACTCAAAGGTTCTTTGGGAGCATCATCCTTAAGTCAAGTTGATGTAGAACAGGATGATTCATATAAAGATTTAATAGAATTCTTTGAATGGTACTTTGTGTCAATAATTTAGCAAATAAAGGGTTAATCCCACATACTTGGTCATATCACAAGTCAAAATACTTCAAAAGAATATAGAAGAATAAATGCAAAAGCTCTCAATTAAGACCATAACTAGGATTCAGTATAATGGGTCCAGTCGATGATGATGATTACTGCTTAGTCATCACCAATCATTTGGAATATGTTAGGTTCTTTTAAAATTACATTAACTCATATGAGGAGCTGTGCTTAGAAATTTTAGGTGATCAAGATGATTTTGAAGTCAAAGATGCACTTCCAGAGTTCAAAGAAGAGATCAAGTCAACCATCGATGAGCTCAAGGAAATCAACATAAGAACTAAAGAAGATCCACGCCCTACATATATCAATTCTTTGTTGAATGAAATTAAAACCAATGACTTAGTTAGGCTATTGATTGAGTTTAAGGACTACTTTGCATGGTTTTATGAAGAGATGCCTAGATTGGCTCCTGACGTAGTGGTCCATAAACTAGTAATAGAGCCTACTGCTAATCCTATCAAGAAAGCTCTTAGACGCATGCGATTAGACATAGAACAACATGTCATTTATGATGTCAAAAAATTGTTCAATGTTGACTTCATCCGGGAAGACAAATACCCTACGGTTGTAACATCATCACTTAAGAAAAAAATGGCCAAATTCATATATGCTTTGATTTTAGGGATTTAAATAAGGCATGTCCAAAAGACAATTACCACCAATCCACGATGGTGGACATCTCATGTAGTCTTCTCTTTTATGGATGGCTCATCTGGATATAACTAAATAAATATGGCCCCTGAAGATGAAAGAAATACTTCATTTAGAACCACCAATCAGAATCTATTGCTATAAGGTCATGCCTTTTTAGCCTTGAAATGTTAGTGCTAAATACCAGTGGGCTATGACTCGAATCTTTGACGAACTCATTCATCATTTAGTTGAGTTCAATGTCGATGATCTCATGGTTAAAAGTAGAGAAAAGGAAGACCATCTCTTTGACTTGAGAATAGTTTTTAAAAGTTAAGACAATTTAACATCAAAATGAACCCCCTGAAGTGTGTATTCGAAGTAGCTTCAGGGAAATTCCTTGGGTTTGTTGTCCAACACCAGGGAATCAAAATCAATCAAGAGAAGATCAAGGCAATATTAAAAATGCTACCCTCTAAATGTTTAACTCAACTCAGATCATTCCAAGGGCGGTTGGAGTATCAAGATGCTTTATATCCAACTTATCGAGAAGATGTTAGCCATTCACTTGTCAAAAGGATGCCAAGTTCAAGTGGGATGATATGGGTGAGCATGCCTTCGAAGACATCAAGCATTACCTGATGACATTGCCAGTTCTAGCAACTCTATTACTTCCAAGCCGCTCATACTTTACACTACTTCATTAGATGACTCCCTTGGTGCTATGCTGGCCCAAGCCAATGATAAAGGGAAGAAAAATGCACTCTACTACCTCAGCCATTGTCAATCCCTACTGAGGCTAATTATCCACCCATTGAAAAGCATTGTCTATCTTTAAGCGTTACATCCCAAAAGCTAGAACACTACATGCTTCCTCATAAGGTGAACTTAATCTATAGGATCAATCCACTACAATATCTCATGACACTGCCGATGTTATCCGGATAGTTAGCATGATGGTCCATAATTCTCTCACAGTTTGACATTACCTTCGTACCCCTCCATGCGGTGAAATAGTAAGCACTAGTAGATATCTTAGTAGCACACCGACTTTATGCTAACTCTCCACTTAGTGCTGATCTCTAAGATGAACAAGTCATGAACTTAGGGGATACTAACATTCACCACTGGGAGATGTACTTTGATGGTGTGGCTTCCTCTCAAAGAGGAGAAGAATCATAATCTACTATTCAGAAAGGCAAAAGTAGGAATAGTTCTCTTAACTCCAGACCGTGATGTAATGAGATTCTTATATAATCATCCATTCCTTGCAATAATGAAGCTAAATATGAGATTTCCAATCTAGAGTTAGTCTTACTCTAAACATCCAGAACATCAACATCTTTGGGGATTCTCATCTTATCAAATCATCTTATAAGGTTATAAAGCTTAAGCTCCATCACTATCACAAGTACACCATGGAGTTATTGGCCCAAATCCCAAAGGTTACCATTTATAAGATTCCTCAGAGAACACCATAGAATATGCTTTAGCCAAGCTTGCTACAGAGTTGGCATGATTAGAGGATGAGTCCATATCAATAAAGGTCCAAAATAGACAAGTCGTATCCATTATTAATATTGAAATCATCAAAAAGTACTCTCTTGAAGGGGAGATTGCCATTTCCAAGAAGGATGAGGAGTTAGATTGGAGATAACCATTCATGGATTACCTAAATAAAGGCAAAACTCAAGAAGTCCCAAGCCCATCGATGAAGTAGAGCACTTTCTATGTTCTTGTGGATTATGTCTTATACCAATGGTCTTTCAATCATATGTGGTTACATTGTTTAGATAAGTGAATCTCATTAGATCATGATCGTACACTCGATTATGTGGAACCAATCTAGTATAAAGATGAAAGCCAAGATAAAGAGACTAGGATATCGGTCATTGATGATCAAAGATTCGATTGATACAGCTAGGTGATGCCACCAATGTCAAATACACGGTGTGGTCCTACACCAACCACCCAACATTCTTCATCTACATTGGCCTCAAGGCCATGCGAGTGTTGGGGTACATACATAGTGGTCGATTGATCCTCTTCTTCTAAGGGTCATCAATTCATCTTAGCTGCTATTGACTGCTTTTTCAAATGGGTGAAGGCGATTCTGCTCAAAGAGGTCACAACTCAGCATGTGCTCTTATTTTTTAGAAACCATATCATATATAGGTTCAGAGTCCCTCGATGAATTATATCATAATGGTATTGCATTCAAGAGCACCGAGATCAATAATTTTTTTAAGAGACACAATATTGATAGGATATATTCTATAATCAACTACTCGAGGGCAAAGGGCTTAGCAGAAGCCCTCAATAAAACTCTCATCCAAATACTAAAGAAGACACTCAATAATAACAAGCGGTAGTGCCATGAGCAGATAGTTGAAGCCTTGTGGGCCTACCACACCACATATAAAACTCCAACTTAGTTTAATTCTTTGTCCTTAGTGTATGGGTACGCAGTCGTTCTACCATTAGAAGTCTAACTCCCATCACTAAGGATAACTGTGGGTAGCAAGATCCCAATAGAGGAGAACACCAAGTTGTGACTATAAGAGCTTGAAGGTTTGGAGGAGAGACACCTGTGGGAATGCCAAAATCTCAAGTTATACAAAGCTAAAATGATTCAAGCTCACAACAAGTTGGTCTTGCCTAGAGTTTTTCAGGTAGGAGACCTTATTTTAGTTCTAAGGAGACTAATTATTGTCCTTCATAATATATGAGGTAAGTTTGAACCCACTTTAGAAGGCCCTTTTTTTGTAAAGAAGGCCTACTAAGGAGGATCTTATCGCTTATTAATCATAAGGAGAGCACCCAAATCTTCCATTCAATGGGCTCTACTTAAAGAAATATTATAAATCATGTTTAAAAATAATTATTATAAATGAAAATTCCATTTTGAATTCAATCTCTTCTATGTTGAAAGTATTCTTGTTTGTGAATCCATGATATGTTTAGGGTGTAAGGGAAAAGCCATGTCCTATCCTTCATTGACACAATACAAATACAAACTACACACAAATATATAAAATAAGCATATATCTTTTATCTCGAGCTACTCTGAGTTGAGTAAATGCCCCTATTGGCACTCACTCAGTAGTTGTTCTAGGTCAGGCTGATGTGTAACCCTACTAGTGTGTCACACTAGTGGTCTTATTACTTTAGAGGATGTAAGTCTATTATGCTTTCCTTCCTTGGCCACTACACTGACGAGCACCTTGTTAGTTTGGTAGGCCTTACTGCATGGCTGGTAAGCTACCTCATGTTGGCTTCGTTTAAGAGGATGTGAGTTTACTATGCTTTCTTCTTGGATTAGCCTTCATGCATTGACCGGGTCGAGTATATTTGTGGTTTAGGATACTCCCCTAATAGCTCATTCCCTTCTGATTGCTTCAAGTCTGGGTTTAGTCCTTCTTCGGAGATCCATGCTTAGTAGTCGCTCTAGGTCAGATAGCATATGTCCCGTCGACGACAGACTATGCTGATGATCAGTTCTTCTTGAAAAGTTGTAAGCCTACATGTTTTTTTTAGGTTGATCGTTGCATACTGACAAACACTTAGGTTGGTTGGTTCTTACTATGTTGATGGATACACCACTCATGCTGATAAATACACCTTAGGTTGATTGGTTCTCCCTCCTTTTGATACACCACTCATAGCAAATGTAAGTCTGTTATGCTTTCTCTTTGATTTGGTCACCGTACACCTATAGGCTTACTTTATTAGGGCTCAGGATAATGCCAGTAGCAGCACCTCCCCTATGGGCAGTATATTTGGATAACATCCTTTGTAACCCCATTTAGACCCTACTTGGGTTACTATTTAATTAGACAGTTCACCTTTCCTAATAACCACCCCTATGGTTGGAGAATCCATCATGTGGATGTGCAGATTCTCCCTTGGTCTAATAAATCTAAGATAGGTCAAGGCCGACATAGCCCCTTCTCAATGTGGTCCCTCGCACACCAATAGTGTCTATCCAAACATATAAATAAAATATATATTTACTTATGGATTAAGAGGACACCCCTAGCGGTACCATTTCCCAAAGCATGTATCCTATCTTTAGGGTAGTGTTAGCAAACTCCTTGTAGGAATCACTTGACTACTCTTGAGTTGATATAAATCCCCCAAATTCACTCGATGGTATAAGTCGAGTTCAATTTGTTGTGAATAGGTCACCCTAGTGGTTATTCCCCTAGAAGATGTAAGTCTTCTACACCTTCTTTAGCCGTTGCACATGGAAAGGCACCACTTATGTTGCTAGCTCTACAGACAATAGACTATCCCGATTTATAAATCGAGATAGGATAAGTCCGATATAGCCCCTTCTCGATGGGTCCATCATACGACATGATCCACAAATTAAACCTATCAAATTTGGGCTCACACAGTGGATATGCCTTAATTCAAAATCAAACTAAACTAAACAAACCATATCAAATCACATGAAATTAAGATAAAATTAATCCTGACTACTTTTGAGTTGACATAAGTCCTCAGGGACATTCACTCAATAGTCACCATAGGTCAGGTTTGATATGTTGTGTATCCAACAAGTCACCCTAGTGGTTTTTCCTCACTTTGGAAGATGCAAGACTACTATTCCTTCTTCACCATTGCACACCAAAAGGTAACCCCTTAGGTTGGCTAGCTCTATCATGCAACCAGTAGACTATCCCTTTAGATTTGTAAACTGAGGTAGGTTAAGGCTGATATAGCCCCTTCTCAATCGGTCCATCGCACACCGATAGGGTCCATACATTAACTCAGATTAAATTAATCCCAATCTATTTTTTCAAAGTAGAGTTAAATCACACCCTTCTCCCTAGTGGAGCCCTAAATCATATATAAACAAGTCAAGCAAACAAATCATTTAAAACCAACCTCTCTAGTGGAGCTAAATTAAACCAACTCCCCAGTAGAGTCTAAATCAAAGAAATCCAAGCAAACTCTTATCCCCAGCGAATACATCCCCAAAAAAATCTATGAAATCAACCTCAAGTCCCAATTCCCAATGGATAGCCTGAACTTGCTTCCCTAGTAGAAGGATCATATACCCAATAACAAGCGAACTTGAGCCCATATCTCTAGTAGATATGCCTCCACATCAATTAAAACAAAATAAATTAAAGTTGATTCGATCTTAATCCTCGGTGGATTATTAATTCTTATCTCTAGCGGATCTTCTTAACACATTTTCTTCTTCTATTCCCTCGACATAGAGACCTCCATGTCCTGTGTGTGTGATCCCAGGGTTTAGGGGGTTGGGGTTTAGGGTTTAGGGTTTGCTTTGATTTAGGGTTTAGGGTTTTAAGGTTTAGGGGTTTAGGGTTTAGGGTTTAGGGTTTAGGGTTTAGGGTTTAGGGTTTAGGGTTTATGCTTTAGGGTTTAGGGTTTTGAGGATTTAGGGTTTAGGGTTTAGGGTTTAGGGTTTAGGGTGTGGGTTTAGGGTTTTTTTAGGGTTTAAAGTATAGGGTTTAGGTTTTATAAGGTTTAGGGTTGTAGGTTTAGGGTTTAGGATTTAGGAGTTTTAGTTTAGTTTAGGATTTATTATGGTTTAGGGTTTTTAAATTAAATAAGAATTATAGGTTTATTTATTTTATTTAATTTATTTTATTATTTTATTTTAGTTTTTTATTATTTATTTTAATTTAAGTTATTTTTTATTTTTATTTAGTTTAGTTTATTTATTTTAGTTTAGTTTTTTTTTAGTTTATTTTTTAGGTTTAGGTTTAGGTTTATGGTTATTTTTTAGTTTAGTTATAATTTTATTTTATTTTTAATATTTAGGTTTAATTCTTTATTTTTAGGTTTTGGTTTAGGTTTTCATTTTTATTTTTTAAAGTTTTGGTTTAGGATTTTATTTTAGGTTTATTTTTAGGTTTAATTTTTTAGTTTAGGTTAAGGTTTTTTTAGTTTATTTTATTTTATTTAGTTTAGGGTTTAGGTTTAGTTCATTTTTGGTTTATGTTTAGGTTTTATTTATTTTAGTTTAATTTATTTTAGTTTAGGTTTAGGTTTATTTTATTTGGTTTATTTTAAGTTTAGGTTTTTTTAGTTTAGGGTTTAGGTATTATTTTTTATTTATTTTTGGGATTATTTTTTCAGGTTTAGGTTTTTATTTAGTATTTATTTTATTTTATTTTAGGTTTTATAATTTTATTTTTTACATTTAGTTTTTATTTTAGTTAGGTTTTTTAATTTTAGGTTTATTTAATTATTTTTAGTTTAGTTTATGTTTTTATTTATTTTATTTTATTTTAGTTTAATTTTTAATATTTATTTTATTTAATTTTTATTTTTAGGATTAGTTTTTGGTTTAGGTTTAAGTTTTGGTTTAGGTTTTTATTTTTTATTTTTATTATTTTATTTAATTTTAGGTTTTTTTTATTTTATTTTTTTGGTTTTATTTAGTTTAGGTTTAAGTTTTTAGGTTTTTAGGGTTTAGGGTTTATGGTTTGGGGTTTAGGGTTTATGGTTTAGGGTTGTAGGTTTTAGGGATTAGGGTTTCGGGTTTAGAGTTTAGAGTTCAGGGTTTAGAATTTAGGTTTGTAGGTTTAGGGTTTAAGGATTAGGATTTACGGTAAGTTTTAGGTTTTAGGGTTTAAGGTTAGGTTTTTATTTATTATTATTATTTTTAAATTATGTAAACTCATAGGTTTAGGTTTATTTAGTTTATTAATTTTACTTAATTTTTATTATTTTTATTTAGGTTTATTTTTATTTTTATTTAGTGTAGTTTATTTATTTTAAGTTTATTTATTTTAATTTAGGTTATTTATTTTAGTTTATTTTTTAGGTTTAGGATTAGGTTTTGGTTAATTTTTCAGTTTAGTTTTATTTTTATTTTATTTTTTAGGTTTAGGTTTTTTTTTTTTTTAGGTTTAGGTTTAGGTTTTTATTTTATTTTTTTAGGTTCAAGTTTTATTTTATTTTAGGTTTAGTTTTATTTTTTTTTAGTTTAGGTTTAGTTTATTTTTTTTATTAGGTTTAGGTTTAGTTTATTTTAGGTTTAAGTTTAGGTTTTCTTTATTTTGGTTTAGTTTATTTTAGTTCTTGTTTAGGTTTATTTTTTTTTTCCATTTTAGGTTTAGGTTTTTTTTTAGTTTTGGGTTTAGAATTTATTAATTATTTATTTTTTGTTTTTTTTTTAGGTTTATTTTTTTGGTTTATGTTTTTATTTAGTTTTTAATTTATTTTATTTTATGTTTATTTTATTTTAATTTAGGTTTAGTTTTATTTTGTTAAGTTTATGTTTTTATTTAATTTAGTTTATTTTTATTTTATTTTCTTTTTTTAGGTTTAGGTTTAGGTTAGTTTAGGTTTTAGTTTAGGTTTTATTTATTTTACTTTTAGGTTTTATTTTGTTTAGGTTTAGGTTTTTAGCTTTTTATGGTTTAAGGTTTAATGTTTGGGTTTAGGGTTAGTTGAGGGTTTAGGGTTTGGGGTTTAGGGTTTAGGGTTTAGGGTTTAGGGTTTAGGTTTTAGGGTTTATGTTTTAGGGTTTAGGGTTTTATGGTTTATGGTTTTTAGGGTTTAGTTTAGTTTTAGTTTAGGGTTTAAGGATTAGGGTTTAGGTTTTAGGTGGTTTAAGTTTGGTTTAGTTTTGGTTTAAATAGAGAACAAATATTCAACGTTTCTTCTTTTATTTCATCAATTAACACAAGTTTTTTAAGAAACAAGCGACAACATAGATAAAAAATGAGCACACATTGAGCAAATCAAAATCCCTAGATAACTAGAACTATTTCTACTGTAAAGACACAGTTCCATAAGCAGTAGATCAGATGGACCGTTCTTCAATTTCTATAGTTTCCATCAAGACCACCCCGTCCTCTCGAGTAGCAAGATCCACCATCATATCCTCATTCTCTCCCTCCGCCACCACCACGGCTGTGACCTTCTTGGCTCCACCTCCATAACACCACTCACCACCACCTCCATATCCACCCACACCTAGATCCCCACCACCACGGTTTTTATATGCTTTAGGGTAATAGGTTTAGTGTTGTAGGTTTAGAGTTTAGGGTTAGTTTTATGGTTAAGGGTTTAGGGTTTTGGGGTTTTTTTTTAAATTAAGTAAACTGGCAGGTTTAGGTTTATTTAGTATACATAATTTAGTTTTTATTTATTTAGCTTATTTTATTGTTTATTTTTATTTAGGTTTATTTTTTTTATTTTTATTTAGTTTAGTTTATTTATTTTAAGTTTATTTATTTTAGTTTATTTTTTAGGTTTAGATTTATTTTTTAATTGAGTTTTTTTATATTTTATTTTATTTTTTAGGTTTAAGTTTAAGTTTTATTTTATTTTTTTAGGTTTAAGTTTTAGGTTTTATTTTGGGTTTATTTTAGGTTTTTAGTTTAGGTTTAGGTTTATTTTTAGTTTATTTTATTTTATTTAGTTTAGGTTTAGTTTTAAGTTTAGTTTATTTTAGGTTTGTGTTTATGTTTTATTTATTTTAGGCTAGGTTTAGGTTTATTTTATTTTTATTTTAGGTTTATATTTTTTTGTTAGTTTAGGGTTTAGGTTTTATTTTCTATTTATTTTTAGATTTTTTTAAAAAAAATTTAAGTTTTTATTTAGTATTTTATTTTTGGTTTGTTTTGGGTTTATTTTATTTTTATTTTACGGTTAGTTTTTATTTTATTTAGGTTTTTTATTCTTAGGTTTATTTTATTTTATTTACGTTAGGTTTTAATTTATTTTATTTTTGTTTAGTTTTTTATTTTATTTGTAGGTTTATGTTTAGGTTTAGGTTTACGTTTTAGTTTAGCTTTTCATTTTATTTTTGTTTTTTTATTTTAATTAGGTTTAGGTTTTATTTATTTATTTTATTTTTAGGTTTTATTTAGTTTAGGTTTAGATTTTTAGGTTTTTAGGGTTTAGGGTTTAGGATTTAGGGTTCAACGTTTAGTGTTTAGGGCTTAGAGTTTGGGGTTTAGGGTTTAGGGTTTCAGTTTGTAGATTTTAAGTATTAGGGTTAATTGTTTAGGGTTTAGGGTTTTAAGGTATAGGCTTTAGTGTTTAGGGCTTAGGGTTTTAAGGTTTAGGGTTTAGGGTTTTTTTTAGGGAAATTTGAATATTTTATTGCCACAAAGAAAAAGTACAATGTGCTTAGAGGGGGTAAATCTCTAAGCTAATGCTCAAAGAGCTACAATAAATCTTAAAGAGATAAATTGCCTAACTATTTAAATATTGAAGAAAATAAAGCAAATGAAAAACCAAAAAATCAACAGCAGAAAATCCATATGGGCATCAACAAGCTTCATTTGGTCTGGCTGATACTAGCAAGATCCACCTGCAAGACTCTCCCAACCTATGAAAGAAATCTGTAACATAGTTTTGAAAGGATGAGTACAATTAAGCGAGCATAAAAAGTAAGAGAAAATAAAAGTTGTAAAGTAAAGAAAAGGCTCAGGCTCACTTATAATCATCTCGAGCAAGACTATATGTAAGCATTCAAACTTAGAGAAGGGTTACAATTACATATACACATCCAAAAGAAGAAAAAAGTGGAAAACATCAAGGCCATCATAGCCGAGATACCTCGTGTAGCCCATCATCCAAAGTTGTCATCCAAGAAGGCCATAAAATTCTCCAAACAAACTTAACGACCAACCAAAACCACGAACAACCAAGCCCAATAAAGAAGATAATCAACCAACCATCAGGGATAGCAGCAATACAGTAGGAGCACCACTAAAGCCACCACCAAAAAGGAATAATAAAATCAAAAGGAGCAAGAATATTGACAGGGGTAACAACACAAACCAGCGACAAATAAGAGCTGAAAAGAAAAACACAAGTGCTTATATTGTCCACCAACAAAGCGAAAAAAAGTAAAACACCAGAACTAAAAGGTGCAACAAGAACCCAAATAGAAAAAGGGGGTCAGCTATAGCTAAGAGAGAAAAAAGAAAGTAGGGGGAAACCAGAAATATAGATCATAGAAAGAACAACAGTAGTTTCTCAGAATAGTCACCAAAGGAGCAAGAAAAAGTAGCCAAAATAACCACCCCTCCAACCAACCTAGCCAGCCAATATAACCAACCAAACCAGCCAGCCAACATATCCTCCTAGCCAACCACCACAGTAGCAAAAGACCTAAGTAAGTGTAAAGACCAATAACAGTCATCAAACCAAAATCACCTATGACAACCAGGGAAATTGTAGATGCAGACAATAGCCACCAAACCCAACCAAGGCAAAAGGAAATCGATAGGTAAGTGGAATAGCTAAAGACAAAAGGTACAAAGCCAGGTACAGACTACAAACCAATAGGAACAACAACATTAAAGGAACCCAAACCACCGGACTCGAGGCCAACTAATAGTCAACACAAATAGCTTCAACCCAATCTAGAATAATACCCAAACCCAAAGCTGCTGCTACCAAGAGAGGAAGGCCAATACAAGAGGAGGTCAAAACCATAACCAAAAGAAATAAAACAAAATTAGCAAAACCAACCATCAAGCCTCAATCAACAAAATAGATAAAATAATAGCCAACCAACAATCTCCACCATGCAGATAAACTACCACAAAATAGTCACCAATAGAAAATGAAAAAATAGCCAAAATAGCCATCCAACCAACCCAACTAGCCAAAATTGCTAGCCAAAACTTCCAGCCAACAAAGCCATATCAACCACCACCTGTAGATCCAACTTAAGTAAGTTAGCAAGCCACCCAAAAAAGAGGCAAAACCCATACAAGAAAGAAAAACCTATAGCATCCATAGCCACAACCCAAAAGGAGGATATAAAAAATAGCCAAGGGAAAATTATGGTAAACACCCAGCCAGACAGATAGAAGCCACCAAGCTGAAAAAACCAAAACAACCCAAGTTGCACTTTTAATAACCACCAGGTAGCCAAAATCAAGCCAATCCAAAAGTAATAGATCAAAAACATAACCTAGCTCAGGCCAAAGAGAGAAAATAAGTAGATAACCACAACCCAAAGAGAGTTTAACAAGGGGAAACAAAAAGTAAAAGATCATCTGAAACCAATAGCAAAAACCAAGCCAGGAATTTATAATCTAAGATAAGGCAATCTAGTATTATCCAAATTAACAAAACCTCTTAATAGTTTAGGATTTTGGTTGTCAATTAAAGTGAACTAAGTTGGCACCAAAGTAAGCCAAGTAATCGACAATCATTACCTTCATGAAGGATGTGGGAAATTTTAAAATAAACTTGAGAAAGTTAATTTTTAGTATGATTAAGAAGATAAAATAATTTAGCATTCCCATTTATATTGGAATTAAGCATGTCAAGAAGCAAGAGAGCATCAACTTCAATCCAGATGTGGAGGAAACCTCTATTCAAACAAATTTTAATAGCTTTCTTAACAACCATATGCTCAGAAAAAATAACAGAACTGGCTTTGAGAGGATATGCAAAAGCACAAATGACAGTACCTTTAGAATCCCTAAGGATTCCACCATAGCCATATTTATGGAAGAAATAGAACCATTAGTATTCACTTTAATCAAATTTTCTTTAACTTTGATCCAATGGATAATCCTAGCACTTTTACAAGAGTCAAACTCAGGAAGAATGATACCAAATTTTTTAGCCATAAATTTATAACCTCTAAAATGAATATTACTAATAAGATTGGCATTAAAAAGTGCATGAATTTTTTCTTTATTTCTTGCGAGGATCTTTTTATGGTTCATGGAATACCAAGATATTGACCATCATTTCTGTCCATCTAGATGAACCAGATAAGGGAAATATCAATTAAAACATTGATGTGACCTTTCACTATATTTTTGAAACATACTTCAAGAAGTTAATATAAAGAAAGAGAACCCTAAAAATAATTGGTATTAAATAAATCATCATCCAAAACCATAATTTAGAAGCAATAGTATCATTGACAAAAACATGATTTACATTTTCAATATGAAAGCAATAATAGTACTTTGAAGGTAATTAGAACCCTTTAGTCAGAGAGTCCACCGAATAAGTTATTCAAAATCCTCCAAGCTAAAATTGAATAAGAAATGGGAATGATATTGTTCAAAAGTTTAATAAAAACATTAAAGGGGTTTTGTTTATCTCTAATAAAATTCCAAACCTCTTTAAGAACAAAGTCACCATTATAAGAAAGCTTAAAAAGAATTTTGTCGGGGTTTCTTAGAAGAAATGGGGATATTTTAAAGTTTTCAAATAGGGATATAATTCTCAAGTTTTCTTTCATTCCAATTTTATTAAGCTAAAATAATTAACTTTGATAGCAGTTGTAGAGTGGGTAGATAAAAGGATGTCAATAGAGCCATTGCCAATCCAATTGTCATGCCAAAAGAAGGAAGAACTCGATTTGATCATGGGATAGGTCATATGGCATAGGAAGGGTTTTGATTTAATTTGATTTAGTTTTATTTAGTTTTGATCATTTGAATGTAGATTTGATTTATATCTAAGAAGATGATTGATGATATAAATTGATTATGAAAAAATTAATTAATTTTGGATTTATTTAGATTAAGAGTTGGCTAAGTCTTTAGGGTAGGTCATATGTCTTAGGAAGGGTTTCAAGTTTGGATTTGATCATGGGCTTCAATCATTTGATTCTGGAATTTGGGTTTGGATGTGGATTTGAATTAATGTTTGAATTGAACTTGAGGTTTAGCTTGAGAAGGTGAGCATGTATTGGACTTGGGTTGTAAGTTAGGTGGATTATCCTAATCCATGAGGCATAACCTAATCTATGGTTAACCCTTCTAAGTCTTTAGGCTTAGCTTAAGTGTTTACCTAATTATTAAAAGTGTCTTATTACTAGGGAAGTGCTAGTATCTAGAAGACTCCTAAGACTAAGATGGGAAGATTCAACCCATACTCCAAAAGTGAGGTCAATAGGCCTTAGGCTCTATAGTGTTGCCCTTGGAGATAGATGATTGGAAGATCAAAGCCAAGTTTTGGATACATCTATCAACTCTTTGCTAGGGAGACCATGGATACATGAGAATAATATAGTTCCATCCTCTCTACATCAGTGTATGAAGTTTTTGAGAGGTGGGATCATCTGGTGTGTCAAAAGAGAACTTAAGTCATTTATAGTTCATGAGGTTGGCATATATGAGGATGCGGCTTACTACCTCCCTCAAAATCAATAAGTCTATTATCGCAAACTTGGCCCAAGGTAAAAATTAAAAAAAGAAAAGAAAGTAGAAAAGGAAAAAGAAAAGAAAAGAAAATGAAAAAGAAGATAAAAGGGAGCAGAAATAGACTTGAAGGAGGAAGTGGAGCCTGACATTAGATTTCACCCACAGTTCTTTACTCCATTCAAACATATGGGTAGGACTACCTGACCTCCACCATGTAAAGGAAGAGGCCAGTTCAGAGGCAGACCCAAGTGTGGAAAACCTCCTAATTAGTCATCCAATAGAAGATATATCCTAACTACCACGAGTACTATCCATATAGACTTAGAATCTAGTTCATAGGATGAGTATTATATGGTTAGCACACCATCCAGCTCTTCTCAATAGTAGTTTCCCTTGGAGGTGGCACTTGAGCTAGATTGTAATGAAGACCAGGCTCCAAAGCAAAGAATAAGTTTATTCAAGTCTATATGTGATACAGTTAGACATCGGTTGGGAACCTTAGCTCTATACCCACTTTTTTATCAAAGAACTTGAGGGTTTGGTAGTTAAGGAAGCCCCTAAGTCATCCACAGGTGTGAAGATTCAGAGGTTCTTTCTAGGAGAATCATCCTCAAGTCAAGAAGTTGATGTAGAACTTGAGGATGATTTATATAAAGATTTAAGAGAATTATCTTTTAATTGGTACTTGTCTTGTGTTCATAATTTAGTGAAGAAAGGGTTAATCCCACATACTTGGTCAAAGCATTGGTCAGACTACTTCAAAATAATATGAAAGAACAAATGCAAAAGCTCTCAATCAAGACTGAGACTAGGATTTGGTATAGTGGGTTTAGTCGATGATGATGATTATTGCTTAGTCATCACCAATCATTTAGAATTTGTTAGGTTCTTTTCAAATCACATTAACTTATATGAGAAGCTATCCTTAGAAACTTTAGATGATCCAGATCTTTTTGAAGTCAAAGATGCCTTTGCCGAGTTCAAAGGAGATCAAGTCGCACTCATCGATAAGCTCAGTAAAATCAACTTAGGAATCAAGATGATCCACGCCCAACATACATCATTTTGTTGAATGAAATTAAAACTAATGACTTAGTTAGGCTATCAAGTTTGAGGACTATTTTGCATGGAGTTATGAAGAGATGCCTAGATTGGCTCCTAACATAGCAGTCCATAAACTAGGTAAAGGGCCTACTGCTAACCCTATCAAGCAAGCTCCTAGATGCATAAGATTAGACATAAAATAACAGGTCATTTATGAAGTCAAGAAATTGATCGATGTTGGCTTCATTTGAAAAGAAAAATACCCTACCTAATTAGCTAGCATCATCTCCGTTAAGAAAAAGAATGGCTAAATTTACATATGCATTAATTTTAGAGATTTAAATAAGGCATGTCCAAAAGATGAATTTCCACTACCAATCTCTGATGGTGATCATTGCCTTATCTCATGCCTTCTATCATGGATGGCTCATTTGGATATAACCAAATAAATATAGCCCTTGAAGATGAAAGAAACATTGCTTTTAGAACCCCGATTGGAATCTATTGCTATAAGGTCATGCCTTTCAGCCTTAAAAAGGTTGGTGCTACATACTAGTGGGCTATCACTCGAATCTTCAATGAACTCATTCATCAAGTCGAAAGTGCTATGTCGATGATCTGTGGTCAAAAGTAGAGAAAAGGAAGACCATCTCTTTGACTTGAGAGTAGTTTTAAATAGACAATTTAACCTCAAAATGAACCTTGAAGTGTGCATTCGAGTAGCTTCGTGGAAATTCCTTGGGTTTGTTGTCCACACCGTGGAATCAAAATTGATCTAGAGAAGATCAAGGTGATATTGAAATGCCACCATCTAAAATTTTAACTCAACTGATCATTCCAAGGGTGGTTGGCATATCTAAGATGCTTTATATCCAACCTATCAAGATGTCATCCATTCTCACTTGTCAAAGGATGCCAAGTTCAAGTGATGATAAGTGAGCATGCCTTGAAGAAATCAAGCATTGATCACATGTTGTCTAGTAGCTATCCCAAGGCTCATCATACTTTACACTACTACATTAGATGACTCCTTTGGTTCTTTGTTGGCCCAAGCCAATGACAAAGAGAAGGAAAATGCACTATACTACCTCAACCATCACCTAATCGCATCTGAGGCTAATTATCCACCCATTTAGAAGTATTGCCTAGCTTTAATCTTTGCATCCCAAAAGCTACAACACTACATGTTTCCTTATAAGGTGAACTTAATCTCCAGAATCAATCCACTACATAAGACGGCCATGCTATGATGGTTAGCATGATGGTCCATGATCCTCTCTCAGCTTAACATTACTTCAGCCTCCCCTTGCTTGAAAGCAAGCATTAGTGATATCTTAGTAGCACACCCACTTCCTTCTGACTCTCTACTTAGTGATGATCTCTCGGATGAACAAATCATGCACTTAGGGGAGACTATCATTCACTACTAGGAGATGTACTTTGATGGTGTGGCTTCCTCTCAAAGAGGAGAAGAACCATAATCTACTATTCCAAGAAAGGTAGGGGTAGGAATAGTTCTCTTAACTCAACTATGATGTGATCATTCTCATATCATCCGCCAATCCTTGTACCAAATGAAGATGAATATGAAGCTCTAATTGTCTAGCCATTACCCCAAGCATCCGTAACATCAACATCTTCGGGGATTCTTAGCTAATTATCAACCAAATTGTTGGGTCCTATAAGGTTATAAAGCCTAAGCTCCATCACTATGACAAGTACACCATGGAGTTGTTTGCCCAAATCCCAGAGGATACCATTTATAAGATTCCTCGAGGAGAGAACACCGTAACATATGCTTTAGCAAAGCTTGCCAAGGAGTTGGATTATTTGGAGGATGAGTTCATATTAATAAAGGTCTAAACCAAACAAGTCTTATCCCTTATTGATATTAAACTCATCAAAAAGTACTCTCTTGAAGGGGAGATTGCCATTGCCAAGAAGGATGAGGAGTTAGATTGGAGGCAACCATTCATGGATTACCTAAATAAAGGCAAATTACCTCAATAGAAGTCCCAAGCCCATCAATTGAAGCAGAAAACACTTTCCTGCACTCTTGTGGAAGGTGTCTTATATCAGCGGTCTTTCGATCATATGTGCTTACATTATTTAGACAAGCACAAAGCCCATAAGATCATGACTGAGGTACACTCAAGATTATGTGGAGCTAACCAATCTGGTCTAAAGATGAAAGCCAAGATCAAGAGAATAGGATACTACTGACCATTGATGATAAAAGATTGCATGGATACGGCTAGGTGATGCCACCACTGTCAAATACACAGTGTGGTCCTGCACCAACCACCCAAACATTCTACATCTGCATTGGCCTCATGGAGTGTTGGGTGTAGGTAATGGTGATTGATCTCCTTCTTCAGGGTCATGTGTTCATCGCTTCTACTGTGACTACTTTTCCAAATGGGTGAAGGTGATTCTACTTATAGGTCACTTCAACCTCTAGTTTTTTAGGAATTATCATATATAGGTTTGGAGTGAGTATATCGATGATATTGTGCATTCAAGAGCAGGAGATCAACAACTTTGTCCAGACACAACATAGAGTGTATATAATCTACTACCAACAGGGAAAATGGCTTAGCAAATCCTTCAACAAAACTCTCATCCAAATCTTGAACAAGACACTCAACAACAAGCGATAATGGCATAAGTACTTAGTTAAAGCCTTATGGGACTACCACACCACATATAGAACTCCAACACAGTCTACTCCTTTCTCCTTAGTGTATGTGCAAGTTATTTTACCATTAGATGTCAAACTCCCATCACTTAGGATAAATGTGCGTTGCAAGGTCACAATAGGGCAGAACACCGAGTTGTGATTAGAAGAGCTCAAGGTTTAGAGAGAGGCGCTGAGCATGCAAAACCTCAAGTTGTACAAAGCTAAAATAATTCAAGCTCACAACAAGTTGGTCCATCCTAGAGCTTTTCAAGTAGAGAGCTTATTTTAGTTCTAAGGAGACTGATTGCTCATAAGATGGGAGGCAAGTTTAAACCCACTTGGGAAGGCCCTTTTCATAGAGAAGGCCTACCAAAGAGGATCTTATCGACTTATTAATCATAAGGAGAGCACTCAATGCTTCCAATCAACATGCTACTTAAATAAATATTATAAATCATGTTTGAAAATAATTATCATTAATGAAAATTCCATTTCGAACTCAATCTCTTCCATGTTAAAGTATTCTTGTTTGTAAATCCTACATGATGTGTTTAGGGTAGGTGTAAAACACCCAAGCAATGCCCTATCCTTCATTGACACAATACAAACACAAACTACACACAAATATATAAAACCAACACATGTCTTTTATCTCGAACTGCTCTGAGTTGAGATAACTCCCCCAGCGACACTCACTTAAAAGCTGCTCTAGGTCGAGCTGACATGCTACCCTACTAGTGTGTCACCCAGTCATCTTCTTGCTTTGGAAGATGTAATTCTGCTATGCTTTCCTTCCTTACTTGTCCATTGCACACCGATAAGCACCTTGTTAGTTGGTAGGCCTTCTTGCATGGTAAGCTACCTTGTTGGCTTCATTTAAAGATGTGAGTTTCTTATGCTTTTTTCTTGGATTAGCCTTCACCTGCTGGGTGAGTATATTTGAAGTTTAATAGCTCCTTCCCTCCCTCGATTTGGTTTAAGTTTGGGTCTAGTCCTTCCTAGGGCCCCAGCAGTAGTCACTCTAGGTCGATAGCGTCATCCCATGATAGACTATCCTAATGATTAGTTCCACTTGGAAAGTTGTAAGCCAACATGCTTTCTTTCTAGATTGATCATTGCATGACCTTAAGTTGGTTGGTTCACTGCTTGATAAATACACCACTCATGTTGATGGATACACCTTAGGTTGGTTGGTTCTCACCTTAGGACACCACTCATGGCGGATGTAAGTTTGCTATGCTTTCTCCTTGAGTTGGCCACCATACACCTATAGGCTTTCTTTTCTGGGCTCGATAATGCCTAGCACACCTCCATGTGGGCACTATATTTGGATCACATCATTTGATCCCATTTAGACACTCTTTATATTAGAATATTCCCCTTTCTAGTAACCACTTTGGTTGGAGAATCTCTATGGATGTAGATTCTCAGTTGGTCTAGTAAATCTAAGATAGGTCAAGGCGACATAGCCCTTTCTAAGTGTGGTCCCTTTCATAGGATCCTTGCAAAATATATAAACAAAATATATATTCACTTGTGATTAGGAAGGACACCCAGCAATACCTTTTTCCCAAGGCATCCTATATTTAGGGTGTTAGTAAAACTCCCTATAAATCATGACTACTCTTGAGTTTATATAAGTCCCCAACAACATTCACTCAGTAGTCTCCCCTAAGTTTGGTTTGATTTATTGTTGTGCATAGTCACCCCAACAGTTTTTTCCTACTTTAGAAGATGTATATCTACTACGCCTTTTCCTAGCATAGTATTGCACACAAAGGAAACCCCTTAGGTTGGCTAGCTACCCCAAAGCTATCCTTTAGATTTGTAAATCTAAGATAGGACAAGTCGATATAGCCCCTTCTTAGTGGGTCCATCACATCGACATGGTCCATAAATTAAATCTATCAAATTTGACTAAGCTCACATCCTTAAATATGCCCTCAATTCAAAATTAAACTAAACCAAGAAAACCATATTAAATCACATGAAATTAAAATAAAATTAATGTTAACTACTTTTGAGTTGACATAAGTCCCCAGTAGCATTCACTCAATAGTCTCCCTAGGCCAGGTTCGATTTATTGTGCATTTAACAGGTCACCCCAGCAGTTGTTTGTCAGTTTGGAAGATGTAAGTCTACTACACCTTTTACCTAGCAAAACCATTATTGAACACTGAAAGGCAAACCCCTAGGTTAGCTAGCTCTACCTCATAGCTGGTAGACTAGCCCTTTGGATTTGTAAACATGAGGTAAGTCAAAGTTGATATAGCCCCTTCTTGTGGTCCATCACACAAAGTCTATATGTTATCGTAGATTAAAGTAAACCCATTCTAATTTTCCTTAGTAGAGTCCCAAATCATATATGAACAAGTCAAGAAAATAAACTAAATTCAAAAACTAACATCCCTAGTGGAGCCAAATTAAACCAACTCCCTAATAGAGTCTAAATCAAAGAAATCCAAAACTTTTATTCAGTGGATACATCCCCAAACAAATCTATGAAATCAAACTCAAATCCCAATCCCTAGGATAGCTGAACTACTTCCTAGTGGAAGGTTCATACTTAATCCATAGTGACTCAAGCCTCTAGTAGATAGATTCCATCAATTAAAACAAAATTAATTAAAATTCGATTGGATCTTAATCCCTTGGATTATAGATTCTTATCCCTAGCGGATCTTCTTTCCATAAATCATATAATCAAATCAAATTCAAACATTATCCCCAACAGATTTTCTTCTTCTATGCCCTTGACATAGACCCCTCACATGTCATGTCCAATGCATGTGTGATCCCCTAGAGAATCTCCCTCCATGTCCTTGACATGGAATTCTCATCAAATCTTATTTCTTCTCTTATGCACACCATTAATATTTCAACCAAAATCCTAACAACGTATTCATTCAAATTACATCATCTTAACATTGTAATCAACATTTTATGATTTGTGATGGTGCAAGCTCAAACTAACTATATGATATCATACTAAACATATTATAGTGTGAACTAACGCACTATATTATATTATAATATATGATGTTATATTATAATTTGCTATAATATAATATATTGTCCAACATTACACCTCATTAGAATGACTTAAAAGGAACAAATAATAAAATTTTCTCAAAATATGAATAATGTTCATTTTGGATGTAAAATTGTTATTTTTCTATTAGAAATGGTACAAAATAGCATAATTTTGTGTTGCTTCTTGGTGTGTGCTATGAATTTGGCCAAATTCTTCCATCTCAACCTTCAAAGTAACATTTTTGTGAGTTTTGACCCAATGTATTATAACAAACGTAAAACATACTAAAATGTACAATAACATTTAGTAACACACTACCACATTCATATATATGTGAAGTTATATTGTTATGTAGATTATATTTCAGTATGCTTTCATATAATATATTATCTTACATTACACCTTAAAATGAATCACTTTAAGCAAAAAAAATTATAAATTTTGTTGAAAAATGAAATTTATTTTGGATGCAAAATTATTCTTTTGATTAAATGACACACCATAGCACACCCCAATGATGTTCCCTAAACTTACCTTAAATTTGGCCAAATCCATCATCTTAGCCTATAAATCAAATTTTTATGAATTATACCTACAAACTCTACTACATCATACTATAACAAACTAAAATATGCAATAAGAAGTAATACATAATAGTATGCTATAATGCATGATGCTACACTATGTTATGGCATCCTATATTATAATACACTATAACATATTAAATTTTATTATATTATTATATCATCATAAGGGATTGCTTAAGATAAAATCATTAAATTTGTCTAAATAATAAAAAACTATATATTTTAGTTATAACTTACATATTTTAAATTGAAATAATATATTATGATTGCATGCTCTCCTTATTATGAATTTGGCCAAATTCCACCATTTTAAAGTCTAAATCAACATTTTTTATAAATATTTCTAGTGTGTAGGCTGACTTCATGATTGTAAAAATACTAAAAGAATTTAAAATGCAGAATATATATTATGATATATGATTATACTATACTATACAACATATAATATTTTTTTGAACATAAAATCTTACTTATTATACTACAAATTGTAGCATATCTTTGGTACTACATCTAATTCCAACTTCAAATTTAACAAATTTCATCTTATGATTTATTAAATAAATATTTTATGATTTATATTAATATATAGATTATAGGCAATACCATAACATACTAAAACATTTCAAAACATCTTATAACATCCAAAACACATCACTACATGTTGAAATATATGATGCTACATTATACTATAATATATATGGTATTATAATATGATCTAGGGTTAGGGTTTAGGTATTCAAATCTCTAATAGTCAAGGAAAGTCTCTTGAAGGAATTTTCTTAGCTACTATAATTATCTTATTAGGTCATTCTTTAGATCTACTCTTACATCTTTATTCAATGTTTAGGGTTAGGGTTAGGTTTAGGGTTTAGGGTTTAGGGTTTGGGGTTTATGTTTTAGGGTTTAGGGTTATAAGTTTTAGGGTTTAGGGATTATGGTTTTAGGATTTTGGGTTGAGGGTTTAGGGTTTAGGGCTTAGGTTTTAAGGTTTAGTTTAGGGTTTAGGTTTGATTTAGTGTTTAGTGTTTAGGTATTTAGGGTTTATTTTTTAGGTTTTGTTTAGGGTTTTGGGTTTAGGGTTTTAGTTTAGGGTTTAGGGTTTAGGTTTTAGGTTTAGGTTTATGTTTTATTTTAGGGTTTAGGGTTTAGATTTTAAGGTTTTTTTCTTAAAAAGAACAAATATTCAACATTTCTTCTTTTCAATTTCATCAACCAAGTAGCACAATTCTAAGACATAAGTGACGACATAGATAAAAACTGTGCATCCATAGAGCAAATTAGAAAACCTAGATAAGTAGGACTATCTCGACTATAAAGACAATGTTTTGTAAGCACCAGATTGGATAAGTCGTTCTTCAATTTCTCTAGTTCCAATCAGAACCACCCCAGCATCTCGAGTAGAGGGATCCACCATCATATCCCTGATATCTCTCTCTGCCACCACCATGACTATAACCTTCGTCACTCCGCCTGCCTCCATAACCACCACAGCTCCAACCACCACCTCCAGATCCCCCACCACCACTATAATAATCGCCGCCTTCACCTTTGGCTCCATGACCAAATCTAGATATTCCACTCATCAAGGTTCTTCCCTTTCTGTGGTTGGGGTTAGTTTAGTGTTTAGGGTTTAGGGGGTCTGTGGTTTGGGATTTAGGGTTTTGGGTTGTAGGTTTAAGGTTTAGGATTGAGGCTCAAGGTTTAGGGTTTAGGGTTTAGGGTTTGAGAGGTTTGTGGTTTAGGATTTGTGGCTCACAGCCTTGGGTGTGGCCTAGGTTTAGGGTCAGGTTTAGGGTGTGGTCAGGATTTAGGTTTAGGGGTTTAGGATTTATTTTTTTTGGGTTTTAATTAAGCAAACCCAGGTTTAAGTAATTAGTTTATTTTTTATTTATTTTGATTTTATTTTTATTTTATTTAGATTTATGTTTTCTTTATTATTTAGTTTATTTATCTTAGGTATATTTATTTTAGGTATATTTATTTTAGTTTAGGTTTTTATTTTAGATCATTTTTTTAGTGTAGGTTTATTTTAGTCCAATTTGTTTTGATTTTATTTTAGGTTTAGGTTTTATTTTATTTTTAGTTTAGATTTAGGTCTTAATTTTATTTTAGGTTTAGGTTCGTTTATTTTTTTTTTTTACGCTTAAGTTTAGGATTATTTTATTTTATTTAGGGTTTGGGTTTAGTTTCTTTTAGGTTTTATTTATTTTAGTTTAGTTTATTTTGTTTAGGTTTAGGTTTATTTTACTTTATTTTAATTTTATTTTAGGTTTAGGTCTTTTAATTTAGGGTTTAGGTTTATTTTCTATTTACTTTAGGTTTTACTTTTAAAGTTTATTTTTGTGGTTTAAGTTTTATTTATTTTTTATTTTAATCATTTATTTTATTTTATTTTACTCATTTTTTTTATTTAAGTTTTTTATTAGGATTATTTTATTTTAGTTTAGTTTTATTTATTTTATCTTTAATTTATTCTAATTTTATCTTTATTTTAATTTTAGGTTTAGTTTAGTTTAAATTTTATTTTATATTATTATTTATCTTATTTTAGCCTTATTTAGCCCAGTCAGGTGGCTCATTTAGATCTAGGTCATGGCTCATGGCCTGGCCCAGGGCCTAAGCCTCAGCCCTGAGGCCTGGTGGCTCAGTGGCCCAGTGGTCTCATGGCCTGTGCAAGCCTAGGGCCCAGGATCCATGCCTCAGGCCCAGGGCCTACTGGGCTCAGGCCTAGGCCAGTCAGTGGCTCAGTGGCCCAGGGCTCCAGGGTCTGTGCCATAAGGCCCAGGGCCCAGGACTCCCCATCATGGTCATGGCATGCGCTCAGTGGCCTGCGGCCCAGTCAGTCTGTGGCTGGCCCAGGGCTCAGCCCATGGCCTAGTGGCTCACTAGCCTCTGTGGCCTAGAGCCCAGGCAGCAGCCCAGTGACTCCAGGGCCTAGGGCCCATGATCTTGGGTCAGTCCCAAGGCCTGCTGGCCTGGGGCTCAGATCTAGGCTCAGTGGCCTAGCATAAGTCTTAGGATCAGGGCTCAGCACTAGTCTTTTTTTAAAGCAAACCCAGGTTTTAGGTTTTTAAGCCTATTACCATTTAATTATTTTATCTGTATTTAGGTTTATTTATTTTAGTTTATTTATCTTAGGTTTATTTATCTTAGGTTTTTCCATTTTATTATATTTAAGCTCACGCTTAGGTTTAGTTTGTTTTATTTTTCTTATATTTTTAGGTTTAGGTTTTATTTTATTTTTAGGCTTAGTTTAAGTTTTTTTAGGTTTACATCTTTTAGTTTTATATCTTAGGTTTATTTTAGGTTTTATATCTTTAGTTTAGTTTAGGTTTATTTTAATTTATATTATTTTATTTAGTTTAGGTTTAGGTTTAGTTTAGTTATTCAGTGTTTAGGTTTAGGTTTTAATTATTTTAGTTTAAGTTTATGGTTATTTTATTTTGTTTATTTTATTTTTTCTTTTAGTTTAGTTTCAATTTTATTTTATTTATTTTAGCTTTATTTCTAAGTTTAGGTTTTATTTAGTTTTATTTTATTTTTCTTTTATTTTATGTTTAGTTTTATTTTATATATGATTTTAACTTTAGGTTAATTTTATTTTATTCTCATCCTTCCTTTTATTTATTTATTTTATTTTATTTTTTATTTTTTATTGTATCTATTTTATGTTTAGGTTTAGGATTATGTTTAGGTTTAGGCTTATGTTTAGGTTTAGGTTTATCTTAGGTTTTTATTTTATATTTTTTATTTTTTTTAGGTTTGTTTTTTATAAATTATTTTAAGGTTATATTTAGTAAGTTTATCTTTTGCTGTTTTAGGTTTTAGGGCTAGGTAGTGTAGAAGGTTCCATGTCTTAGGGTTCAGGGTCTTTGGGGTTTTAAGGCCTAGGTTTAGGGTCAGGGTAGGGTTAAAGTTTTTTTAAAAAAAGCAAACCCATTTATTTTAGGTTTATTTTATTTTGAATTTAGGATTAGTTTTATTTTGTTTATATTTTTTTATTTTTAGTTTAGATTTTATATTTATTTAATTTTACTTTAGTTTTATTTTTTATTTTATTTATTTACTTTTTAATTTAGGTTTAGGTTTTATTTTATTTTTATTTTTATTATATTTTGGTTTATGTTTATGTATATATTTTATTTTAGGTCTTATTTAGTTTAGTTTAGTTATTTACTTTTTTAGGGTTTATGGTTTAGGTTGAGGGTTTAATGTTAGTTGAGGGTTTAGTGTGGGGTTTGGGTTTAGGGTTTACATTTTACATTTAGGGTTTCAAGGTTTTGGATTTAGGTTTAGGTTTAGAGTTTTGGGGTTTAACATTTAGGGTTTTAGGTTTGGGGTTTAGGATTTTGTTTTAGGGTTGAAGTTTTAATTTAAGGTTTAGAGTTTTTGGTTTTTTTTAACAGAGAAAAAATTCAGATTCAACATTTCTTCTTTTCAATTTCATCAACCAAGTAACACCCCAAGTTTTCGAAGACATAAGCGGTGACATAGATGAGCATGCATAGAGCAAATCAAAAACCCTCTTAACTAGAAGCATCTCTATCATAAAGTCACAATTCCATAAGCAGCAGATCAGATTGCCCATCCTTTTATTTATCCAGTTCCAACCTTAACCACTCTAGCCTCTCAAGTAGCTGGATCAACCATCATATCCTTGATTTCTCCCTCCGCCACCACCATGGTTGTAACCTCCATCACTCCTACCTCCTTAACCACCACTACTCTGAACACCACCTCCATATATCCAGACGTCCATATTCTCCACCACCATTGCGATAACTACCTCTGCCTCCATCAAATCTAGAGTGAGCCCTGGGTTGATGAATATTCACGTCATCCAGGTTCTACCCATTCTTAGGGTTTAGGTTTATTAGGTTTTAGGGTTTAGGTTTATTTATTAATTTATTTAATTACTTTAGGTTTAGGTTTAGGGTTTGGATTGGCTTAGGATTTAGGGTTTAGGGTTTAGGGTTTATGGTTTAGGCTTTCAAGTTTAGGGTTTAGGGTTTAAGGTTTACAGTTTAGGGTTTAGGGTTTAGGGTTTTAGGGTTTATGCTTTTAGGGTTTAGGGTTTAGGGTTAGGGCTAGGGTTTAGGGTTTAGGGTTTAGATTTATGGTTTATGGTTTTTTTAATTAAGTAAACTAGTAAGTTTATGCTTATTTAGTTTATTTAGTTTATCTTTTATTTTTTTAGTTTATTATATTTTTTATATTTATTTAGTTTAGTTTATTTATTTTAAGTTTATTTATTCTAGTTAATGTATTTTATTTTAGTTTATCTTTTAGGTTTAGGGTTATTTTCTAGTTGAGTTTTATTTTTATTTTATTTTTTAGGTTTAATTTTTATTTTTTATTTTTACGTTTAGTTTAAGGTTTTTATTTTATTAATTTTGGTTTAGGTTTTATGTTTTTATTTTAAGTTTATTTTTAGTTTAGGTTTAGGTTTATTTTAGTTTATTTTATTTTATGTAGTTTAGGTTAAGGTTTAGGTTTAGTTTATTTTAGGTTTTGGTTTATTTTTTATTTATTATAGTTTATTTTAATTTAGTATAGGTTTAGGTTTATTTTATTTTTATTTTAAGTTTAGGTTATTTTTAGTTTAGGGTTTAAGTTTTATTTTTTATTTATTTTTATGTTTGACTTTTAGGTTTTATTTAGTTTTTATTTTATTTTATTTAAAGTTTATTTTATTTTTATTTTACATTTAGTTTTTATTTTATTTAGGTTTTTTTATTCTTAGTTTTATTTTATTTTTTAATTTTATTTAGGTTTTTATTTATTTTAGATTTAGGTTTAGGTTTAAGTTTTAGTTTAGGTTGTTAGTTTATTTTATTTTTAGGTTCTATTTAGCTTAAGTTTAGGTTTATAGGTTTTTAGGGTTTAGTGTTTTGGGTTTAGGGTTTCAGGGTTTATGGTTTATGATTTAGGGTTAGTCTTAGGGTTTTAGGTTATGGGTTTTGGGTTTAGGGTTTAGTATTTAGGGTTTAGGGTTTAGTATTTAGGTTTTAGGGATCAGGGTTTAGGGTTTAGGTTTTTTTTTTTAAATTATGAAACTAGTAGGTTTACATTTTTTAAGTTTATTTTTATTTAATGTGGTTTATTTTAATTTTAATTTATATTTACGTTTATTTTTATTTTTATTTAGTTTAGTTTATTTATTTTAGTTTTATTTATTTTAGATTAGGTTTTTATTTTACTATAATTTTTATGTTTAGGTTTAGGTTTAGGTTTACTTTTTAGTTAAGTATTATTTTTATTATATTTTTAGGTTTAGGTTTTATTTTTTATTTTTTAGGTTTAGGCTTAGGTTTTTATTTTAATGTTTTAGGTTTTGTTTTAGTTTTTTATTTTAGGTTTATTTTTAGGTTTTATTTTTCAGTTTAGGTTTAGGTTTATTTTTAATTTATATTATTTTATTTAGTTTAGGTTTAGGTATAAGTTTAGGTTTAGGTTTTATTTATTTCAATTTAGTTTATTTTAGTTTAGGTTTATGTTTAATTAATTTTGTTTATTTTATTTTTCTTTTAGTTTTATTATTATTTTTTTACTTTAAGGTTTCAGTTTTATTTTTATTTATTTTTAGTTTTTATCTCTAGGTTTAGGTTTTTATTTATTTTTTTATGTTTAATTTTTATTTTATATAAGGTTTTTATTCTAAGGTTTATTTTATTTTATTTCATTTAGTTTAAGTTTTTATTTATTTTATTTTAGTTTATTTTTATTTTTATTTAATTTTATTTTTAAGTTTAGGTTTAGGTTTTAGTTTAGGTTTTTTTTTTATTTTATTATTTTTATTTTTTTTAAGTTTAGGTTTTCTGATAACTTTTATTTTTGGGTTTTATTTAGTTTAGGTTTATCTTTTTAGGTTTATAGGGTTGTATGTTTTAGGGTTTAGGGTTTAGGGATTTAAGCTTTAGTGTGGGTTTAGGGTTGTAGGTTTAGGGTTAGGGTTTTTTTAAAAAATTAAGTAAACTCATTCGTTCAAGTTTATTTAGTTTATTTTTTATTTATTTTAGTTTATTTTATTTTGTTATTTAGGTTTATTTTAACTTTTATTTAATTTAGTTTATTTATTTTACTTTAGGTTTTTTATTTTATATATTTTTTTAAGTTTAGGTTTATTTTTTGTTTAGTTTTATTTTTATTTTATTTCTTTAGTTTAAGTTTTTTTTATATTTTTAGGTTTAAGTTTATTTTTAGTTTATTTTATTTTATTTAGGGTTTAGGTTAAGGTTTAGGTTTACTTTATTTTAGATTTAGGTTAAGGTTTTATGTATTTTAGTTTAGTTTATTTTACTTTACATTTAGGTTTATTTTATTTTTATTTTAGCTTTAGACTTTTTTTAGGCTTTATTTTTTATTTATTTTTAGGTTTTATTTTTAGGTTAATTTTTAGGTTTAGGTTTTTACTTAGTTTTTATTTTGTTTTATTTTAGGTTTATTTTATTTTGAATTTAGCATTAGTTTTTTTTTATATTTAGGTTTATTTTTTTTAGTTTAGTTTAAGTTTTTATTTATTTTATTTTATTTTAGTTTTTATTTTTTTTATTTTATTTACTTTTTTGGTTTAAGTTTAGGTTTTAGTTTAGGTTTTATTTTAATTTTATTTTTTTATTCTATTTTGGTTTATGTTTTATATTTATTTTATTTTAGGTTTTATTCTTTTAGGTTTAAGTTAATAGCTTTTTAGGGTTTATAGTTTTGGGTTAGTTGAGGGTTTAAGGTTTGGGGTTTAGGGTTTATGGTTTAGGGTTTAAGGTTTATGTTTTATGGTTTAGGGTTTAGGGTTTAGGGTTTAGGGTTTCAATGTTTAGGGTTTAGTGTTTAGGGTTTAGGGTTTAGGGTTTAGTTTTTGGGATTTAGGGTTTGTGTTTAGGTTTTAGTTTTTTCATTTTAGTTTAAGGTTTAGGTTTTTTAGTTTTTTTTAATAGAGAACAAATTCAGATTCAACAATTCTTCTTTTCTATTTCATCAACCAAGTAACACACCATGTTTTCGAAGACATAAGCAACGACATAGATAAAAAATGAGCACGCATATAGAAAATCAAAAACCCTGTTAACTAGAACTGTCTCTACTATAAAGTCACAATTCCATAAGCAGTAGATTGGATTGTCTATATTTTTGTTTATCCAGTTCCAACCATAACCACCCTAGCCTTTCAAATAGCGGGATCCACCATCATATCCCTGATTTCTCCCTCCACCACCACCATGGTTGTAACCTCCATCACTCATCCCACCTCTTTAACCACCACTACTCCAAACACCACCTCCATATCCACCAGCACCTCCATATTCTCACTGAGCCCGCCGGTGATGTTCCTGCTTGTCAAGGCCATTCTTAGGGTTTAGGTTTAATAGCTTTTAGGGTTTAAGTTTATTTATTAATTTATTTAATTACTTTTTTTGGTTTGGTTTGTAGGGTTTGTGGGTTTAGGGTTTAGGGTTAAGGGTTTAGGGTTTTAGGTTTAGGGTTTAGGGTTTTTAGGGTTAATGCTTTTAGGGTTTAGGGTTTGGTTCAGCTTTTAAGATTTATGGTTTGTAGGTTTATGGTTTTGGGTTTAGATTTAGGGTTTATGGCTTTTTTAATTATGTAAACTAGTAGGTTTATGCTTATTTAGTTTATTTAGTTTATCTTTTATTTATTTTACATTATTATATTTTTTATTTTGATTTAGTTTAGTTTATTTATTTTAGGTTTATTTATTTTAGTTTATCTTTTTTATTTTAGTTTATCTTTTAGGTATAGGTTTATTTCCTAGTTGAGTTTTATTTTTATTTTATTTTTTTGGTTTAAATTTTATTTTTAATTTTGAGGTTTAGGTTAAGGTTTTTATTTTATTTTTTTGGTTTAGGTTTTAGGTTTACTTTTAGTTTAGGTTTAGGTTTATTTTTAGTTTATTTTATTTTATTTAGTTTAGGTTAAGGTTTAGGTTTAGTTTACTTTAGGCTTTGGTTTAGGTTTTATTTATTATAGTTTATTTTAATTTAGTTTAGGTTTAGTTTATTTTATTTTCTTCAGTTAAAATTTTTTTTAGTTGAGGGTTTACGATTACTTTTTATTTATTTTTAAGTTTTATTTTTAGGCTAATTTTTTAGGTTTAAGTTTTCATTTAGTTTTTGTTTTATTTTATTTAAAGTTTATTTTATTTTTATTTACGTTTAGTTTTTATTTTATTTAAGTTTTTTTTATTCTTAGGTTTATTTTATTTTTAAATTTTGTTTAGGTTTTATTTATTTTATTTTAGTTTAATTTATTTTATATTTAGGTTTTTAGTTTTTAGTTTTTTATTTTATTTTTTAGCTTAGGGTTTAGTTTAGGTTTAGGCTTTTAGGGTTTATTGTTTAGGGTTTAGGGTTTCAAAGTTTAGAGTTTATGGTTTAGGGTTAGTTTTAGGGTTTTGGGCTTTATGTTCAGGGTTTAGAATTTAGGGTTTAGGGTTTAGTATTTAGGTTTTAGGGATTAGGGCTTAGAGTGTAGGTATTTTTTTTAAATAAGTAAACTGGTAGGTTTAGGTTTTTTATGTTTATTTTTTATTTAATGTTGTTTATTTTAATTTTAATTTCTATTTTGGTTTATTTTTATTTTTATTTAGTTTAGTTTATTTGTTTTAGGTTTTTTATTTTAGTTTAGGCTTTTCATTGTACTATATTTTTAGGTTTAAGTTAAGGTTTAGGTTTGCTTTCTAGTTTAGTTTTATTTTTATTATATTTTTAGGTTTAGGTTTTATTTTTTATTTTTTATTTTTAACGTTAGGTTTTTATTTTAACTTTTTAGGTTTACATTTTAGTTTTTTATTTTAGATTTATTTCGAGATTTTATTTTTCAGTTTAGGTTTACTTTTAATTTATATTATTTTATTTAGTTTAGTTTAGGTTTAGGTTTAGTTTATTTTAGGTTTAGGTTTTATTTATTTAGTTTATTTTGTTCAGTTTACATTTATTTTATTTTGTTTATTTTATTTTATTTTAGGTTTAGTTTTTTTTTGGTTTTTTCAGTTTATTTTTTATTTATTTTTTCTTTTATTTTAGGTTTTTTATTTTTTTATTTTATTTTATTTTATGTTTAATTTTTATTTTATATTGGGTTTTTATTCTTAAGTTTATTTTATTTAATTTCGTTTAGTTTAAGTTTTTATTTATTTTATTTTAGTTTATTTTTATTTTTATTATATTTTCTTTTTACGTTTAGGTTTAGGTTTTAGTTTAGGTTTTTATTTTTTTTTATTTTTTTTATTTTTTTAGGTATAGGTTCTTTTATAAATTTTATTTTTAGGTTTTATTTAGTTTAGGTTTATCTTTATAAGTTTTTAGAGGTTTTGGGTTTAGGGTTTAGGGTTTAGGGCTGTATGTTTTAGGGTTTACGGTTTAGGGTTTTAAGCTTTGGGGTTTAGGGTTTAGGGTTGTAGGTTTAGGGTTTAGGGTTTAGGGTTAGGATTTTTTTTAAAAAAATTAAGTAAACTCATTCGTTTAGGTTTATTTGATTTATTTTTTATTTATTTGAGTTTATTTTATTTTGTTATTTAGGTTTACTTTTACTTTTATTTAATTTAGTTTATTTATTTTAGTTTAGGTTTTTTTTAGATTTTTTTTAAGTTTAGGTTTATTTTTGTAGTTTTATTTTTATTTTATTTCTTAGGTTTAGAATTTATTTTATATTTTTAAGTTTAGGTTTATTTTTAATTTATTTTAGTTTATTTAGGGTTTAGGTTTACGTTTAGGTTTACTTTATTTTAGATTTAAGTTTAGGTTTTATTTATTTTAGTTTAGTTTATTTTTGTTTACATTTAGGTTTGCTTTATTTTTATTTTGCTTTAGATTTTTTAGCATTATTTTATTTATTTTTTTTTATTTTAGGTTAATTTTAAGGTTTAGGTTTTACTTAGTTTTATTTTATTTTATTTTAGGTTTATTTTATTTTAAATTTAGGATTAGTTTTATTTTATTTAGGTTCTTTATTTTTTAGTTTATTTAGGTTTTATTTTTTTTATTTTAGTTTAGTTTTATTTTTATTTTATTTAATATTAAGGTTTAGGTTTATGTTTTAGTTTAGGTTTTATTTTATTTTATTTTTTATTTTATTTTGGTTTATGTTTTTATATTAATTTTATTTTTAGGTTTTATTTAGTTTAAGTTTAGGTTTTTAACTTTTTAGGCTTTATGGTTTAGGGTTTAGGGTTTATGTTTTATGGTTTAGGTTTTGGGTTTAGGGTTTAGGGTTTCAAGGTTTAGGGTTTGGTGTTTAGGGTTTAGGGTTTTTGGGATTTAGGGTTTAGGGTTTAGGGTTTAGTGTTTAGGTTTTAGGTTTAGGTATTTGGTTTTTTTAACAAAGAGCAAATTCAGATTCAACATTTCTTCTTTCGATTTCATCAACCAAGTAACACACCAAGTTTTTGAAGACATAAGTGATGACATATATAAAAAATGAGTAGGCATAATGCAAATCAAAAACCCTGTTAACTAGAACCGTCTCTATTGTAAAGTCAAAATTCCATCAGTAGTAGATTAGATTGTCCGTTCCTTTTTTTATCCAGTTCTAACCATAACCACCCTAGCCTCTTAAATAACAGGATCCACCATCATATCCCTGATTTCTCCCTCCCCCACCATAATGGTTGTAACCTCCATCACTCCTTCCGCCTCCTAAACCTCCACAACTCCGAACACCACCTCCATATCCACCAGCACCTCCAAATTTTCTACTTCCATTGCGATGACCATCGCCTCCATCGCCAGATCTAGACTAAGCCTGGTTGATGGTGATGTTCCTGCCATCAAGGTTCTGCCCATTCTTAGGGTTTAGGTTTATTTATTAATTTATTTATTAATTTATTTAATTACTTTTAGGTTTAGGTTTAGGGTTTGGGGTTTAGGGTTTAGGGTTTAGGGTTAGGGTTTAGGGTTTATTGTTTAGGGTTTAGGGTTTAGGGCTTAGGCTCTCGGGTTTAGGGTTTATGGTGAGATTAAGGTTTAGGATTTTAGGGTTTAGGATTTAGGCTTGGTATGGGTTTGTGGTTAGGTTTAGTGTGGACTTTAGGGTTTAAGTTTTAGGTTTTAGGGTTTAGGATTTAAGGTTTTTTAGGGTTAAGGGTTTAGGATTTAGTAGTTTTAAGGTTTAGGGTTTAGGGTTTAAGGTTTAGCATTTTGGGTTTAAGGTTAGCATTTTAATTTTATTTTTTATTATTTTTTATGTTTTTAAATTAATTAAATGATTAGGTTAAGATTCATTTAATTTATTTTGTTTATTATTTTTTTATTTTAGTTTATTTTTATTTTTTATTTTTATTTTTCTTTACTTTAGTTTATTTATTTTAGGTTTATTTATTTTAATTTAAGTTTTTATTTTATTTTATTTTTTAGCTTTAGGTTTAAGTTTAGATTTATTTTATTAGTTTAGTTTTAATTTTATTTTATTTTTTTTGGTTTGAGTTTTATTTTTTATTTTTAGGTTTAGGTTTAGGTTTTATTTTATTTTTTAAGGTTTAGGTTTTAGGTTCTACTTTTTAGTTTAGGTTAATGTTTATTTTTAGATAATTTTATTTTATTTAGGGTTTAGGTTTAAGTTTAGGTTTAGTTTATTTTAGGTTTAGGTTTTATTTTTTATTTTTAGGTTTAGATTTCAATTTTTATTTTATTTTTTTAAGTTTTGATTTTAGGTTTAATTTTAGGTTTTATATTTTTTGTTTAGGTTTAGGTTTTGGTTTAGTTTATTTTCAGTTTATTTATTTTAGTTTAGTTTATTTTAGTTTAAGTTTCAATTTATTTTATTTTTTTTTATTTATTTTAGGTCTAGGTTTCTTTTTAATTTAGGGTTTAGGTTTTATTTTCTATTTACTTTTAGGTTTTACTTTAAAGTTTATTTTTTAGGTTTAAGTTTTTATTTTAATTTATTTTAGGTTTATTTTATTTTTATTTTACGTTCATTTTTTATTTTATTTAGGTTTTTATTTTTAGGTTTATTTTATTTTTTAGTTTAGTTTAGGTTTTTATTTATTATATTTTAATTTATTCTTACTTGTTATTTTTTAAAGGTTTAGATTTAGGTTTTAGTTTAAACTATAATTTTATTAGTTACTTTTATTTATTTTAGGTTTTAGGTTTTAGGTTTTAGGGTTTATGGTCCGTGGTTTTAGTGTTTATTTTTGTGGGTTTAGGGTTTGATTTTAGTGTTTAGACAGGTCTTGTGTCTGATGATTTTGAGGGTTTAGGGTTTTGGGTTTAGGGTTTGCTTAGGATTTAGGGTTAGTTTAGGGTTTAAGATTTATGCTTCATGGTTTTAGGGGTTAATTTAGGGTTTAATGTTTAGGGTTTAAGGTTTAGGGTTGGTTTATGGTTTAGGGTTTAGGGTTATGACTAGGGTTTAGGGTTTAGGGTTTAGGGTTAGTTTAGGGTTTAAGGTTTAGGGTTTACGGTTTAGAGTTTAGGGTTGTAGGCTTAGGGTTGATGGTTTAGGGTTTTACGTTTAGGGTTTATCTTAGGGTTTGTTTTTTAGGGTTTATTATTTAGGGTTTAAGGTTTAGTATTTAAGTTTTAGGGATTAGGGTTTTCGATTTAGGTGTTTTTTTTAATTAAGTAAACTGGTAGGTTTAGGTTTTCTTAGTTTATTTTTTATTTATTATAGTTTATTTTAATTTTAACTTTTATTTAGGTTTATTTTTATTTTTATTTAGTTTAGTTTATTTATTTTAAGATTATTTATTTTAGTATAGCATTTTTATTTTACTATATTGTTTAGATGTATGTTTACTTTTTAGTTTTGTTTTATTTTTATTATATTTTTAGGTTTATGTTTTATTTTTTATTTTTTATATTTAGGTTTAGGTTTTTATTTTAATTTTTTAGGTTCAGGTTTTACGTTTCTATTTTAGGTTTATTTTTAGGTTTTATTTTTAAGTATAGGTTTAGGTTTATTATTAATTTATATTATATTATTTAGTTTAGGTTTCGATTTAGGTTTAGTTTATTATAGGTTTAGGTTTAGGTTTTATTTATTTCAATTTAGTTTATTTTAGTTTATGTTTAAGTTTATTTTATTTTTTTATTTTATTTTTAATTTAGGTTTAGTTTTTTTTTTTTTGGGTTTTTTTTAGTTTATTTTTTTTTTTTAGCTTTTATTTCTAGGTTTAAGTTTTATTTAGTTTTATTTTATTTTAGGTTTATTTTATTTTTATTTTATGTTTAATTTTTATTTTATATAGGGTTTTTATTCTTAAGTTTATTTTATTTTATTTCGTTTAGTTTAAGTTTTTATTTATTTTATTTTATTTTATTTTTATTTTCATTTTATTTTATTTTTACATTTAGGTTTAAGTTTAGGTTTAGGTTTAGGTTTTAGTTTAGGTTTAATTTTATTTTATTATTTTTATTTTTTAGGTTTATATTTTTTGATAAATTTTTTTAGGTTTTATTTAGCTTAGGTTTATCTTTTTAGGGTTTGGGTTTTATATGGGTTTTATGTATGTTGGGTGTAGGTTTAGGTAGTTTATTACTTTAGGGTTTAGGGTTTAGGGTTTCTTTAAAAGATTAAGTAAACCCATAGGTTTAGGTTTATTTAGTTTATTTTTTATTTATTTTATTTTATTTTATTTTGTTATTTAAGTTTACTTTTTACTTTAATTAGTTTAATTTATTTAGTTTAGTTTAGGTTTTTTATTTAAGATTTTTTTAAGTTTAGGTTTATTTTTTAGTTTAGTTTTATTTTTTTATTTCTTAGGTTTAGGCTTTATTTTATATTTTAGGCTTAGGTTTATTTTAGGTTTATTTTAGTTTATTTTTTTTATTTAGGGTTTTAGGTTAGTTAACTTTATTTTAGATTTAGGTTTAGGTTTATGTATTTTAGTTTACATTTAGGTTTATTTTATTTCTATTTTAGCTTTAGATTTTTTTTAGTTTAGGGTTTAGGCTTTATTTTTATGTTTTATTTTTAGGTTTATTTTTTAGGTTTAGGATTTTACTTAGTTTTTATTTTATTGAATTTAAGGTTAGTTTTATTTTATTTATTTATTTTAGTTTTAGTTTTTTTTATTTTTTTATTTTATTTACTTTTTTAGGTTTAAGTTTAGGTTTAGTTTTTTTTATTTTATTTTTTATTTTTTATGTTTTTATATTTATTTTATTTTTAGGTTTTAGTTTAGGTTTAGGTTATTAGCTTTTTAGGGTTTATGGTTTAGGGTTTAGGGTTTAGGGTTAGTTGAGGGTTTAGGGTCTGTGGTTTAGGGTTTATGGTTTATGTTTTATGGTTTAGGGTTTAGGGTTTGGGTTTCAAGGCTTAGTGTTTAGGTGGTTTAGTTTTTTGGGGTTTAGGGTTTAGGGTTTAGGGTTTAGGTTTTAGTTTTAGGGTTCAGGTTTTAGTTTAAGGTTTATGATTTTTGATTTTTATTTCAATAGAGAACAAATTCAGATTCAACATTTCTTCTTTTCGATTTCTTCAACCAAGTAACATACCAAGTTTTCAAGGCATGTTTACATAGAAAAAAATGAGCACGCATAGAGCAAATCAAAAACCATGATAATAAGAACCATCTCTATTGTAAAGTCATAATTCCAAAAGCAGTAGATTGGATCCTCCGTTCTTTCATTTATCCAATTCCATCCATAACCACCCTAGCCTCTCAAGTAGCAGGATCCACCATCATATATCGGATTTCTCCCTCCGCCACCTCCATGGTTGTAACCTCCATCACTCCTCCCGCCTCCTTAACCACCACTACTCCAAACACCACCTCCATATCACCAGCAACTCCAGATTCTCCACCACCATTACGATAACCATAGCCTCTACCTCAATCGCCAAATCTAGACTTAGCCTGATTTATGGTGATGTTCCTGCCATCAATTCTGCCCATTCTTAGGGTTTAGGTTTATCAGGTTTTAGGGTTTTGGTTTATTTATTAATTTATTTAATTACTTTAGGTTAAGGTTTAGGGTTTGGGGTTTAGGATTTAGGGTTTATGGTTTATGGTTTAGGGGTTTAGGGTTTAGGGTTTAGGTTTAGGTTTAGGGTTTAGGGTTTAGGGTTTAGGATTTTAGGGTTTATGGTTTTAAGGTTTAGGGTTTAGGGTTAGGGTTCTTTAGGATTTAGGGTTTATGGTTGTATGTTTATGGTTTAGGGTTTAGGGTTTATGGTTTAGGGTTTAGGATTTAGGCTTTATGGTTTTTTTTAATTAAGTAAACTAGTAGGTTTATGCTTATTTAGTTTATATTTTATTTATTTTAGTTTATTATATATTTTTTTATTTAGTTTAGTTTATTTATTTAAAGTTTATTTAATTTAGGTTATGTTTTTTATTTTAGTTTATCTTTTAAGTTTAGGTTTATTTTCTAGTTAAGTTTTATTTTTATTTTATTTTTTAGGTTTAAGTTTTAGTTTTTATTTTTATGTTTAGGTTAAGGTTTTTATTTTGTTTTTTTAGGTTTTTATTTTAGGTTTATTTTTAGTTTAGGTTTAGGTTTATTTTTTGTTTATTTTATTTTATTTAGTTTAGGATAAGGTTTAGGTTTAGTTTATTTTAGGTTTTGGTTTAGGTATAATTTATTTCAGTTTAGTTTATTTTAGTTTAGGTTTAGCTTTATTTTATTTTATTTATTTTATTTTAATTTAGGTTTAGTTTTTTAGTTTAGGATTTAGTTTTATTTTTTTTTATTTATTTTTAGCTTTTATTTCTTTAGCTTTTATTTAGTTTTATTTTATTTTAAGTTTATTTTATTTTATTTTACGTTTAATTTTATTTTATATAGGGTTTTATTATTAGGTTTATTTTATTTTATTTTGTTTAGTTTAAGTTTTTATTTATTTTATTTTATTATTTTTTATTTTTATTTTATTTTATTTTTACATTTAGGATTAGGTTTAGGTTTAGTTTTAGGTTTTGTTTTATTATTTTTATTTTTATTTATTTTAGGTTATGGTTTTTTATAAATTTTATTTTAGGTTTTATTTAGTTTGGGTGTATCCTTTTAGGTTTTTTGGGTTTGGGTTTAGGGTTTTAGGGTTTAGTAGGTTTTTGAGTTTAGGGTTTAGGGTTTTAAGTTTAGGATTTAGGTTATAGGTTTAGGGTTTAGGTTTTAGGGTTTAGGGTTTAGGGTTAGGTGTATTTTAAAAAAAATTAAGTAAACTCATATTTTTTTTATTTAGGTTATTTATTATATATTTTAATTTAATTTATTCACACTTAGGTTTATTTTACTCATTTAGCTTAGTTTATTTATTTTAGTTTAGGTTTTATATTTTAGATTTTTTTTTAATGTTTAGGTTTATTTTTAGTTTATTTTTTTATTTCTTAGGTTTAGGTTTTATTTTATATTTTTAGGCTTAGGTTTACTTTTAGTTTATTTTATTTTATTTAGGGTTTAGGTTTACTTTATTTTAGATTTAGGTTTAGGTTTTATGTATTTTAGTTTAGTTTTATTTTAGGTTTATTTCAATTTTATTTTGGCTTTAGATTTTTATTTTTACTTTAGTGTTTAGGCTTTATTTTTTATTAATTTTTATATTTTATTTTTAGGTTTATTTTTTTAGGTTTAAGTTTACTTAGTTTTTATTTTATTTTATTTTAGGTTTATTTTATTTTGAATTTAGGATTAGTTATTATTTTATTTATGTTTTTTTAATTTTCTTAATTTAGTTTAGGTTTTTATTTATTTTATTTTAGTTTAGTTTTTCTTTTTTATTTTATTTACTTTTAGGTTTAGGTTCAGGTTTTAGTTTAAGTTTTTATTTTATTTTTATTTTTTGTTTTATTTTGGTTTATGTTTTTATATTTATTTTATTTTTAGGTTTTATTTAGTTTAGGTTTAGGTTATTAGCTTTTTAGGGTTTAGGGTTTAGGGTTTAGAGTTTAGGGTTAGTTGAGGGTTTAGGGTTTAGGGTTTACGGTTTATGTTTTAAGATTTATGGTTTAGGGTTTAGGGTTTTGGGTTTCAAGGTTTAGGGTTTAGTGTTTAGGGTTTAGGGTTTTGGGGTTTAGGGTTGAGGGTTCAAGTTTTAGTTTAAGGTTTAGGGTTTTGGTTTTTTTAACAGAACAAATTAAGATGCAACATTTCTTCTTTTCAATTTCTTCAACCATGTAACACAGAAGTTTTCAAGACATAGTTTACATAGATAAAAAATTAGACGATAGAGCAAATAAAAAACCTTGTTAACTAGAACCGTCTCTATTATAAAGTCACAATTCCAAAATAGCATCGGATCGTCGTTCTTTCATTTATCTAGTTTCAACCTTAACCATCCTAGCCTCCCAAGTAGCAGGATCAACCATCATATCCTTGATTTCTCCCTACGCCACCACCATGGTTGTGACCTCCATAACTCCTCCCGCCTCCTTAACCACCACAACTCTGAACACCACCTCCATATCCACCAGCACCTCCAGATTCTCTACTTCCATTGCGATGACCATCGCCTCCACCTCCATAGCCAGATCTAGACTAAGCCTGGTTGATGGTGATGTTCCTGCCATCAAGGTTCTGCCCATTCTTAGGGTTTAGGTTTATTTATTAATTTATTTAATTACTTTTAGGTTAAGGTTTAGGGTTTGGGGTTTAGGGTTTAGGGTTTATGGTTAGGGTTTAGGGTTAATGATTTAGGGTTTAGGTTTTAGGGTTTAGGGTTTAGGGTTAATGATTTAGGGTTTATGCATTTGGGTTGGGGTTTAGGGTTGTGGGTTTTTAGGATTTAGGATTTAGGATTGTAGGTTTATTTTTGGTTTGGGTTTAGGATTTAGGGTTTATGATTTTTTAATTAAGTAAATTAGTAGGTTTATGCTTATGTAGTTTATTTAGTTTATCTTTTACTTATTTTAGATTATTATATTTTTTTTATTTTTATTTAGTTTAGTTTATTTATTTTAGTTTATGCTTTTTATTTTAGTTTATCTTTTAGGTTTAGGTTTATTTTCTAATTGAGTTTTATTTTTTTATTTTATTTTAAGTTTAAGTTTTTTTTTAGTTTTAGGTTTAGGTTAAGGTTTTATTTTATTTTTAGGTTTAGGTTTTAGGTTTTATTTATTTTACTTTAGGTTTAGGTTTATTTTTATTTTATCTTATTTTATTTAGTTTAGGTTAAGGTTTAGGTTTAGTTTATTTTAGGTTTGGTTTTTTTTTTTTTTAATATAGTTTATTTTAATTTAGATTAGGTTTATTTTATTTTTATTTTAGGTTTAGGTTTTTTTGTTTAAGGTTTAAGTTTTATTTTTTATTTATATTTAAGTTTTATTTTTAGGTTTATTTTTTAGGATTAGGTTTTTAATTAGTTTTTATTTTATTTTATTTACAATTTATTTCATTTTTATTTTACGTTTAGTTTTTATTTTATTTAGATTTTTTTAATTCTTAGGTTTATTTTATTTTTTAATTTTGTTTAGGTTTTTATTTATTTTATTTTAAACTTACCTTCCTATACAGACTGGTGCTACCCTGCTCTACAAGATGTAAAGTCTTGCCTGGATCCAAGACATGCACCAACTCTAGATGACTAGTCTCAGCTATAGTAGGATGGACTGTCGGTGCTTGTTTCTGAAGTGCTAAGACTACTGCTAACAAGTCCTCAAGCTGCTTCCCCATCCTATCTATTTGATCATCTTTCTGCTTAAACTGCTGAAGGAGGTGTTAGGTCGACTAGGCTGTGTCTTCCTGCTCAGCTTCAACACCTTCCATAGTTTGCTTCTCACGGAGGAGGAACCCCGGGTATCTACCATGTGTACCCCCGTTGAATCTTCTAACAGATCATCTTCATTGGATCAAAGTTGACCTTTTCATCTTCCAAATTAGACGGACATATCCAATGATTTTCTTCTTCTCCACTAGATCTACTACTAGTCATCTAGGGATGGTCCAACCATGAAGATGTGCATGAAAGATCGATCCGACCAACTAGAAGGTTACTATCATGCACAAAGGAACTCCCCCAACTCATCTTTGGCCAATACTTGTGTTACCCTTTCACCACTATCAAAGGTTGAGCAGAGTCACCGCCACCAAAGAGGGCTGTAGATGGAATGGATCTCTACGTAGTCGGATAACCAAAGGGGTTCTTTTCTCCCCGATGCAGCCTTCATGGCCTTACCGGAATAGTAGCCTTTGGGACATGTACATGAGATGGCAGACATGGAGAAGAGTGGTGTGATGGAGGCACCATTAACTCTATCGGGATAAGATCTGCTCTCCTATGAGGTGTAGTCCCTGTGAGTAAGATACTGTTAGTATGGCAAGGGTAGCATGCCGATCTGGAAAGTACATAAGTGCAGAGGCTGCTAACTATACATCCAGCACTTCTAGGTAGTAATATGAACTGATGTGCATGCCTCTAGCCACCTACCTAGCACACCGTGGGGATAACTAATCTCAAATCAAATTGAGCCCAAGACTCAGATCGTTTGTAAGCTCCCTACCGCCAGAAGCGCGGAGGCTGCATAACCTCCTCCTCACCGATTGGTGTCTAAAACTAAAGCTCGGATGTGAAGCAAAAAATCCTTCTAGTATCCTCTTTGTCAGATCTAGAGAGAGGGTGGAACTAGTTTGCTGTAACTAGTGAGGAAACCATCCTAGGTAGTTCTTCTACAATAGACTGAGTAGCTGCCTTTAACTCCCTAACAATGCGAGTGTGATACTGCTTGATCATGCAGTTCTTATTTCTTCGCTGGGTATGGGTAGGTCGAGCAGAGTAGGAACTAGACCCAACCTTGAAGGAGAGGAGACAATCCCTAGAATCAAGGGAGGCTTCCCCTTGGAGAGTGCTCATGAGTGGATGATAGCCCTAACTAGGGCAGTATGGGGAATAACCAAGTGCATTGACACTTGCAATGATACTACTATTGTGGGAACTGCACAACCTTCCTCTTCAATGAGGGGATCTCTGAGACAGATGGCATGTCGATCTGGATGATCGGCTTCTACCTGGTCATCGCTCCTACTAACTATCATGAGGGGGGTTCCCTCACATGTAATCCTGGTCCCCTCAAAGCCTTGAACAAAGTGGATGAGGTGGGCATAGTCAGATCATGGAAGGCTGGCCTGATCCAAGGCAAAATCCATCCCATGAGGATACATGAACACATACTTTTGCACTGCCATTGCAATCAACTGAAACTGAAACAGACGCTGATTGAAACTCTGCAATGTTGAAAATAAACTTGAATTTGATTTCTATTTTGTTGATTTTTGAATTTTACTTTTTGAATTTGAACCCACACTCAACATCTTGAAAGTGTTAAGTCAGGCTCAAATGGATTTAGAAGAGATTTTGAGATTGATTGGAAAGAGGAATTTTTTGAATGTAGAATCCACTTTCAACAAATTTGGGTATGTTGAAAATGGGTTCAAATATTTTTGGAGAGATGCTTCCAATAGGTTAATATTTGAATTTTGTTTATTTATTTTTTTATGACCCATTATTTATTAGATTTGACTATGTTAAAGTAAAGGGTCAATTGATTTTGTTTTTTATTTGAGATTTTTTGGAATTTACACACTTTGCAAATTTGGGTATGCTAAGTGAGGTGTTTCAAAACAATTTCTTGTTTTTTTTGCCTCATTTTGTGAATCATTTGTGATTTTGAAAATAGAATCCTCATTTAGAAAATTTGGTCATGCTAAATGAAGAATCCAAGTGTGTTTTATTTTTGAAAATTTTTTAAAATAGGATTCTTACAAATGAGTATATTAAGAAAAATCCTAATGTGTTTCTTTTGTTTTTGATTTGATTTTGAAAAAAATTGGATTCTTAGCAAATTTGGGTATGCTAAGGAAATCATAATGTGTTTCTTTTTGTTTTGGATTTTGTTTTGAATATGGATACTTCACTTTTAGCAAATGTGATATGCTAAAAGGAAATTCCAATGTGTTTTGAATTTTGTGAAATGGAGATTTTTAGCAAATTTAAGTATGCTAAATGAAATTCCAAATATGTGTTTCAAATTTTGTTTTGAAAATGGAGACTTCACTTTAGCAAATGTGGTATGCTAAAATGAACTTCCAATGTGTTTAAAATTTTGTTTTGAAAATGGAGACTTCACTTTTAGCAAATGTGGTATGTTAAAATGAAGTTCCAAAAATGTGTTTCAAATTTTTTTTTGAAAATTGAAACTTCACTTTAGCAAATGTGGGATGCTAAAATGAAGTTCCAATGTGTTTTGAATTTTGTTTTGAAAGTGGAGGCTTCACTTTAGTAAATTTGGTATGCTAAAAATGAAGTTCCAATGTTTTTTGAATTCTATTTTGAAAATGGAAGCTTTACTTTTATCAAATGTGGTATGCTAAAATGAAGTTCCAATGTGATTTGAATTTTGTGAAACAGAGATTTCACTTAGCAAATTTGAGTATGCTAAATGAAATTCCAAATATGTATATCAAATTTTGTTTGAAAATGGAGACTTCACTTTAGCCAATGTGGTATGCTAAAATGGAGTTCCAAAAATGTTTTGAATTTTGTGAAATGGAGATTTCACTTAGTAATATAAAATGAAATTCCAAAATGTGTTTCAAATTTTGTTTTGAAATGGAGACTTCACTTTTAGCAAATGTGGTATTGCTAAAATGAAGTTCCAAAAGTCTTTTTAAATTTATTTTTTTTTTGAAAATGGAGACTTCACTTTAGCAAATGTGGTATGCTAAAATGAAGTTCCAAATGTGTTTTAAACATTTTTCTATTTTGTTGATTTTGAAAAGAGAGATTTCCATTTTGGGTATGTAAGATGGAAATCAATTATGTTTCATTTTTCAAAGATATTATTTTGTGTGATTATTGCTTTTCGAAAAGGAAATTCTAACCTACTCATATTTAGAATATGTTAAGTGGGATTTCAAAATAGTGTCATTTTATTTGGAAATGAAATCTTCATTCAATAAATTTGGATATATTGAATGGAGATGTTCATTTGTGCTTTTTGAAAGTTTATTTTATTTTATTATTATTATTATTATTTTCTATTGAAACCTCCATTCAATAAATGTGAGTATATTGAATGTAGTGGTTTCATATGTGCTTTTGAAAATTTATTTTTGATTTTATTAGAATGAAACCTCCATTCAATAAATGCGAGTATATTGAATGGAGAGGTTTCATATGTGCTTTTTGAAAAGGTGAGAATTCCAACTTAACACATGTGGAATGTGTTGAGTGGAATTTAAAAGTTGTGATTTTGCTTGAAGATGTAACATCCATCCAATACATTTGGATGTATTGAAATGGAAAGGCCCATCTTCTAATTTTGTGCTTTTTGAAATTTTAGGATTATTCGAATTTTAATTTTGAAAATGAAGTCTTCATCAAAATGAATTGAGTGAAGAAGTTCATTGTGCCTTTAGAAAATATGATTGTTGGTTTTATCTTTGAAATATTCCTACATGTAATAATTATGGAAAATTGTTAGATACAGGTAAATATTTTATTAAGTGTATTTTGAAAAGTTCTTTTCAAAACAAGACTTTTATGAAGGATTGATTTTGTCTTTATATTTGGAATGAATCTTTCCTTACTATTAAAATGGTAGGGAGAAAGTCTTTAATTATTTCCTTTTGATTACATTTTTATTTTCACCCATTAGGGAACCCAACAAGGGCTTTAAGACCAACAGGGGGTGAGGTCCTAAAACCTAAAGATGTTGGCTAGCTTAATTTAAGGATGAAATAAGCTAAGTGCAAACGAAAAAGAAAGATAGTCTTCCATTCATACAAAAGTACAAACTCACTATTGATACTTGAAGTCAACGATCATTTACTAAAGATGGAGAGAGGAACCTTCCCCAGTGGAGGAGCCAGAAAAATTTGTGGTGAAAAATTTTATATATTCTTGCCTTCATCTATCCACTTTCTTTTGACAAAGAGGATAAATGAATATATATATAATGCACCATGTTGGGACACCACACAGATCCATAGATGTTATTATTAGGGTGATCGCGCATGACATTGAGGAGAGGTGTACTATCTAGAAAGATAGAAGTCACCAACCTGCAATAGACCTAATCACCTCAATAAGGACTCCTAATGGACTATGGGTCTAATGTATTAGAGATTCTTCCCTTACTTTACATGGAAAAGGTAAAGCAGATTTATTTTAAATCGGGTTCATTAAGTTTCTTACAAGGGCAAGCCCCCATAGTTAATTACATCCTAAGGAATAGAATTCCTTAGGAATACTCTTGATTAAGATAAATGATCGTTGTCTTCAAAGATTTTGAAAGGTAAGACTATCAATCGACTAGTTTATGTTTAGAAAGTCAAGTGGGATCAATCAAGAGGAGGGAGTTCTTATTGAAGTGAAATGAAGCCAAGTAGGGGATTCTTAGTATACTAGGAATCCTAGTAAGCACCCCATACTACCCTATGGTTGGGCTTTACATTTTTGAAGTTGAATTAATTTGTTTGAGTTGAATTTTTATTCGAATGCTAGGGTTTACAATTCCATGATACAAGGTCATGGAAATGCCTAAGAGGTGCAGATTTATGTTCGTAGCCCGCAAAGAAAAGTAGCAACCTCTGAACTTTAATCTAGGGAGCTTTTAAAATATCTAAGTGAAAAGCTCAACCTAAATCTATGGTGAAAATGGGTAATTGGTTTACCTCCACAAGAGGGAATAAATCACATTGGACTTATAACCGCGTGGGGGTGGTCGCCAACTAACTCCTCCTATAATTTTAAAATATGTAGGCAAGTCAAATGCTTTTGCAAGATAGCTAAACTGTTGTTTATTTAGAAAGAGACTAAGTCTTTAAACACACTCCCTAAGAGACTAGATCATGTAGGGCATGATTTAATGACTTAAATCTAATGTAAATTTTGTTACATTTTATTTTCATTTCGGACAATCAATTTGACACAGGCTTTAGGATCATATGTCTAATGCATGAGAAATTAGATTATGGGCCAAAATTAGCCAAATAAGGATGTGTGTTTCCACCATGGCTCTCAAAGGTCAAGCTAAATCGGCAAAGGTGGAAGCCCTCCATATCAAGAGTGAAATAATATGCTTTTTTATGCATGATGTGAGAAAAGTAATACAACGTCCAGCTAAGAGGTTACTAATTCTTTTATCTTGATTTATAACCTAAGCTTTAAGTGAGGTTATGAGTAATTTATTTTCAATTTTGAGTTGTTTATGTTGGATAAAAAATTAATTTTCCTAAGAGCCTAATCATCATCCAGGCCATTCATTAAAGAAAGTAAGAAATTAGGAAAACATTCCATCTTAATGCACAAGCTTAACAAATATTAATCAATTTATAAAGCTAGCGTAAAAGACTAAGAGGTCATTTTTGGTAAGGCTCCACCGCAAAAACCCAAAAAATAAATTTGGTAGCCGAGCTCTACCCTTATACAACTTGGATTACAAATGAATTAAATACAATCATGAAGGAATTCATTATTATGGGGGTCTTCATTCTTCATTTCTTAATTCATCTTTCTTCTTTTGTTTGGTTGAATGTGGTTGCTCCAAAGGCTTGAAATGGTAAATAAGATATAGTCTTATAACTAATGTTCATCCTAATACCCCATAATAATTATTCCAAAATCCTAATTGCAAAATTACATGGAAATAGGAAAAAAGAAATCGAATTAAAACCTGAAAAAAGAGATTAGCTAAACAAACCATACAATCCCAAGCATGTATATGAATATTTTGAACTTAGCACCCCACACATGGGTAACCAAGTCTACTTGGCCTATTTTTGAATTATGCTTAGGGGTATAAGCACTTGCACAACAAAAGCAGTTATATTTTTAGTACAACACCCCTTAAGCATAATCCCTTGTAGAAGACATTGGTTATACTAAGATTGCCCTTCCATTCAGTCTAAGCACATACACCCTAAATCTAGACTAAAAATAGTATATCATAAAACAAAAGAAAAACATCAAGCCATGCACCGCCCTAACCTAAAGCTAGAAGTGGTGACTTAGCCTAATGTGTGTGCTATTAAGTTTTGTATGGTATGCTTAGCTAGGCTTTAAGGTTGAAGTTTTCTAAGTATGAAAATGTTCAACTTAGAGGGTGGTTTCATTTAAGTGATTTAGTTGATTTGGTTGATTTTTATTTTATGATTTGATTAGGTTTGAATGAACCTACAATTAATTACTAAGTGTTGTAAAGAGAGAAAAAGAGAAGAGAACTTCTCTTTCCTCCCTACCTTAAGTAATTTCTAAGGTAGATTCATACTTGATTTGTGTTTAGTGAATGTTTTATTATTATTTTTAATTAATCCTAAGTTTAGATTTTTCCTAAATAAACTTATTCAAAAAGAAAGGCATTTTAAGATTAAGTAAAGTGAAATACTATCACAAAACACACAACACTTCATTTCTTTCCCAACATGTGTAACATGCATATGGATGAATCCTAAGAATATCTATACATGCCAATGGAAATATTTAGCACACCTTAATGATGAATGATAAGAGAGTTACTTAAGAAAATTTGGATGCTTTATGATGCATGATTTTGTTTAGTAGGAAAAGACTAATTCTTTTATCCATTTTTCATATGCACATTTACAAGTATAAGAGACATAAGTGAGTATGACACCATTGTTAGCACCAGGGGTGTATGCTACAAGACCTACTTAGGGCTACTTAAAGCCTCGCAGCCCCGGGGTTGTCTAGACTAATATACCACTTTCCTTAAATACACGTGCATATACAAAAAGAAATGTATGGAAGAAGAATCATGCAAAAATTTTATGCGTGTTTGATGTTGGTTCTATTGTTTAGTTTATATGTGTGATGTGGATTGCCTTCTTAAGTCATGACATAGGAGTGTATAGGAATAGATTTATGCAAGTGTTATTTTTTTCAAATGGACTATACACTTTGCAAATCCTATACAATTCTATATTAAGAAAGAGAGGGAGAATCACATAACACATTTTATATTAATCTGCAAGCTTATGAATAATTTTAAGTAGCATACCTTTCAGTTATGATATTTTATTTATATGTTTTGAAAATAATATTGGATTTAAGAGTGATAATATCCATTCATATTCTTACTTTAGCCAAAACATGTAATTTGACATAAAGGAAACATTTCATTTTTAATTTTATTTTCAAAAAGCATGAATGCATGATTTTCATATGACATACACATTTAGCATATTAGGAAAGAAATAAAGTAATGAAAGCATGTAAATTCATTCACCTTAATTAATTTTTAAAGACAACTGATGAAATAAGATTATTTAAAGCAAATTAAATTTATTTTAAAGAAATTTTAGTTTTGTTTTGAGTTTGATTTGATTTTGAGAAATGTGAAGAGGTTTGCTAGCCCTAACCCATTTCCCACATGTGTAAGTTGTTTTAGTTTAATTTCAGAACCAATAGATGATTTTACATTTTGTTTAGTTTAAAGTGTGAATTAAGTGCATTAATTACCTCTTACCTACACCACTTTAACATATTTAATCAAATAATTATGAGCCAATATATGACATAAAACCACACAAGGAATTTAAATCAGTAATGCACCTAGGAAAGAAAGGGCCTAATGCAATTGGCTCATAATTAATGATTAATTAAGCTAAATGGTTTAATTTAAGTACTTTCATAACCCTGCTCAGACATGTGGGTTGGATTTTGATTTCCTTAAGTTACTTAGGTTATTGAACACCTAAGCACCTACCCAAGATGAATTGGTTAAGTTCTAGAATGTTTTGAAAATTTTATCATGTTAATTAAGTAGGTGATTAGTAGATTAGCCCTTAAATAAGTTTGGATTAAATAAGGAAAGGGGTTTAGGGAATGGCTTAGGGAAAATTCACTAAACCCATTCCATAAACCTCTTCTTCACTTAAGCAAGGCTTAATTAACTTAATAAAGGGACTAAACCACTATTCACATGCTTAATTCCCCTTAAGTACATAAAGAGAGTGATTAGGATTCACTAATTGATTTCCCTAATAAACTCATCAATAAATCTCAAGAAAATTAGGAGAGGTAGGGGTCATCCCACTAAATGCATCTGAGAAATTTGAAATGAATTAATGACACAATTAGGGAGTAATTAGGGTTATAAAGTTTTCACTAAAACCCAATTAAGGAAATGCACTTTTCAAAATCCATTAAAAACATCATTAGATTATTCCTTATTGAATTATCTTCACAATGCATTTTATTTTGTATTTTTTTGATTTTTCTATATTTAGTTATGAATATTTGAAGATCAAGTGATTAAGGAACTAATTAAATCCCTAATTATATGACTAATCTCATCGGTGCCATGTGGACCACTAATATGGTGCGTGCTTTCCATGTGGCAAGATGGGATTTGTTACTTAAGTTATCACATCCCAGTGGCATGTCAGCGGCGGCGCTATGTGCTTTCTCCTCGATCAGATGGTCCGGATTAAGCCTGTGGATCTTAAGGGATAAATCTATAGATCCTTTGCAGGTTGATCATGACCATCCATCCAAAATTTGCGGATGGACTGTTCATGATACATCACTGAGTTTGGTTATGGGACAGGGCATCCATCCACTCTTTAGAGCAAGATCTGAGCTTGATTGTGCTTGGATCGAACTCAAACTCAACCTACACCATCATCATGCAAGGGGCAAGACTTCCAACGGTCAATTGGTAATGGGGGCAAAAATTCTCTTTACAAAGGACCAGACACTTCTTATTCTAGGCTCAGTTTGAAGGCATACCTTGCTGGAGGCTATCATCAGTTCTCCCAACCGTCGAGGTAGCTTCGTCTAGTAGAGATGAAGCCCTGTTGAAGGTTTGAGGAGTTGAGGTTGAGTAGATCCTCCAATTGGCCAAAGTCACCTTCAAATGAGTTCAGCTTGGTCTAGCTCCCACCTCCCTTGCCTTTGAAGTTTGGAAGAAGACTTGGGTAAACTCGATTAAGTCCCCTGAGAGTGCTTTCAAGAGGAATTGGATTGATCTTGTGTATTGAGTAAGTTGGAAATTGCCTTAGCCTCCCCTATTTTTGATTTGAAGGAATCCAAAAATGTAGAATGCCCAATGCTTGGGGATTTCTTAAGGGAGATTGGTGAGTTTTCCTTAGGTCTCTCTCAGTCAATCGAGTATGAGTGTCTTGGATTCAAGTGAAATTAGGGGGAGTATATCTCCCCCTAGGTGAATCGGACGGTCGTGATTAGAGATGCCATTTTGATCAAACTCCTCCTATGCAATGGGTTTGTTAGGATGTTTAGGGTTGCATGTGGTTTAGTTTTGGCCAGAGGAGGTAGTGGAGAAGTTTCCATGTGCTTAGTTGAGTGGAGGAGGGATCCCATGTGCTCAATTTCTAAGTGGGTGGTCAGTTTGGCCATTGGGTTGTGCACCATGCTCACTAGTGTCCACTTGGTCCACTAAGAGAGTGCCAAGTGGCCATGAAGAGGATTTGACCAAATTCTAAGTGAATTTGGCCAAAAATTACCCTTTGACCTAAGGGTAAAATGGTCATTTGGCTTGGATTTTAGTTTGAATATGTTTGGTATAATTGAAAAATGGGTTGGGCCAAGTTTCAATGAATTTGGAGTTGATTTGATATGATTTGACTCATGTTGACCCATTTAGATCAAAATGGTTCAACTTGGGTCAAGTTGACCAATTGGTCAAATTGGGTGAAACCAAGTATTGGGTCGAGTTCATATGACCATATGAATTAATTTGGTATCTTTGTCTCTAATCAATTTGGTTTATATTTAGATTTGGATCATTTGATTTCATTTAGGTCAAATGGGTCAAGTTGACCAATTTGACCCATTTGACCTATTTGGCTTAGGTCATTGGTTGGTTTAGGCTTCATTAGTCATTTGAAATGTATTGGCATCTTTGTTTCCAATCAATTTTGGTTTAATTTGATTTTGGCTCAATTTGACCTTTTTGGTCAAGTTGGGTTCATGTTCAATTGGGCTAGGTTGGGTCTAGTTGGACAATTAAGGCTTTGGTCAAGTTCAACAAGTGATTTGGACTGAACATGACCCATTGGTTTCAATCAATTTGGCTTAGATCAAGTTTTGACCTATTTTGACTTTTAGGTCAAGTTTGGTCAACTTGGGTCAACTAGCCAATTGGGCTAGGTTAGGCTCAAATGATGACTCGGTTAAGTTCAAACATTGATCATATAACTTGTTTTGATCAATGGTTTCAATTAATTTGGCTTATGGTGGATTTTGGCTAGTTTAGGTTTCATTTTGGCTAAGTGTTGACTTGGTCAACCCTTTGGTTTGACTTGGTTTGACCCAATTTGAGTGATTGATCATCTCATGATAATTATTGCTCACAATGTGAGGCCTAGTAGGGCTTAGTTCAATCCAATTTGTGTAAGATTATAATTTGGCTCAAAAGAGGTACTTTATGACACTTTGGGAGCCTAAGTGGGTCAATTGACTTGATCAAGGCTTGAATCAAGTTTGATTGAACTAACATATGGACTAATGATTGAAATATAAATCCTTTTGTAATTGATTTGGAGTCAAATGGGTTTTGATTCATTTGACAATTTCAAGTTCAAAAGGGTGAACATGAATTTGACTTGGGTTTGATTTTTGAATTTAGTTTTGGTTTGATGATTGAAGTTTGTGCTTATATTTGGTTTCATGATTGAAGGATTGATTGAATCATGAAGAAAAATGAAGGGTTTGGCTTGATTTGAATTTGATTTGGCTAAGTTAAAGAATTTTACTTGAAGGCTTAGGTTGAATTTTGGTTGAATTTGGATTTGAGTTTTGAATTAATTTTTGGATTGATGATTGAAGTTCGTATTAATATTTGGATTCATGATTTAAGGATTGATTGAATCATGAAGAAAAATCAAGGGTTTGGCTTGATTTGAATTTGATTTGGCTAAGTTCAAGAATTTGACTTGAACGGCTTAGGTCGAATTTTGATTGAATTTGGATCAAAATGAGGTCACCACCTTGTACACCTCTCCTGGCGGAAAGGACAAGTGCTAGTAGATTTCTTAGCAACACACCCACTTCTTGCTGACTCTCCACTTAGTGATGATCTCCCCGATAAACAAATCATGAACTTAGGGGATACTAACATTCACCACTGGGAGATGTACTTTGATGGTATGGCTTGCTCTCAAAGAGGAGAAGAACCACAAACTACTATTCTAGGAAAGGCAGGGGTGGGAATATTTCTCTTAACTATGGACCACGATGTGATGAGATTCTCATATCATCTGTCCAATCCTTGCACAAATAATGAAGCCGAATATGTGGCTCTGATTGCCAGTCTAGAGTTAGTCGTTACTCTAAGCATCCAGAACATCAACATCTTCAGAGATTCTCAACTAGTTATTAACCAAATTGATGGGTCTTATAAGGCTATAAAGCCCAAACTCCATCACTACCATAAGTACACCATGGAGTTGTTGGCCCAAATCCTAGAGGTTACCATTTATAAGATTCCACGAGGAGAGAATATCGAGAGTATGCTTTAGCCAAGCTCAAGGGTTGAGTTGGCATGTGGATGAGTCCATATCAATAAAGGTCCAAAATAGACTAGTCTTATCCTTTATTGATATTGAACTCATCAAAAAGTACTCTCATAAAGGGAAGGTTGCCATTGCGAAGATTGACAATGAGTTAGATTGGAGGCAACCATTCATCGATTACCTAAATAAAGGCAAAATACCTTAAGGGAAGTCTAAAGCCCATCAGATGAAGCAGAGAGCACTTCCCTATGCTCTTTTGGATGGTGTCTTGTACTGACAGTCCTTCAATCATATGTGGTTATGTTGTTTAAACATGCATGAAGCCCATAAGATCGTGATTGAGGTAGACTTAAGATTATGTGAAGCCAACCAATCCAGTCTAAAGATGAAAGCTAATATCAAGAGACTAGGATACTACTAGCCGTTGATGATTAAAGATTGCATGGATATGGTTAGGCGATGCCACCAATGTCAAATACACGGTGTGGTCCTACAGCAACCACCCAACATTCTACATCCAACATTGGTCTCATGGCCATTCAAGTGTTGGGGTACAGACATAGTGGGTTTGATTGATCCTCCTTCTTTCAATGGCCATCAGTTCATCTTAGTTGCTACTAACTACTTTTCCAAATGGGCAAAGGAAATTCTGCTCAGAGAGGTCTCATCGTAGCATGTGCTCAAATTTTTTGGGAACCATATCATATATAAGTTCAGAGTGCCTCGATGAATTATATTTGATAATGGTAGCATTCAAGAGCATCGAGATAAACAACTTAGATTGAAGATATTCTACCATCAACTACCGGAGGGAAAATGGCAAAAAGCCTTCAACAAAACTCTCATCCAAATCTGAAGAAGACATTTGATAATAGCAAATATAGTGGCATGACCAGTTAGTTGAAGCCTAGTGGGCTTGCTGCACCATATATAGAACTCTAACTCAGTCTACTCCTTTCTTTTTAGTGTATGGGTTTGAAGTCATTCTACCAATAGAAATCCAACTCTCATCACTAAAGATAGCTATGTGTAGCAAGATCCCAACAAAGCAAAATGCCAAGTTAAAGTTAGAAGAGCTCAAAGGTTTGGAGGAGAGACGCCTGTGGACATGCCAAAACCTCAAGTTATACAATGCTAAAATGATTCAGGCTCATAATAAGTTGGTCCATACTAGATCTTTTCAAGTAGGAGAGCTTATTTTAGTTTTAAGGATGCCAATTATTGCCCGTCGTAAGATGGGAGGAAAGTTTGAACCCACTTGGGAAGGCCCTTTCTCCATACAGAAGGCCTACCAAGGAGATCTTATCAGCTTATTATTCTTACAAGAGAGCGCCCAATGCTTTCAATCAATGGGCTCTACTTAAAGAAATATTATAAATTATGTTTGAAAATAATTATCATCAATGAAAATTCTATTTTGAATTCAGTCTCTTCCATGTTGAAAGTATTCTTGTTTGTAAATCTACCATGATGTGTTTAGGGTGGGTGTAAGGAACTCGAGCAACATCCTATCCTTCATTGACATAAAATAAACACAAACTACACACAAACATATAACAAACACATATCTAAAATTCGATATAGCCCCTTCTTAATGGGTTCATCACACACCGACATGGTCCATAAATTAAATCTTTCAAATTTGATCAAGCTCACATCCCTAGAGGATATGCCCTCAAATCGAAATAAAACTAAACCAAACAAACCATATCAAATCATATGAAATTAAGATAAAATTAATCTTCACTATTTTTTAGCTGACATAAGTCCGCAGTGGCATTCACCTAATAGTCACCCAAGGTCAGGTTTGATTTATTGTGCATCTAACAGGTCACCCTAGAGGTTGTTCCTTGCTTTGGAAGATGAAAGTCTGCTATGCCTTCTTCCTAGCATAGCCATTGCACACCGAAAGGAAACCCTGTAGGTTGGTAGATCTACCCTATAGCCAATAGGCTATCTCTTTGGATTTGAAAACTTGAGGTAGGTCAAGGCTAATATAGCCCATTCTCATTACCATCATGTGGTCCATACATTAACTTAGATTAAACTAAAGCCAATATAATTTTCCCAATGGAGTTAAATCACACCCTTCTCCCCAATGGAACCCCAAATCATATATAATTTAACAAGCAAATAAATTAAATTTAAAACCAACCACTCCAGTGGAGCCAAATTAAACCAACTACCCTAGTAAAGTCAAAATCAAAGAAATCCAACCAAACTCTTATTCCCAATGGATACATCCCCAATAAAATCTATGAAATCAAACTTAAATCCCAATCCTCAGTGGATAGCCCAAACTTGCTTCCCTAGTGGAAGGTTCATATACCTAATCCCCAATATACTCGAGCCCATATCTCTAGCAAATATGCCACCAAATCAATTAAAACAAAATAAATTAAAGTCAATTTGATCTTAATCCCCAGTGGATTATATATTTTTATCCCTGGTGGATTATAGATTCTTATCCCCAACGGATCTTCTTTCCACAAGTCATATAATCAAATCAATTTCAAACCATATCCCCAACAGATTTTCTTCTTCTATGCCCTCGACATAAACCCCTCACATGTCATGTCCAATGCATGTGTGATCCCCTAGCGGATCTCCTTCCAAGTCCTTGACATGGAATTCTCATCAAATCTTATTTCTTCTCTTATGCACACCTTTAATACTTCAACCAAAAGCCTAACAATGTATTCATTCAAATTACATCATCTTAAAATTGTAATCAACATTTTATGATTTGTGATAGTGCAAGCTCAAACTAACCATACAATATCATGCTAAACATGTTATAGTGTGAATTAATAAATTATATTATATGATGTTATTTTATAATTAGCTATAATATATTATATTGTCTAACATTACACCTCATTAGAATCACATAAAAAGAACAAATAACAAAATTTTGTCAAAATATGAATAATGTTCATTTTGGATGTAAAATTATTATTTTTCTATTAGAAATGGTACAAAATAGCATAATTTTGGTGTTGCTTCTTGGTGTGTGTCGTGAATTTGGCTAAATTGTTCCATCTTAACCTTCAAATTAAAATCTTTGTGAGTTTTGACCCAATGTATTATAACAAAAGTAAAACATACTAAAAGGTACAATAACATTTAGTAACACACCATACAATCATATATATGTGAAGTTATATTGTTATGCATTATATTTTAATATGCTTTCATATAATATATTATCTTACATTACACCTTAAAATTAATCACTTTAAGAAAAAAATTATAAAATTTGGTTGAAAAATGAACATTTATTTTGGATGCAAAATTCCATTAATTTGATTAAATGACACACCATAGCATGCCCCCAATGTTGTTCCCTAAAGCTTACCTTAAATTTGGCCAAATCCCATCATCTCAACCTATAAATTAGCATTTTTATGAATTATACCAATACAAACACTACTACATCATACTATAATAAACTAAAATATGTTAAACAATAGGTAGTAATACATAATAGTATGCTATAATGCATGATACTATATAATGTTATGGAAACCTATATTATGATACACTATAATATCTTACATTACATTATATTTATATCACATCACATCGATTGTTATAATAAAAATAATAAAATTAGACTAAACAATAATAAATTATATATTTTAGTCATATCACTTACATATTTTAAATTTAAATAGTATATTATGATGTCATGCTCTTCCTGTTTTGAATTTGGCCAAATTCCTCCATCTCTACTGGACGGGCCAACGGATCATCTGCTAAGTCCGCCATTCTCTTTAGCAAAGCCGCCAAGAGATGGAGGACTAATCGATTGCCGTGCTTATTGGGTTCAACAAGGTCCAAGAGATGGAGTATCTTGGCATTAAGTCGCTGAGGAAGCTCTACAAGCATGATTTCCCCTCGATCCAAATGGTCAAAGGGAAGATTATGGCTGGGAACTCGACACCTCTTATGCGTCGCACTTATCTCCTCGCCTCTTATACGTTCGGTTTATCAACTAACACATACAACTATTCCCTTGAATGTGCTTGAGAGGCTATGTAGATCCTTCTTGTGGGACAAGAGTCCAACTCATAGGGGCATACACTATGTCAACCTGGGTACTATTTTCTTGCCTTAAGCATGGGGACTTGGTTTCACTCCACCCCAACTCCTCCCTGTGGCTAGGTTGGCTTGGGATTTTGTGTAAGCCCACTTCTTTACTTCACCACGATGAGCCATGGGGAAGATATTTGGAGTGGGAGCTTGAAGAGGGGACTCCAAAACTTGGGTCATTCTCGGGGCTCAAAGTCTTGAACCCCTCATTCATGGAAGATTGTCGATGGCAAAGTTTGGACAACATATGGTTAGATTAGTCAAGACCGACTTTCTTAGATGCATTTGAGACAGGCAAGCCTCATCCATGGGACAGACATGGGATATTACACAACTTGAGCTTTGGCAAGGATCTTGTGGAGCACATTACCAAGGTGGAGCTTCATTCACTTAGATGAAGACATAGCTTATCCACCTCCCTGGGAAAACGCTGACAGCCTCGGCCTTGATGCCCTCTTCCCGCTAGCCACTCCTGGCTACAGAGGTTCCGGCTGCACCCACGAGAGAAGTTCTTTTGGTGGCGCATCTTGAAGAATGCCTTACCAACCTACCACCGCTCCACTCTCGGTCTTGAGGAGACTCATTGCCCCTGGGCGCATGGAGATCAAGACCTGATCATATCCTCACCACCGCCTCTTACTTCTTCCATCACAGGTCTTGTCCTCCGGCGAAGTTAACCTCCCTTATTTTCTAATGCTCATGATCTATTTAACGGACCGCCAAGTCGACATGGCTTGGGAAGAGTTTATTGCAGATGATATATCAAGTTTGAGGACACGTAATGCAAAGACACATGGGCACCAACATGGGACACCAAAGGTCATTCGCTAGTATTTTGGAGGTTCACTAATGCATCTACCTTCGTGGGCAATGGGAACTCCACCGCTTAGGCTTCTACTCCCCTTTCCTCGACTCCGGATGGCTAAAAGTGAATGTAGATGGTACTCTCCTCTCCTCCGGATTACTGGCATTGGAGTTGTTTCGTGGATGGTGCGGTGACTTCATCATCAAGGCTGCATCCAATCTCCCATTGGGACGTTTCATAGAGATGCAGCCATGCTTGCCATTGGCTTATAGACCCTTGGATGTATTAGTACAAGGGCATCATATTGAGGGGACAACAGTGTTGTCAATTTTTAAAAGACCATGCAGCAGACTTTCTGGTCTTCTCTCACCGTCCGACTTGGTTTTCCTAGCCTTCCACCAAGTCCTGTTCTCACACATTTCACGGACTTCAACCGGGTGGCTGACTCATTTCGCCACGTATGCACTTTATTTCTTTTCTTTAGATGTTACCACTTTACCTTCTTGTTTCATTATTTGAGGATGATAAGAAGCATGTTGCTTCTATCTAGCTCTTTGTTTTAGGCTCCCTAGCCTTTGCTAGTTTTTGTACTACTTTTTATTATTAAATGCAATATGCAATTTTCGAATAAATCAACATTTATATAAAAAATGCTAGTGTAAGCTTGACTGCATGATTGTAAAATATTAAAATAATTTAAAATGCACAGAATAATATATTATGATATATGATGTTATACTATGGTACAACATATAATATTTATTTTGAACATAAAATCTTACTTTTTAGACTTCAATTGGCGTAGCACGCATTTGGTACTACAACCTAATTTCCACTTCAAATTTAGCAAATGTCATCATCTGATTTATTAAATCAATATTTTTATGACTTATATTTATATAGACTATAGGACATAATACCATAATAAACTAAAACATTTCAACATCTTATAACATCCAAAATACATCACTACATGCTCAAATATATGATGCTACATTATACTATAATATATGGTATAATAATACTAATTAGGTTAGGGTTTGGTATTTAAATCTCTAAGAAAAGGAAAGTCTCTTGAAGTCATTTTCTTTAGCAACCATAATTATGTTAGATTAGATCATTCTTTAGATCTACTCCTAATGACATATTTATTCAAGGTTTAGGGTTTCGGGTTTAGGGTTAAGTTTTATTATTAGTTTATGGTTTAAGGTTAGTTTAGGGATTAGGGTTAGTTTAGGGTTATAGGATTTTGGGTTTAGTTAGGGTTTAGGGTTTAGGGTGTAAGTTTTTAGGGTTTAGGGTTCAAGTTTATGGTTTAAGATGTAGGGATTTAGGGTTCAGGGTTTAGGATTTAGTGTTTAGGGTTTTGAGTGTTTTAGGGTTTAGGATTTAGGGTTTAGGGTTTATGTTTTAGGTTTAGGGTTTAAGTTTTAGTTTAGGGTTTAAGATTTAGGGTTTAGGGTTTTTGGTTAAATGTTTTTTTTAACAGAGAATAAATTTAGATTCAGCATTTCTTCTTTTTGATTTCATCAACCAAGTAGCACCCCATATTTTCTAAGACATAAGCGTTGACATAGATAAAAAATGAGCATCCATAGAGCAAATTAAAAACCCTAGATAAGTAGAACCGTCTTTACTATAAAGACACAATTTCATAAGCACCATATTAGATCAATATTTCTTCAATTTTCTAGTTCCCATCAACCACCCCACCTCAATAGCAGATCCACCATCATATCTTCAATCTCCCTCCGCCACCTCCATGGTTGTACCCTTTGTCGCCTCCTCTCACCTCCATAACCACCACTTCTACCACCACCTCCATTACCACCACACTCCGCATCCCCAACCACCACTAATAATCATCTCCTCCACCTCACTCCATCGCCATATCTAGATTGAGACTAGTTGAGGGTGATGTTCATACCATCAAGGTTGCCCATTCTTGGGTTTCTGGTAGTTTAGAATTTAGAGTTTAGGTTAGTTTAGGGTTTGAGTTTAGGGTTTGGGTTTTAGGGTTTAAGGTTGGGTTTGGATTTAGGGTTTTAGGTTTAGGTTTAGGTTTTGGGGTTTGTGGTTTTAATGTTTAGGGTTTAGTATTAGGGTTAGTTTTAGGGTTTAAAATTTAGGGTTTTGGGTCGTGGATTTGTGGGTTTTAGGTTTTAGTGTTTTTATTTAAATTAAACTACATTTAGGTTTCTTTAGTTTATTTTATTTTTATGGTTTAGGGTGGTTTATATTTTATTTTTACTTAGTTTAGTTGATTTATTTTAGTTTAGATTTTTTATTTCAGTATATTTTTTGGTTTAGGTTTATTTTTTAGTTGAGTTTTATTTTTATTTTATTTTTTAGATTTATGTTTTATTTTTTATTTCTTAGGTTTAGGTTTTGGTTTTTATTTTATTTTCTTAGATTTAGGTTTTAGGTTTCTATTTTAGCTTTTTTTTTTAGGTTTTATTTTTTAGTTTAGGTTTAGGTTTATTTATAGTTTATTTTATTTTATATAGTTTAGGTTTTTAGTTTAGTTTATTTTAGGTTTAGGTTTAGGTTTAGGTTTTATTTATTTTAGTTTATTTTAATTTAATTGATGAGAGGCTTATGCCGATTCTGAGACGAGCTCCAGTTGCTCTAATCTAAGGACGCCACATACCTGGGAGGTCACACGTGCCAGCCAAGAGAAGCCCAGAAGAAGCAGAATTAAGAACAGCCAATCCATAGGGGAATGCAAAATTTGAGAGGAGCCTTAGGAGAGAGCTTTTCTGATTTTTTTTGCTTTAAGGGTTTAGGGTTTAGGGTTAGTTGAGGTTTATTTAGGTTTAGTTTAAGGTTTATTTAGTCAGGGTTTAGGATTTTGGGTTTATGGTATATGGTTTAGGGTTTAAGGTTCTAGGGTTTAGGATTTAAGGTTTAGGGTTTTGGGGTTTAGGGTTTTAGGGTTGAGGGTTTAGTGTTCTAAGGTTTAGGGTTTTGGGTTGTAGGTTTAGGGTTTAGGGTTTAGGTTAGTATTTTTTATTTTTTTAATTTTGAAGTTAAGTAAACTTATAGGTTTAGGTTTATTTAGTTTATAATTTATTTATTTTAGTTTATTTTATTTTTTTTATTTTTATTTAGGTTTATTTTTATTTATATTTAGTTTGGTTTATTTAGGAAGCATAGTTTTAGTTGTACAAGTTATCGTGGTGGTGTTATGACATTAGGTGGACAAGTCATTAAAAAGAGTGAGTGATTCAGATATTTAGGCTGTATTGTTAAAAATGATGGTGAAATAAATGGAGATGTTATTAGTAGAATTCAAGTTGGATGGTTGAAGTGGAGGAATGCATCTGGCTTATTGTGTGATATAAAAGTACCGCTTAAACATAAGGAAAAATTTTATAAGATGGTGGTAAGACCTATAATGATTTATGATGCAAAATCCAATAATAAAAGAGAAGCATGAGACTAAGTTAAGTGTTGAAGAGAAGAGGATGCTTAGGTGGATGAGTGGCTTTACTCTTATAGATAAAATGCAAAATGTGTATGTTCAGAAAAAAGTTGGAATAGCTCTAAGAGTGATAAAATTTGAGAGTTTTAGATGGTTTTAATATGGGCATCCAATGACCCGTTAGGAGAGTAGATTCATTAGATTTGCCTTATGTAAAGAAAGGTAGAGGTAGACCTAAAATGACATGGTTAAGATGTATAAAAAATCACCTTAGTATACTTGAATTGAATGAGAATTTAACACATAATATCACTGGAGATGAAGGAATCATTTTAACCACTAGTGGGATAATGGCTTGTTATTGTTGTTGTTGTAGTTTAGTTTATTTATTTTAGGTTTATTTAGTTTTTTTAGGTTTTTGATTTTAGTTTTTTTTAGGTTTAAGTTTAGGTTTAGGGTTTTTTTAGTTAATTTTTATTTTAATTGTATTTTTTAGGTTTAGGTTTTATTTTTTATTTTTAGGTTCAGGTTTAGGTTTTAAGTATTTATTGCAGGGTTATTTTTAGGTTTAGGTTTATTTTTAACTTATTTTATTTTATTTAGGGTTTAGGTTTAATTTATTTTAGGTTTAGGTTTAGGTTTTATTTATTTTAGTTTAGTTTATTTTAGTTTAAGTTTAAGTTTATTTTAATTTCATTTTAGGTTTAGGTTTTCTTTAGTTTTAGTTTTTTATTTATTTATGTTTTATTTTAGGTTTAAGTTTTAGTTTATCTTTTTTTTATTTATTTTATTTTTAGGTTTTATTTTGTTTAGGTTTCAGTTTTTAGCTTTTTAGGGTTTAGGGCTAGTTGAGGGTTTAGCATTTAGGATTTAGGGTTTGGGGTTTAGGGATTATAATTTAGGGTTTAGGGTTTAGGTGAGTTTTAGTGTTTAAGGTTTAGGGATGATGGTTTAGGTTTTAGGTCTAGGGTTCAATTTTTTGTTTATTGTTTAGGGTTTTTAGTTTTTTCTTTTTCTAAATAGAGAAAATATTTAGATTCAACATTTCTTCTTTTTTGATTTCAACAACCATGTAACACAACATGTTTTCTAAGACACAAGCGATGACATAGATAAAAATGAGCATGCATAGAGCAAATCAAAAACCCTAGATAACTAGAATTGTCTCTACTATAAAGACATAGTTCCATAAGAAGCATCGGATCGGCCATTCTTCAGTTTCTCCAGTTCCCATCAGAACCACCCGGCCACTGAGTAGTGGGATCCACCATCATATCCGCTATCTCTTCCTCCGCCACCACCACGGTTGTAACCTCTTTCTCTCCTCCCACCTCCATAACCACCACTACTATGACCACCACCACCATATCCACCAGCATCTCCAGATCCCCCACCACTACTGCGATAACCACCACCTCTGCATTCGCTTCCACCGCCAGAGATAGATTGAGCCTGGTTGACGGAGATGTTCTTGCCATCAAGGTTTTTACCATTCATAGGGTTTAGGTTTATTAGGTTTTAAGGTTTAGGTTTATTTTCTAATTTATTTAGTTAGTTTTGGTTTAATTTTAGGGTTTAGGAGGGTGTAGGGTTTAAGCTTTAGGGTTTAGGGTTTTAGGGTTTAGGGTTTTAGGGTTTATGCTTTTAGGATTTAGGGTTTAGGATTAGGGTTTAAGGTTTAGGGTTTAGTGTTTAGGGTTTAGGGTTGTAGGTTTAAGGTTAGTTTTAGGGTTTTAGGTTTAGGGCTTTTTTATAAATTAAGTAAACCAGTAAGTTTAGGATTATTTAGTTAATTTATTATTTATTTTAGTTTATTTTATTTATTATTTTAATTTATGTTCATTTATTATTTTTAGTTAGTTTAATTTATTTATTTTTGGTTTAATTATTTTAGTTTATATTTTTATTTTAGTTTTTTTAAGGTTTATGTTTAGGTTTAGGTTTATTTTTTAGTTGAGTTTTATTTTTATTTTATTTTTTAAGTTTAGGTTTTATTTTTTATTTTTAGGTTTAGGTTTAGGTTTTGGTTTTTATTTTATTTCTTTAGGTTTAGGTTTTAGGTTTTTATTTTAGGTTTATTTTTAAGTTTTATTATTTTAGGTTAGGCTTAGGCCCATTTTTAGTTTATTTTATTTTATTTAGTTTAGGTTTAGCTTTAGGTTTAGTTTATTTTAGGTTTAGGTTTAGGTTTTATTTACTTTAGTTGAGTTTATTTTAGTTTAGGTTTAAGTTTATTTTAGTTTGTTTATTTTATTTTTATTTTAGGTTTAGGTTTTATTTTAAGGTTTATTTTTTAGGTTTAGGTTTGTATTTAGTTTTTATTTTATTTTATTTTAAGTTTATTTTATTTTTATTTTACATTTAGTTTTTATTTTATTAAGGTTTTTTATTCTTAGGTTTATTTTATTTTATTTAGTTTAGTTTAAGTTTTTCTTTATTTTATTTTAATTTATTTTATTTTTAATTTATTTTATTTTTAGCTTTAGGTATAGGTTTTAGTTTAGGTTTTCATTTTTTTTTATTTTATTTTTTTATGTTATTTAGGTGTAGGTTTATTTATTTATTTTATTTTTAGGATTTATTTAGTTTAGGTTTAGGTGTTTAGATTATAGGGTTTAGGGTTTAGGGTTTAGGGTTTTAAGGTTTAGAGTTTTAGGGTTTAGGGTTTAGGGTTAGGGTTTTGGGTTTAGAGTTTATGATTTAATGTTTAGGCTTTAGGTTTTTGGGTTTTTAAGGTTTAGGGCTTAAGGTTTAGGGTTTAGGGTTTAGGGTTAGCTTAGGGTTTAGGGTTTGGTTAGTTTAGGGTTTAGGGTTTAGGGTTTAGTTTAGGTTTAGGTGTAGGTTTATAGTGTTTAGGTTTAGGGTTTAAGGTTTTAGGAGTTTAGGTTTAGATTTAGTTTAGGGTTTAAGTTAATTATAGTTTAGGTTTAGTTAGGTTTAGTTTAGGTTTAGGAGTTTAGGAGTTTATAGTTTAGCTTTATTTAAACTTTAGGTTGTTTAGTTTAGGATTAGTTTTAGGGTTTAGGGTTTAGGGTTTATGGTTTAAGGTGTAGGGTTAGTGTCAGGGTTTCTGGTTTAGGGTTTAGGGTGAGTTTAATGTTTAGGGTTTAGGGTTTTTTAGGATTTAGGGTTTTAGGGTTTAGGGTTTTGGGTTTAGGGTTTAGGATTTAGGGTTGAGGGTTTACGATTTTAGAGTTTAGGGTTTTGGGTTTAGAGTTTAGGGTTTATGGTTAGGTTTTTTTATATTTAATATTTATTTTATTTATTTTTAATTATTTTTTTAAATTGAGTAAAGTAGTAGGTTTAAGTTTATTTAATTTATTTAATTTAGTTTATTTTTTCTTTTAATTTAGTTTTATTTTTATTTTTATTCAATTTAATTTATTTATTTTAGGTTTATGTATTTTAGTTTATGTTTTTTATTTTAGTTTATTTTTTATGTTTAGGTTTAAGTTTATTTTTAGTTTAGTTTTATTTTTTTTCTACATTTTAGGTTTAGGTTTTATTTTTTATTTTTAGGTTTAGGTTTAGCTTTTTATTTTATTCTTTTCAGGTTTACATTTTAGGTTTTTATTTTAGGTTTATTTTTAGGTTTTAATTTTTAGTTTAGGTTTAGTTTTTTTTAGTTTAGTTGATTTTATTTAGTTTAGGTTTAGGTTTAGGTTTTATTTATTATAGTTTAGTTTATTTTAGTTTACGTTTAAGTTTTATTATTTTTATTTTAGGTTTAGGGTTTTTTTTTAGGGTTCATGTTTTGATTTTTATTTATTTTTAAGGTTTATTTTTAGTTTTATTACCTAGTTTTGGTTTTTATTTATTTTTTAATATATTTTAGTTTAGGTTTATTTTATTTTGATTTTAGGTTTAGTTTTTATTTAATTTATGTTTTTTATTTTTAGTTTAGTTTAAGTTTTATTTATTTTATTTTAGTTTAGTTTTTATTTTTTATTTTATTTTTATTTTAGGTTTATGTTAGGTTTAGATGTAGGTTTATGTTCTAGTTTATGTTTTTATTTTATGTTATTTTTTTAGTTTATTTTGGTTTAGTTTATTTATTTATTTATTTTTTAGGTATTATTTTGTTTAGGTTTAAGTTTTTAGCTTTTTAGGCTTTAGGGTTTAAGGTGTGTTTAGGGTTTAGGGTTTAGGGTTTGGGGTTTAAGGTTTAGGGTTTAGGGTATTTTTTGGGTTTAGGGTTTAGGGTTTGGAGTTTAGGTTTTAGGGTTTAGTGTTTAGGGATTAGGGTTTAGGGTTTAGGGTTTAGGGTTTATGATTTAGGGTTTAGGTTTTAGGTTTAGGGTTCAAGTTATAGTTTAGGGTTTTTGGTTTTTGGTTTTTTTTAATAGAGAACAAATTCAGTTTCAACATTTCTTTTTTTGGATTTCATCAACAAAGTAACACAACAAGTTTTCTAAGACATAAGCGACGACATAAGTTAGAAATGAGCACGCTTAGAGCAAATCAAAAACCTTAGATAACTAGAACCGTATATCTTGTAAAGACAGTTCCATAGCTTAGATGGATGCGCTCTTCAATTTTCAATTCCCACTAGAACCACTATGGCCTCTCTTGTAGATCCACCATCATATCCTCGATCTCTCCTCGCCACCACCGTTGTAATCTCGCTCCTCGCCTCCACAATCACCTTTGCATTAACCCGACCTCCATATCCACACCTCCATCCCCATCACCACTGATAACCACGCCTCCATCTTCACTACTACCAGATCTAGGGACGGTTAACGATGATGTTACCGCCAAGGTTGCCCATTCTTTGGGTTTAGGTTTAGTTTTAGGTTTATTAAGTTTTAGGGTTTAGGTTTATTTTTTATTTATTTAGTTACTTTAGGTTTAGATTTAGGGTTTGGGTTAGGATTTATGGTTTAGGGTTTAGGGTTTAGGGTTTAGGATTTATGGTTTTAGGGTTAATGCTTTTAGGGTTTAGGGTTTAGGGTATAGATTTTTATTTATTTATTTTTAGGTTTATTTTTTAAGTTTAGGTTTTCATTTAGTTTTTATTTTATTTTATTTTAGCTTAATTTTATTTTTATTTTACGTTTAGTTTTTATTTTATTTATATTTTTTATTCTGAGGTTTATTTTATTTTTATTTTAATTTAGGTTTTTATTTATATTATTTTAATTTTTTCTATGCTTTTCTTTTATTTTATTTTTATGTTTAGGTTTAGGTAATAGTTTAGGTTTTTATTTTATTTTATTAAGTTTTAGGTTTTATTATTTATTTTCTTTTAAAGTTTTATTTAGTTTAGGTTTAAGTTTTTAGGTTTTTAGAGTTTAGAGTTTAGTGTTTAGGGTTTAGGGTTAGGGTTTAGGGTTTAGGGTTTAGTGTTTAGGCTTTAGGGTTTTTGGTTTTTAGGGTTTAGGGTTACTTTAGGGTTTAAGGTTTTAAGTTTTTTAGTTTATGGTTTAGAGTTTAGTGTTTAGGGTTAGGGTTATGGTTTATGGTTTAGGTTTTAGGGTTTAGGGTTTAGGGTTTAGGATTTAGGATTTAGGATTTAGTGGTTAGGGTTAGTTTAGGGTTTAGGGTAAATTTTACGGTTTAGGGTTTAGGGTTTAGGATTTAGTGTTTAAGTTTAAGGGATTAGGGTTAGGGTTTCTTTTTTAAAATTAAGTAAATCTATAAGCTTAGGTTTATTTAGTTAATTTAGTTTTTTTATAATTTTCTTTTGGTTTATTTATTATTATTTATTTAGTTTAGTTTATTTCTTTTATATTTATTTATTTTTGTTAAGGATTTTACTCTAGTTTATTTTCAGGTTTATGTTTAGGATTATGTTAACTTTTTAGTTTGGTTTTATTTTTATTTTTATATTTTAGGTTTAGGTTTTATCTTTTATTTTTAGGTTTAGGTTTAGGTTTTTATTTTTTATTATTTTTGGGGTTAGGTTTTAGGTTTTTATTTTTTGTATATTTTTAGGTTTATTTCTAGGTTTTTATTTTTAGGTTTATTTAATTTAGTTTAGTTTAGTTTAGTTTAGGTTTAGGTTTGCTTTATTTTGTTTATTTTAGGTTTAGGTTTTCTTTTTTTAATTTAAGATTTAATTTTTTTAAGTTTTATTTTTAGGTTTATTTTTTAGGTTTAGATTTTTATTAATTTTATTTTAGTTTAGTTTCTATTTTTTATTTTATTTTATTTTTAGGTTTCGATTTAGGTTTAGGTTTTAGTTTAGGTTCTTATTTTATTTTTTTATTTTATTTTATTTAGGTTTAGGTTTTTTGTTTATTTTATTTTTAGTTATTTAGAATAGGTTTAGGTTTCTAGGTTTTTAGGGATTAGGGTTAGGGTTTTTTATTTATGTATTTTATTTGTTATTTTTTTAAATTAAGTAAACTAGTTGGTTTAGGTTTATTTAGTTAATTTTTTTATTTATTTGAGTTTAATTTTGGTTTTTTATTTTAGTTTATTTTTTAGTTTAGTTTTATTTTTCTTTTATTATTTAGGTTTAGGTTTTATTTTATATTTTTAGGTTTAAATTGAGGTTATTAATTTATTTTTTTAGGTTTTGGTTTTAGGTTTTTATTTTAGGTTTTAATTTTTAGTTTAGGTTTAGGTTTATTTTTAATTTATTTTATTTAATTTAGGTTAGGTTTAGGTTTAAGTTTAGTTTATTTTAGGCTTAGGTTTTGTTTATTTTAGTTTAGGTTTAGGATTATTTTAATTTTATTTTAGGTTTAGGTTTTTTTTAGTTTAGGGTTTAAGTTTTATTTTTTATTTATTTTTAGGTTTTATTTATAGGTTTATTATTTAAGTTTAGCTTTTTATTTAGTATATATTTTATTTTATTATAAGTTTATTTCATTTTTGTATTAGGTTTAGGTTTTATTTTATTTAGGTTATTTATTTATTTAGTTTAGTTTAGGATTTTATTTATTTAATTTTAGCTTAGATTTTATTTTTTATCTTATTTTATTTTTAGGTTTAGGTTTAAGTTTTGGTTTATGTCTTTATTTTATTTTATTATTTTATTTAATTTTGGTTTAGGTTTTTATATTTATTTTATTTTAAGGTTCTATTTAGTTTAGGTTTAGGTTTTATCTTTTTAGGGTTTAAGGTTTAGGGTTAGTTTAGGGTTAGTTATGGGTTTAGAGTTTAGGGTTTAGGGTTAGTTTAGGGTTAGTTGTGGGTTTAGGGTTTAAGGTTTGGGGTTTAGGGATTTTTTTTAGTTAAGGTTGTAGGGTTTAGGGTTAGGGTTTAGGGTTTAGGTTTTAGGGTTTAGGGTTTAGAGTTTATGGTTTTAGGGCTTAGGGTTTAAGGTTTAGGGTTTAGGGTTTAGGGTTTAGGGTTTATGGTTTTAGGGTTTAGAGTTTAGATTTTAGGTTTAAGGTTTAGGTTTTACTTTAGGGTTTAGGGTATTTGGTTTTTTTTAAACAGAAAACAAATTCAAATCCAACATTTCTTCTTTTTGATTTCATCAACCAAGTACACACCAAGTTTTTTAAGATAAAAGTGACAACATAGTTAAAAAATGAGAACACATAGAGCAAATTAAAAATCCTAAATAACTAGAACCATCTCTAATATAATGACACAGTTCCATAAGTAGCATATTGGACCTGACATTCTTCAATTTCTCCAGTTCCCATCAAAACCAACTTCTCCTCTCGGTAGCAGGATCCATCATCATATCCCCGATCTCTCCCTCCGCCATACCACGGTTGTAACCTCCATTGCTCCTCCCACCTCCATAACCACCACTGCTCTGACCACCACCTCCATTATCTACCAGCACCTCTAGATCATCCACCACCACTGTGATAACCCTAAGCTTGTAGGTTTAGGTTTATTTAGGTTATTTAGTTTATTTTTTATTTATTTTAGTTTATTTTATTTTTTATTTTTATTTAAGGTTTAGGGTTTAGGGTTTACAATTTTTAAGGTTTAGGTTTATGGTTTAGGATTTAGGTTTTAGGTTTAGGGTTCAGGTTTTAATTTATGGTTTATGGTTTTTTTAATAGAGAATAAATTTAGATTCAACATTTCTTCTTTTTGATTTTATCAACCAAGTAACACATCAAGCTTCTTATGACACAAGCAATGACATAGATCAAAGATGAGCATGCATAGAGCAAATCAAAAACCCTCGATAACTGTAACAATCTCTAATGTAAAGAGACAATTCTATAAGTGGCAGATCGGATCAACTGTTCTTCGATTTCTCCAGTTCCCATCAGAACCACCCCAACCTCTTGAGTAGCTGGATCCACCATCATATCCCCGATATCTCCCTCCGCCACCACCATGGCTATAACCTTCGTCGCTCTTCCCACCTCTATAACCACGACTACTCCGACCACCACCTTCATATCCATCAGCACCTCCAGATCCCCCACCACCACTACGATAATTTCTCGCCTTCGCCTTTGCTTACGCCGTCAGAACTAGACTGAGATTGGTCTATGGTGACGTTCCTACAGTGAAGGTTCTGTCCATTCTTAGGGTTTAGGTTTAGGTTTAAGTTTAGTTTACTTTAGGTTTAGGTTTAGGTTATTTTCTTTTAGATTAGGGTTTAGGTTTTATTTTTTATTTATTTTTAGGTTTAGTTTTTTATTTAGTTTTTATTTAATTTAATTTTAGGTTTATTTAATTTTTGTTCTAAGTTTAGGTTTTATTTTATCTAAGTTTTAAATTTTTACGTATATTCTAATTTTTTTTTGTTTAGTTTAATTTTTTATTTTATGTTATTTTAATTAGATTTAGGTTTGTTTATTTATTATATTTTTAGGTTTTATTTAATTTAGGTTTAGGTTTTATTTAGTTTTGAGTTTAGGGTTGTAAGTTTTAGGGTTTAGGGTTTAGGTTTTTGGGCTTAGGGATGGGAGTTTAGGGTTGTAAGTTTTAGGGTTTAGAGTTTAGGGTTTAGGGGGTTTAGAGTTTAGGGTATTAAGGTTTAGGATTTAGGGTTTAGTGTTTAAAGTTTAGGGTTTAGGGTTTTGGGTTTTAGGGTTTAGGTTTAGGGTTTAGGGTTTAGGGTTTCGGGTTTATGGTTTAGGGTTTAGGGTTTAGAGCTAGTTTTAAGGTTTAGGGTTCGGGTTAGGGTTTTTTTTTAAAATAATTATGTAAACTAATTGGTTTATGTTGATTTAGTTTATTTTTTATTTATGTTATTTTATTTTACTTTAATTTTTATTTAGCTTTAATTTATTTTATCTAGTTTAGTTTATTTATTTTAGGTTATTTATTTTAGTTTATTTTTTAGGTTTAGGTTTAGGTTTATTTTTTAGTTTAGTTTTTATTTTATTTTATTTGTTAGGTTTAAGTTTTATTTTTTATTTTTAAGTTTAGGTTTAAGTTTTTATTTTATTTTTTTAGGTTTAGGTTTAGGTTTTTTATTTTAGGTTTAAGTTTTTTTATTTTAGGTTTATTTTAGTTTATGTTTAAGTTTATTTTAGTTTATTTTATTTTAGGTTTAGGTTTAAGTCAAGATTATTTTAGTTCAATTTATTTTATTTTAGTTTAGGTTTATTTATTTATTTTTAGGTTTAAGATTTTTTTAGTTTAGGGTTCAGGTTTTATTTATCTATTTTTAGGTTCATTTTTTAAGTTTAGGTTTTTATTTAGTTTTTATTTTATTATATTTTAGCTTAATTTTATTATTATTTTACGTTTAGTTTTTATTTTCTTTAGGTTTTTTATTCTTAGGTTTATATTATTTTGTAGTTTAGTTTAGGTTTTTATTTATTTTATTTTAGTTTATTTTTATCTTTTTATTTTTTTATATTTTTAGGTTTTGGTTTATGTTATAGTTTAGGTTTTATTTTATTTTATAATTTTACTTTATTTAGGTTTAGTTTTTTGTATTTATTTTATTTTTAGGTTTAGGTTCTTAGGTTTTAAGAGTTTAGAGTTTAGGGTTTAGGTTTAGGGTTTTAGGGTTTAGGGTTTAGTGTGTAAGGTTCAGTGTTTAGGCTTTAAGGTTTACAATTTTTAGGGTTTAGGGTTAGTTTAGGGTTTAAGGTTTAGAGTTTTAGGATTTAAGTTTTAGGGTTTAGGGTTTAGGGTTAGGGTTATGGTTTTGGGTTTAATGTTTAAGGTTTAGGGGTGAGGGTTTAGGATTTAGGGTTTATGGTTTAGGGATTAGAGTTAGGTTAGGGTTTAGGGATTTTTAGGGTTTAGGGTTTTTTAAGTTTTAGGGTTCAGGGTGGTAGGTTTAGGGTTCAGGTTTGTTAGATTAGGGTTTAGGGTTAGTTTTATGGTTTAAGGTTTTGGGTTTAGGGTTTAGGATTTAGTGTTTAGGGTTAAAGGATTAGGGTTTAGGGTTTTCTTTTATTTTTAAATTAAGTAAATCGGTAGGCTTAGGTTTATTTAGTTTATTTACTTTTTTTATAAATTTCTTTTGGTTTATTTTTTATTTTTTATTTAGTTTAGTTTATTTATTTTATATTTATTTATTTTAGTTAAGATTTTTTATTTTAGTTTATTTTTTAGGTTTTGTTTTGGTTTACATTTACTTTTTAGTTTAGTTTTTATTTTTATTTTTATTTTTGTTTTTAAGGTTTAGGTTTTATTTTTTATTTTTAGGTTAAGGTTTTAGGTTTATTTTTTTAGTTTATTTTTAGGTTTTTATTTTTATGTTTATTTATTATAATTTAGTTTAGTTTAGGCTTGCGTTTATGTTTTTTTTTAATTTATGGTTTAGGTTCTATTTTTAATTTATTCATTGGTTTATTTTTTAGGTTTAGGTTTTTATTTATCCTATTTTAGTTTAGTTTTTATTTTTTATTTTATATTATTTTTTGGATTAGGTTAGGATTAGGTGTTAGTTTAGGTTCTTACTTTATTTTATTTTTTATTTTATTTAGGTTTAGGTTTTTTTATTTATTTTATTTTTTGGTTTTATTTAGTTTAGGTTTAAGTTTTTAGGTTTTTAGGGTTTAGGGTTTAGGGTTGATTTTAGGGTTAAGGTTTTTTATTTATTTATTTTATTTTTTAATTTTTTTAAATTAAGTAAACTAATCGATTTAGGTTTTTTTATTTTATTTTTAATTTATTTGACTTTATTTTATTTTTATTTTTATTTAGTTTTTTTTATTTAGTTTAGTTTATCTATTTTGGCTTTATTTATTTTTATTTTGGTTTTTTATTTTAGTTTATTTTTTGGGTTCAGGTTTATTCTTTAGTTTAGTTTAATTTTTATTATATTTTTTAGGTTTAGATTTTATTTTATATTTTTTTTTTGTTTTCTGCTTAGGTTTTTATTTTATTTTTTTAGGTTTAGGTTTTAGGTTTTTATTTTAGGTTTATTTTTAGGTTTTATTTTTTTAGTTTAGATATAGGTTTATTTTCAGTTTATTTTGTTTTATTTAGTCTATGTTTAGGTTTAGGTTTAGTTTATTTCAAGTTAAAGTTTTGTTTATTTTAGTTTAGCCTTTGGTTTTTCTTAGTTTATGGTTTATATTTTATTTTATATTATTTTTAAGTTTATTATTTAGGTTAAAGTTTTTATTTAGTTTTTATTTTATTTTATTTTAGGTATATTTCATTTTTTTTATTTTATGTTTACCTTTTATTTTATTCAGGTTATTTATTTTTTAGTTTAATTTAGAATTTTATTTATTTAATTTTAGTTTAGTTTTTATTTTTTATTTTATTTTATTTTTAGGTTTAGGTTTAGGTTTATATTTAGGTTTAGGTTTTGGTTTATGTATTTATTTTATTTTATTTTATTTTGGTTTAGGTTTATTTATTTATTTTATTTTTAGGTTTTATTTAGTTTAGGTTTAGATTTTTTATCTTTTTAGGGTTTAGGGTTTAGGGTTAGCTTAGGGTTTGTTGTGAGTTTAGGGTTGGTTTAGGTTTGGGGTTTAGGGTTTATGGTTTTAGGGTTTAGGGTTTAGGGTTTAGGGTTTTAGGGTTATGGTTTAAGTTTTAAGTTTAGGATTTAGGTTTTAGTTTAGGGTTTAGGGATTTTTTGGTTATTTTTTAACACAGAACAAATTCAGATTCAACATTTATTCTTTTTGATTTCATCATGCAAGTAGCACACCAAGTTTTTTAAGACACAAGCGACAACATAGATAAAAAATGAGCATGCATAGAGCAAATCAAAAATTCTAGATAACTAGAACTGTCTCTACGGTAATGACACGGCTCCATAAGCAATATATTGGATCACCCGTTCTTTAGTTTCTCCAGTTCCCATCAAAACCACCCTAGCCTGTCGAGTAGCGAGATCCACCATCATATCCCCGATCTCTCCCCCTGCCACCACCATGGCTGTAACCTCCATCGCTCCTCTCACCTCCATAACCACCATTGCTTCGACCATCACCTCCATATCCACCAGCACCTCCAGTTCCCCCACCACCACTGTGATAACTATGGCCTTCGCCTTTGTCTCCATCGCTAGATCTAGACTGAGCCTGGTTGATGGTTGTGTTCCTGCCATCAAGTTTCTACCCATTCTTAGGGTTTAGGGTTTACGATTTAGGGTTTAACATTTTTAGGGTTTAGGGTTTAGGGTTTAGGTTTAGGGTTCAGGTTTTAGTTTAGGGTTTAGGGTTTTTGATTTTCTTTTAAGAAAGAACAAATTCAGATTTAACATTTCTTCTTTTTAATTTCATCAACCAAGTAATAAATCAGGGCAGTGAGGTAATCAAATGACCTCCTTGGGGCTAGCTAAAGCCTTGTGTTCAGGATGTCGGACTATATTCCCATTATCATTCAATCTTATACAAATCAATACATAAATATAGAAAAGATAACTCAACATTCATACACTTAAGATATAAGTACATGCATTTCTTATGTATTTATAACTAGCATCATAAAACATATTATTATTCATTTATCGCTTTTAAAAAATACATTTAGATTTAATAGTGATAATGGCCACGCATATGTAAAGTGGATGCATTTTATTTTATTTGATTAAATCAACACATGCATATTCGTTCAACCATATATTAAATTAAATCAACACATGCAAACTTACATAAAGGTAATCCTTTTATTTTACTTGATTTTGAAAAGATGGATGCATGAATTCAAATGACATACCAAATTTAACATGATTGGAAAGAGGACAATCAAATATAAGCATGTGATTCATTCAACCAAACTAGTTCTTAATGACAATCAAATCAAACAAGATTATTTAAAACAAACCAAAGCTTCTTTATTAATTAAGTTTTGGATTTGATTTGATTTAAAGAGGAGAAGAGAAATCAACACTTACTATTTTAAACCCATTCCCATTAGTGATTTGATTTAATTTAAGGAAATGTAATTAAGTTGATTTTATTGGTTAATTAAGTTGAACCCTTAATTAGATGAATTAATTACCCTTACCAATGTCACCGTAATTAACTAAATAATTATGAGCCAACATGATATGCATGGAAAATAAACTTGCAATGATCCTAGGAAATAAAAGGGTCTAATGCAATTGGCTCATGATTAATAGTTAATTTAAGGGACTTAATTAATTACTCTTATGGTTTTTGACACATGTGGACTAACCATAATTTTATTAAAGTCCTTTTGTTAAATAAAGATCTACCCCATGATTTAATTAATTAAAGTCTAATAAGATTATGATTTCAATTTGATTAAGTGATTTAATTAATTAGTTAAATCTTAATTAATTTCATTTTAAAAAAGGTAAAATGAACTCGAGGAAAGGGTCCCAACTATATTCCTTATTTCACTTATTATTGAACAATGATTAATAAACTTAATTAACCAATTTGTTACTGTTCATGGGATTAATTAATCATTAATTAACTTGAAAGAGTAGTTTAGGTTTAATGTGTAAATTTTCTTAATTAAGTGAGCAATAAATCCTAAGAAAATTTTGGGAGGCAGAGGTCATCCCATTAAATTAACCCACAAATTTTGGGATTAATTGCTTAAGTAATTAAAAAGTAATTAAACTAATTAGTTTTGTAATTAAACCTTAATTACTGTTCAAAATTAGTTATGATCATTTTTAATTAATTCTCCTCTGAAATACCTTTAAAATGAGTATTTATTTGCATTTTTTATTTCTCTATGATTTTTCATGATTTTTAGAAGTTTCAACCATTAAAAATAATTAATTAAGTCTAATTAAAGCCTAATCCTATTGGAAGATATGGCGCACTTTATACATTGCACCACAGGATTGGCTACATAAAACATACCCGACTCACGTAGTGGTGATAGACGTGCTTTTTCTTTCACCATCTGATCTAAGATCAGATGACTATGATTAATCCCACAGCTTAATAGGATTAAATTAGATCGATCTAGTGGATCTAATCATGACCATCCATTCCCTTCAAATTCAAATCAACTTCAAATTCAAACAAACTTTAAATTCAAACCAAGATGCATTTTTTCTTTCCAAGATTTTTCTATTGGTGAAGTTCGTCCGCCATTGTTTATTTGATCCGAGCTTACCCGAGCTCAGATCAACTCCAGAAAAATTCCACACCTTCACAACATCGATCGGAGGGGATCCAACAATCAAGATCACACGAGATGCAAGTTTTCTTCAAAACACTCCAACCCATTTTAGCGGATTAGTTTTGGCTACCTCAGAGCTCAATATCGCTCAAATGAGGAAGCTTCATCTAGTTGAGGCGAAGCCCTATTGAAGCTATTGGATCAATTCCTTGAGGGTTCAGAAGGCCACAAATGATTTAAAGAACATCTTTGTCGATGTCCTCGTGCTCAAGAAGCTTGGGAGATTATTTGTTCTTGCTCAACGAGGCCTAGGGAATGTGTATGCAAAGTTAACTTGAGTTTATGGTGAAATAGGAAGTTAAGTCAAAATGGGAGTGATCTATTTTAGGACAAATGGGAAGGACATTTTTTGATTGAGGAACAAGCTTGAAAGCTTAGGAAATGGCTAGTGGCTCGTCTTGGGTAGCTAGGGCTCTGAGGAATGATTTTTGTGTGTGTTTGAGTGGAAACGAGGGGGTGTATACCCCCTTCATCTTGATCAGATGGTGGGATCGAGTTTGGCTTCTATTGGCCCTTCGACCATCTCAGGGAGTCATGAGTGGTAGGGTGGAGGTGAGTTGGCTCAGCTTGGTTGGTTGAAGGTGTGGAGGTGGCTACCAAGGAGGAATCATGGGTATCCAATGGGTTTCAAATGCTCTAATGGGGAGGGTGAGGTGATTTCACATCCCATGGGTCATGGTCGACCCAACCACCCCTTGAGTCAGGTTGGGAAGTGTCCTAGGTGGACCATTGAGAGATTACCAAGTGGCCAAGGAATGGAAATGGCCACTTACAGGGGTGATTTGCCTCATGTGATGCCCTTGACCCAAGGGTTGAATGATCATTTGGCATTGGATTTGATTTGGGCATATTTGAAATGAGCCAATAGTGGGTTAGCCAAAATTTAAGTCAATTAATTGATTTGTTAGTTTGGCTCAATTTGACTCATTTAGGTCAAATTGGGTTAGGAGTCAAGTTGACCAATTGATCAGATTGGGTCTAACCAAGGGCTAGGTAAGTTCATATGATCATTTGGGATGTTTTGGTTCAATTTGTTTGGATTAGTTTGGCTTAGATTTGATTTTTCTCATTTGAATTCATTTGGGTCAAAAAGGATTAAGCTTACCAATTTGACCAAATTGGCCAAATTGGCTTGGGTTGGGTGTTGGTTTGGGTTTAGTTAACTAATTGAAGATGATTGTAGGCTTTGGCTTCAATTAATTTGGATTTGGTTTTAATTTAGGCCAACTTGAACCTTTAGGTCAAATTAGGCTAAGTAGGTCAATTGGTTTCAATTGGGTCCAATCATGGCTTTGGTCAAGTTCAACAATCAATTTGGAATGAACTTGAGCCATTAGTTGCAATCAATTTGGTTTGTATTTTTACTTGACCTAATTTGGTCTTTTAGGTCAATTTGAGTCAATTGGGTCAAGAGGGCCAATTGGGTTCGGTTTAACTCAATTATAGGTCAAGTCATATTCATATATTGATTTTGATTTAGTATGAATCATTGGTTTCAAGGGATTTGGCTTAGGCTACAATTTGGCTAGTTTGGATTCATATAGGCTAAGGGGTTGACCTGGTCAACTGACCAAGTTGACTTGGTTTGACCCAATTTATGACAATTGATCAACCTAGGGTGATCGATAATCAAGATGGGAGGTTTTGACGGGCTTGGTTCAATCCAATTTGGGTAGGATTAGAACTTGGCTCAAATAGGTCAAATTGGTCACTTTGGGTCAAGTGGACCAATTGGATTTAGTTGGCTTGATTTTGGGTTGAGTTTATATTTGGATTTGTGAGTGCTATATAAATTCAATTGTAATTGGCTTGGGTTCAAATTGGTTTTGGTTCATTTGAACATTTCAAGTCAAAAGGGTTAAGTTGGGTTTAACTTGGGTTGATTTTGGTTTGGTTTGAGGATTGTAGATTTTATTTATATTTGTGAATATTATTGAAGGTATGATTGATTCATGAGAAAATCAATTGAATTTGTGTTTTGGAATGAAGGAATTTGGCAAAGTCCATGGAGTTGGGTCGTGTGGCTTAGGTTTGGAATTTGATTTGGTTTGATTTAGTTTTGATGATTTAAATGTATATTTCATTTAATTTTTTGAAGATGATTGAAAATATGATTGATTTGTGGGAAAATCAATTGAGTTTGACTTGATTTGGATTAGATTTGGCTAAGTCCATGGATAGGTCATATGGCTTAGGAAGGGTATTATTTTAATTTGATTTAGTTTGATTTAATGATCATTTGAATGTAGATTTGATTTATATTTAGGAAGATGATTAAGATATAAATTTATTATGATAAAATAAATTGATTTTGGATTAATTTGGATTAAGATTTGGCTAAGTTCATGGGATAGGTCATATGGCTTAGGAAGGGTTTCAAGTTTGGATTTGATCATGGGCTTCATTTAGTTGGTTTTGGAATTTGGGTTTGGATTTGGATTTGAATTTATTGTTTGGATTGAACTTGAGGTTTGGTTTGAGAAGGTGAACATGGATTGGATTTGGTTGTAGGTAGGTGGATTATCTTAATCCTAAGGCATAACCTAATCCTATGGTTAACCCTTCTAAGTCTTTAGGGATTAGGTTAAGCATTTACTTAATTGTTAGAAGTGTCTTATGACTAGAGTCTTAGTGTCTAGAATACTTCTAAGTCTAAGATGGGAAGATTAAATTCACACTCCAAAAGTGAGGTCAACAAGCCTTAGGCTCCATAGTGTTGCCCTTGGTCATACATGATTGGTAGACCGAAGCCAAGTTTCACATTATAGACTCAAATACATCATTCAACACTTTACTTGGGAGAACATGGATACATGAGAAAAACATAGTTCCATCCTCTCTAAATCAATGTATGAAGTTTATGAGAGGTAGGATCATCTACTGTGTCAAAGGAGATCTCAAGCCATTTACAGTTCACGAGGTCATATATGAGGATGCGACACTACTCCCTTAAAATAAACAAGTGTATTCTCACTAACTTGGCCAAAGTTTAGAAATAATTGAAAAAATAAAAGAAAAGAAAGAAAAGAAAAATAAAGAAAAAGAAAAAAGAAAAAATAAAAAAAAGAAAATGAAAAGAAAATAAAAAGCGTGGAAATAAACTTGGAGGAGGAAGTGGAGCTTGACATTAGATTCCTGCCACAGTTCATTACTCCATTCAAACATATGGGTTGGATGACCTTACCTCCACCAAGCAGAGGAAGAGGAGGTTCATGTCCCAGGGTGGAAAACCTCCTTATTGGCCACCCAATAGAAGATATATCCCTACCAGTACACCTGCTATCTATAAAGACTTAGAATCTAATTCATATAATGAGTCTTATATGGTTAGCATACTAGCCAACTCTTCTCAACAGTAGATTCTCTTGGAGGTGACACTTATGCTAGATAGTGATGAAGACTAGGCTCCAAAGCAAAGCATGTGTATCCAAGTCTATATGTGAAACAGTTAGGCATCAGTTGGGATCTTTTGCTCTAACCCCACTTTCCTCTCAAAAAGTTGAGGGTTTGGTAGTTAAGGAAGCCCTAGTCATCCATAGGTGTGAAGACTTCAGAGGTTCTTTTACGGAAGCCTCATCCTCAAGTCAAGAAGTTGATGTAGAACTTAAGGATGATTAATATAAAGATTTAAAGAATTACCTTTTATTGGTACTTGCTTTGTGTTCATAATTTAGTAAAGAAAGGGATAATCCAACATACTTGGTCAAAGCATCATTCATACTACTTTGAAAGAATATGTAAGAACAAATGCAAAAGCTCTCAGTCAAGACCAGGTCTAGGATTGATACAGTGGGTTTAGTCGATGATGACAATTACTGCTTAGTCATCACCAATCATTTAGAATTGATATGTTCTTTTCAAATCACATTAACTCATATGAGGAGCTGTACTTTGAAACTTCAGATGATCCAGATAATTTTGAAATCAAAGATGCACCGCTATAGTTTGAAGAAGAGATCAAGTCAACCATCTATAAGCTCAAGGAAATCAACTTAGGAACTGAAGAAGACACACCCAACATACTTCTTGTTTATTGAATGAAGAAATCATTGACTTAGTTAAGCTATTGAGTTTAAGGATAACTTTGCATGGAGTTATGAAGAGATGCACGGATTGGCTCACGATGTAGCTATCCATAAATTAGCAATAGAGCCTACTTAACCCTATTAAGCTCCTAGCATGCGATTATACATAGAACAATAAGTCATTTCTGAAATCAAGAAATTGATTGATGATGGCTTCATCCGAGAAGAAACATACCCTACCTGGTTAGCCAACGTCATCCCATTTAAGAAAAAATGACCAAATTCACATATGCGTCGATTAAGGTATTTAAATAGAGCATGTCCAAAAGATGAATTTTCATGACCAATCCCAATGTTGATGGTGGACACTGCCTCATCTTATGCAATCTTCTCTTTCATGGATGGCTCATCTGAATATAACTAAATAAAGATGGTTCTTGAAGATGAAAGAAACACTACTTTTAGAACCCTGATTAGAATCTATTGCTATAAGGTCATGCCTTTCAGCCTTAAAATGCTGGTGCTACATACCGATGGGCTATGACTCAAATCTTTGATGAACTCATTCATTCATCATCATGTCGATCATCAAAAGCATAGAAAAGGAAGACCATCTCTTTTACTTGAGAGTAGTTTTCAAATAGTTAAGGCAATCTAACCTCAAAATTAACCCATTGAAGTGTGCATTCAGAGTAACATCAGGGAAATTCCTTGGGTTTGTTGTACGACACCTAAGAATTGTAATTGATCCGGAGAAGATCAAGGTGATATTAGAAATTTCACTGACTAAAATATTAACTCAACGTAGATCATTCCAAGGGTGGTCAGCGTATCTAAGATGATTTATATCCAACCTATCGAAAGATGTTAGTCATTCTTAGCACTTGTCAAAAAGGATGCCAAGTTTAAGTTGGATGATAAGTGTGAGCATGCCTTCGAAGACATCAAGCATTACCTAGTGATGTCACTAGTTCTAGTAGCCCTTATTCAGGCAAGTTGCTCATACTTTACAATGATGTGTGAGATGACTCCCTTGGTGCTTTGTTGGCCCAATCCAATGATGAAGGGATGAAAAGCACACTCTAGTAACTCAACTCATCTAATCCCTCGAGGCTAATTATCCACCCATTGAGAATCATTGCCAAGCTTTAATCTTTGCATCCCAAAAGCTACAACACTAAATGCTTTCTCATAAGGTGAACTTAGTCTCTAGTATCAATCTACTATAGTATCTTATTACATGACTGACACTATTTGGACAATTGGAATGATGATCCATGATCCTCTTGCAGTTTGACATTACCTTCATACCATTCTGTGCGGTGAAAGGACAAGCACTAGAAGATTCTTAGTATCACACCCACTTCCTGCTGACTCTCCACTTAGTGATAATTTCCCCGATGAACAAGTCATGAACTTAGGGGATACTAGCATTCACTGCTGGGAGATATACTTTGATGGTGTGGCTTTGTCTCGAAGAAGAGAAGAACCACAATTATCTAATCCAGGAAATGCAAGGGTATGAATAGTTCTCTTAACTCTAGACTGTGATGTGATGAGATTCTCATATCATTTGTCCAATCCTTGGACCAATAATGAAGGCAAATATGAGGCTCTAATTGCCGATCTAGAGTTAGCCATTACTCTATGCATCTAGAACATCAACATCTTTAGAGATTCTTAGCTAGTTATCAACCAAATTGCTAGGTCCTATAAGGTTATAAAGCCAAACTCCATCACACAAGTACACCATGGAGCGTTATACCAAATCCCGAGGTTACCATTTATAAGATTCCTTGAGGAGAGAACATCATAGAGTATGATTTGGCGAAGCTTGATAAGGAGTTGACATGTCTGAAGGATGGGTCCATATCAATAAAGGTCCAAAATAGACAAGTCTTACCCCTTATTGATATTGAACTCATCAAAAGTACTCTCTTGAATGGGAGGTTGCCAGCTAAGATGGACAAGGAGTTAGATTGAGGCAACCATTCATGGATTACCTAAATAAAGATAAACGATCTCAAGAGAAGTCTCAAGCCCATCATATGAAGTAGAAAACACTCTCGTATGCTCTTATGGATGGTGTCTTGTATCGACGATCTTTCGATCATATGTGGTTACATTATTTATACAAGAAATGAAGCCCATAAATTATGATCGAGGTACACTCAGGATTATTTGGAGCCAACCAATCCGTCCATGATGAAAGCCAATCAAGAGACTAGGATACTATTGGCCATCGATGATCAAAGATTACTTAGATGACTACGATGCCATCAATGTCAAATACACATTATGGTCCTACACACCCAATTTTACATCCTTCATTGGCCTCATGGCCATTCAGTGTTGGGGTGCGACATAGTGGGTTCGATTGATACTCCTTCTTCCAATGATCATCGGTTCATCTTAGCTGCTATTGACTACTTTTCCAAATGGGAGTAGGTGATTCCACTAAGAGAGGCCATAGCTCAGCATGTGCTCCAATTTTTTAGGAACCATATTGTATATAGGTTTGGAGTGCCTCAAAAATTATATATGATAATGGCATCATACAAAGAGATTAACTTTTCTGAGACAACATAGATTGAAGATATTCTACCAATAACTACCCGAGAGAAAATGTCTTAGCAGAAGCCTTCAATAAAACTCTCATCTAAATACTGAAGAAGACACTCGACAATAACTAGTAATAGTGGTATGAGTAGTTAGTTGAAGCCTTGTGGGCCTACAGCACCATATTTCAAACTCCAACTCAGTTTACTCATTTTTCCTTAGAGTATGGGTCTAAAGTCATTCTACCATTAAGCGTTCAACTCCCATCACTAAGGATAGCTGTGGGTAGCAAGATCACAACAGTGCAGAATGGCAAGTTACTGTTAGAAGAGCTTGAAGGTTTGGAGGAGAGATGCCTGAGGGCATGCCAAAGCCTAGAGTTATACGAAGCTAAAATTATCCAAGCTCATAACAAGTTGGTGCATCCTAGAGGTTTTCAAGTAGGAGAGCTTATTTTAGTTCTAAGGAGACTGATTGTTGCCCTTCGTAAGATGGGAGGCAAGTTTGAACCCACTTATGAAGATCCTTTTTCCATAGAGAAGGCCTACCAAGGAGGATCTTATCGACTTATTAATCATAAGGAGAATGCCCAATGCTTTTAATCCATGAACTCTACTTAAGGAAATATTATAAATCATGTTTAAAAATAATTATCATCAATCAAAATTCCATTTTGAATTCAATCTCTTCCATGTTGAAAGTATTCTTGTTTGCAAACCTACCACAATGTCTTTAGGGTAGGTGTAATGAAGCCGAGTAGCATCCTATCTTTCATGGACACAAAACAAACACAAACTACACAAACATATAAAAATAACACATATCTTTTATCTTGGGCTACTCTATGTTGAGATAATGTCCCCAATGGCACTCACTCAGTAGCTGCTCTAGGTCAGGCTGATGTGTTACCCTGCTAGTGTGTCACCCCAGTGGTCTTCTTTCTTTGGAGGATGTAAGTCTGCTATGCTTTCCTTCCTTACTTGGCCACTGCACATCGTTGAGCACCTACTTAGTTTGGTAGGCCTTACTACGTGGCCAGTAAGCTACTCATGTTGGCTTCATTTAAGAGGATGTGAGTTTGCTATGCTTTCTTCTTAGATTAGCCTTAGCACTGGGTTGAGTATATTTGAGTTTTAGGATAAGTCCCCTAGCAGCTCCTTCCCTCTACTTCAAGTCTTGGTCAAGTCCTTCCTTGGGGCTCCCCACTTAGTAGTCACTCTAGGTCAGATAGCATCTATCCCACCGATGACAAACTATCTCGATGATTGGTTATGCTTAGAAAGTTGTAATCCTACAACTTTCTTTCCAGATTGATCACTGCACATCGGCACCTTAGGTTGGTTTCTTCTCACTATGCTGATGAATACACCACTCATGCTGACAGATACACTTTAGGTTGGTTGGTTCTCACACCTTAGGAGACACCACTCAATAATAGATGTAAGTCTACTACGCATTCTCCTTGAGTTAGCTGCCATACACCTATAGGCTTTTATTTTTCTAGGGCTCGGGATAATGTCCCTAACAGCACCTCCCCTAGGTGCTATATTTGGATCACATCCTCTGCGACCCCATTTAGACACTACCTAGGTTACTATTAGATTGGATAGTTCTCCTTTCCTAGTAACCACCCCTATTATTGGAAAATTGATCTTGAGGATTTGTAGATTCTTCCTTGGTCTAGTAAATTTAAGATAGGTCATGGCCGACATAGCCCCTTCTTAGTGTCGTCCCTCACACACCAATAGGGTCCAAGCAAACATATAAACAAAATATATATTCACTTATGAATTAGAAGGATGACCCTAGCAGTACCTTTTCCCAAGAAGACATCCTATCTTTAGGTAATGTCACCAAAACTCCCCATAGGAATCACTTGATTACTCTTGAGTTGATATAAGTCCCCAGCGACATTCATTCATTAGTCTCCCCTAAGTCAGGTTATATTTTTTGTGCTACCAACAGGTCACCCCAACGCTTTTCCTTGCTTTAGAAGATGTAAGTCTACTACACCTTCTTCCTAGCACCGCCATTGTACACCAAAAGGCAACCCCTTAGGTTGGTTAGCTCTACCCCCGACCAGTAGACTATCCCTTTTAATTTGTAAATTTGAGATAGGACAAGTCTGATATAGCCCCTTCTCTTGGGTCCACTCATGGCCCATAAATTAAATCTATCAAATTTGACTGAGCTCACATCCCTAGCGGATATGCCCTCAATTCAAAATTAAACTAATCCAAAAAAAACCATATCAAATCACATGAAATTAATATAAAATTAATCCTGACTACTTTTTAGTTGACATAAGTCCCTAATGACATTCACTCAATAGTTTCCCTAGGTCAGGTTTGATTTGTTATGCATCCAACAGGTCTCCCAGTGATTTTCCTCACTTTAGAAGTTGTAAGTCTGCTATGCCTTCTTCTTAGCATAATTGTTGCACACTGAAAGGCAACCCCATAGGTTGGCTAGCTCTACCTCGTGGCATAGACTATCCCTTTGGATTTGTAAACCTGAGGTAGGTCAAGGCTTATATAACCCCTTCTAAGTGGGTCAATCGCACACCGATAGGGTCCATACATTAAGTCAGATTAAATTAAACTCGATATGATTTTCCCTAGTGGAGTTAAATCACATCCTTCTCCATAGTGGATCCCCAAATCATATATAAATAAGTCAAGCAAAAAAATCAAATTCAAAACCAACCTCCCCAGTGGAGCCAAATTAAACAAACACCCCAATAGAGTCTAAATTAAAGGAATCCAATCAAACTCTTATTCTTAGGGGATACATCCCCAAACAAATCTATTAAATCAAACTCAAATTTGAATCCCTAGCAGATATCCTAAACCTACTTCCCTAGTGGAAGGTTCATATACCGATCCCCAATGGACTCGAGCCCATATCTCTAACAGATGTGCCTCCACATCAATTAAAACAAAACAAATTAAAGTTGATTTGATCTTAATCCATGGTGAATTATAGATTCTTATCCCCAACAGATCTTCTTTCTACAAATCATATAATCAAATCAAATTCAAACCTTATCCCAACTGATTTTCTTTTCTATGCCATTGACATAGACCCCTCATATATCATGTATAATGCATGAGTGATCCCCTAGTGGATCTCCCTCCATGTCCTTGACATGGAATTATCATCAAATCTTATTTCTTCAGTTATGCACACCTTTAATTCCTCAACCAAAAGCCTAACAATGTATTCATTCATTTTACATCATCTTAACATTGTAATCAACATTTTATGATTTATGATGGTGCAAGCTAAAACTAACTATACAATATCATGTTAAACATATTATAGTGTGAATTAACACACTATATTATATTATAATATATTATATTATATTATAATTTATTATAATATAATACATTGTCTAACATTACACCTCATTAGATTCACTTAGAAAGAACAAATAACAAAATTTTCTTAAAATATGAATAATGTTCATTTTGGATGTAAAATTGTTTATTTTCTATTAGAAATGATCCAAAATAGCATAATTTTGGTGTTGCTTCTTGGTGTGTGCCATGAATTTGGCCAAATTATTCCATCTCAATCTTCAAATTAACATTTTTGTGAGTTTGGACCTAATGTATTATAACAAAAGTAAAACATACTAAAATGTACAATAACATTTAGTAATACACCACCACATTCATATATATGTGAAGTTATATTATTATGTACATTATATTTTAATATGCTTTCACATAATATATTATCTTACATTACACCTTAAAATGAATCACTTTAAGCAAAAAAATTATAAAATTTGGTTGAAAAATGAACATTTATTTTGGATGCAAAATTCCATTCTTTTGATTAAATGACACAACATAACACACCCCCAATGATGTTTCCTAAAGCTTACCTTAAATTTGGTTAAATCCCATCATCTCAGACTACAAATTAGTATTTTTATGAATTATACCAATACAAACTATACTAAAACATACTATAACAAACTAAAATATGCTAAACAACAAGTAGTAATACATAGTAATATGCTATAATGCATGATGCTACACTATGTTATGGCATCCAATATTATAATACACTATAATATATTATATTATATTATATTGCATATCACATCACAAGGGATTTCTTAAGATTAAAAATCATAAAATTAGTCTAAACAATAAAAAACTATATATTTTAGTTGTATCACTTACATATTTTAAATTTAAATAATATATTATGATGCCATGCTCTACCTATTATTAATTTGCCCAAATTCCACTATTTTAAAGTATAATTCAACATTTTTATAAATAATTCTAGCATAAGCTTGATTGCATGATTGTAAAATACTAAAAGAATTTAAAATGCCCAGAATAATGTATTATGATATATGATGATATACTATACTACAACATATAATATTTACTTTGAACATAAAATCTTACTTTTTAGACTACAAATGGCATAGCACACTGTTGGTACTACAACCTAATTCCCACTTCAAATTTAATAAATTTCATCATCTAATTTATTAAATCAATATTTTATGATTTAAATTAATATAGACTATAGGGAACAATACCATAATATACTAAAACATTTTAAAACATCTTATAACATCCAAAAACACATCAGTACATGCTCAAATATATGATGCTACATTATACTAAAATATATTATATTATAATATGATTCAGGGATAGGGTTTAGGGAATTCAAATATATAATAGTCAAGGGAAAGTCTTTTGAAGACATTTTCTTTAACTACCATAACTATGTTAGGAATAGGTCATTCTTTAGATCTAGTCATTTTGACATCTTTATTCAAGGTTTAGGATTTAGGATTTTTGGGTTAGGGTTTAGGGTTAGTTTAGGTTTAAAGTTTAAGGTTTAGGGTTAGTTTAGGGTTTATGGTTTCGGGCTTAGCGTTTGGGGTTTAGGGTTTAGGGTTTAGGGTTGTAGGTTTTAGGGTTTAGGATTTTAGGGTATATGTTTTAGGGTTTAGTGCTTAGGGTTTAGGGTTTTAGGGTTTAAGGTTTAGGGTTTAGGGTTTAGGGTTTAGGGTTTAGGGTTTTAGGGTTTGGGTTTCGGGTTTAGAGTTTAGGGTTTAGTGTTTAGGGTTTAAGGTTTTTAGGGTTTAGGGTTTAGGATTTAGGGTTTACATTTTAGGGTTTTAGGTTTAGGGTTTAGGGTTTAAGTTTTAAGTTTAGGGTTTAAGTTTTAGTTTAGGGTTCAAGTTATTTTTTTTAACAGAGAATAAATTCAAATTCAACATTTCTTCTTTTTGATTTGATCAACCACGTAGCACCTCATGTTTTTTAAGACATAAGCACTGACATAGATAAAAAATGAGCACGCATAGTGCAAATTGAAAACCCTAGATAAGTAAAACTGTCTCTACTGTAAAGACACAGTTCCATAAGCAACATATCAGATTGATCATTCTTTAGTTTCTCTAATTCCCATCAGAACCACGTTCGCCTCTCGAGTAGCGGGATCCACCATCATTTCTTCAATCTCTCTTCACCACCACCACGGCTATAACCTTCATCGCTCCTCCCACCTCCATAACATCCACTAGTCCAATCACCCTCCATATCCACCAACACCATCCCCATTGCCACTATGATAATCACCGCCTACGCCTTCGCCTCCACCGCTAGATCTAGACTGAGCCTTGTTGATGGTGATGTACCTGTCATCAAGGTTTTTCCCATTCTTAGGGTTTAGCTTTAGTTTAGGGTTTAGGGTTTAGGGTTTAGTGTTTGGGGTTTAGGGTTATAGGTTTTAGTTTAGGGTTTAGGGTTTTAGGATTTAGAGTTTAGGGTTTAGGGTTTAGGGTTTAGGTTTAGGATTTAAGGTTTTAGGGTTTAGGGTTTAAGGTTTAGGATTTAGGGTTTATGGTTTAGGGTTTAGGGTTTAGGGTTTAGAGTTTTGGGTTTTAAGCTTTAGGGTTTAGGGTTGTAAGTTTAGGGTTGCAGTTTTAGGGTTAGGTTTTGGTTTTTAAGGTTTATGGTTTAGGGTTTAGGTTTTAAGGATTAGAATTTAGGGTTTAGGGTTTTTTAAAAAACAAATTAAGTAAATTGATAGGTTTAGGTTTATTTAGTTTATTTTTTATTTATTTGAGTTTATTTTACTTTTTAGTTTTTTTTAGGTTTGTTTTTTATTTTTATTTAGTTTAGTTTATTTATTTTAGGTTTATTTATTTTAGTTTAGCTTTTTAATTTTAGTTTAGTTTTTAGGTTTAGGTTTATTTTCTAGTTGAATTTTATTTATATTTTATTTTTTAGGTTTAGGTTTTGATTTTTATTTTATTTTCTTAGGTTTAGGCTTTAGGTTTATTTTTAGGTTTTATATTTTATTTTAAGTTTAGTTTATTTTTAATTTATTTTATTTTATTTAGTTTTGGTTTAGGTATAGGTTTAGGTTTATTTAATTTAGTTTAGTTTATTTTGTTTATTTTATTTTTATTTTAAGTTTAGGGTTTTTTTAGTTAAGGGTTTAGGTTTTATTATATATTTATTTTTAGGTTTTATTTTTAGGTTTATTTTTTAGGTTTATTTTTTATTTGGGTTTATCATTTTATTTTATTTTAGGTTAATTTTATTTTTAGCTTTTATTATATTTAGGTTTTAATATATTTTATTTTGGTTTAATTTTATTTTTTATTTTATTTTATTCTTAGGTTTAGGTTTAGGTTTAAGTTTTAGTTTAGGTTATTATTTTATTTTAATTAGGTTTAATTTTATTTATTTATTTTATTTTTAGGTTTTATTTAGTTTAGGTTAAGGTTTTTAATTTTTAGGGCTTTAAGTTTAGGTTTTAGGGATTATGGTTTATGGTTTCAGGGTGTTAGGGTTTGGGGTTTTAGGTTTTAGGGTTCAGGTTTTAGGGTTAGAGTTTAGGGTTTAGTTTAGGGTTTAGTGTTTAGTCTTTAGGGTTTTGGATTTTGAGGGTTTAGGGTTGTTTTAGTTTAGGTTTAGGGTTTATTTAGGTTTAGGTTTTAGGGTGTAGGTTTAGGGTATGGTTTAGTTGAGTTTAGGTTTAGTTAAGGTTTAGGGTTAGGGTTAGGGTTTAGGGTTTAGGGTTTAGGGTTTAGGGTGTAGGGTTTGTTTATGGTTTAGGGTATAGGGTTTAGGGTTTAGGGTTTAGGGTCTAGGGTTTAGGGTTTATGGTTTAGGGTTGTAGGTTTAGGGTTTAGGGTTTACGATTAGTTTTAGGGTTTAAGGTTTCACATTTTGGGTTTAGGATTTAAGATTTACGATTTATAGTTTGGGGTTTAGGGTTTAGAGTTTTTTTTTAAAAAATAAAATTTATGTTAACCAGTACGTTTATGTCAATTTAATTTATTTTTTATTTATTTTAGTTTATTTTATTTTCTATTTAGGTTTATTTTTTTAGTTTTATTTAGTTTAGTTTATTTATTTCAGGTTTATTTATCTTAGTTTACATTTTTTATTTTACTTTAATTTTTTAGGTTTAGGTTTAGGTTTAGATTTATTTTTTCTTTAGTTTTACTTTTATTTTATTTTTTAGGTTCATGTTTTATTTTAAATTTTTAGTTTAGTTGTATTTTTATTTTATTTTTTAGGCTTAAGTTTTTTTTTAGGTTTAGATTTTTATATTTTTTTAGGTTTTATTTTTTAGTTTTTGTTTAGGTTTATTTTTAGTTTATTTTAATTTTTTTAGTTTAGGGTTTAGGTGTAGTTTATTTTAAGTTTAGGTTTTGGTTTTATTTATTTATTTTTAGGTTTAGGTTTATTTTATTTTGTTTATTTTAGGTTTATGTTTTATATTTTTATTTATTTTAGGTTTTAGGTTCGGTTTTTTTAGTTTTTTATTTTAATTTATTTTAGGTTTATTTTATTTTTATTTTGGGTTTAGTTTTTATTTTATTTAGGTTTTTTATTTTTTAATTTTAGTTTAGGTTTTTCTTTATTTTATTTTATTTTAGTTTTTATTTTTTATTTTATTTTCTTTTTTAGGTTTAAGTTTAAGTTTAGGTTTAGGTTTAGGTTTTAGTTTAGGTTTTTATTTTATTTTATTTTGGTTTAGGTTTTTTTATTTATCTTTTTTAGGTCTTATTTAGTTTAGGTTTATGTTTTTAGCTTTTTGAGGTTTAGGATTTAGGATTTAGGGTTTAGGGTTAGTTGAGGGTTTAGGGTTTAAGGTTTAGGATTTAGGGTTTATGTTTTAGGGTTTAGGGTTTAGGGTTTAAGGTTTAACTAGAACATAGATCAAAAATGTGCATGCATGGAGCAAATCAAAAACCCTAAATAACTAAAACCGTCTCTACTATAAAGATAGTTTCACAAGCAGTAGATCAGATCGGTCATTCTTCAATTTCTCTAGTTCCCATCAGAACCACCCCGGCCTCTCAAATAGTGGGATCCACCATGATATCCCAAATCTCTCCCTTCACCACCACCATGGCTGTAACCTCCGTCGGTCCTCTTGCCTCCATAACCACAACTACTTTGACCACCACCTCCATATTCATCAGCACCTCTACATCCCCCAACACCACTATGATAACTACCGTCTTTGCCTTCACCTCCATCGCCAGATCTAGAATGAGCCTAGTTAACAATGATGTTCTTGTAGTCAAGGTTCGGCCTATTCTTATGGCTTAGGTTTAGGATTAGGTTTATTAGGTTTTAGGGTTTAGGTTTATTTATTAATTTATTTAGTTACTTAAGACTTAGCTTTAGGTTTTGGGGTTTGGGGTTAGGGCTTAGGGTTTAGGGTTAGGGTTAAGGGTTTAGGGTTTATGGTTTAGAGTTTAAGGTTTAGGGTTTCAAGGTTTATGCTTTTAAGGTTTAGGGTTTAGTGTTAGGGTTTGGGGTTTAGCCTTTACAATTTTTTAAGTTCTAGGGTTTTAGGTTTAGGTTTTTTAAGGTTTAGACTTTTTTAGGGTTTAGGGTTTAGGGTTTAGGATTTAGGGTTGTAAGTTTAATGTTGCAGGTTTAGGGTTTAAAGTTTAGTGTTAGTTTTAGGGTTTAGGGTTTAGGGTTTAGAGTTTAAAGTTTTTTTAAAAAAAATTAAGTAAAGTAGTAGGTTTAGGTTTATTTAGTTTATTTTGTATATTTTTTGTTTATTTTAATTTAATTTATTTTTTATTTAGGTCTTATTTTTATTTTTATTTAGTTTGGTTTATTTATTTTAGGTTTATTTATTTTAGTTTTTGTTTTTTATTTTAGTTAAATTTTATTGTTTAGGTTTAGGATTAAGTTTATTTTTTAGTTTAGTTTTAAGTTTATTTTATTTTTTAGGTTTAGGTTTTATTTTTTATTTTTAGGTTTAGGTTTTATTTTTTTATTTAGTTTAGGTTTAGGGTTATGTTAATTTTTAGGTATTATTTTTTAATTTGGGTTTAGGTTCTTTTTTAGTTTATTTTATTTTATTTAGTTTAGGTTTAGGTTTCAGTTTAGTTTATTTTAAGTTTAGGTTTAGGTTTTATTTATTTTAATTTAATTTATTTTAATTTAGGTTTAGGTTTATTTTATTTTTATTTTAGGTTTAGTTTTTCTTTTAGTTTAGGGTTTAGGTTTTATTTTTTATTTATTTTTGGGTTTATTTTTTAGGTTTGGGATTTTATTTATTTTTTATTTTTTATTTTTATTTTAGGTTTAGTTTTATTATATTTAGGTTTGTTATTTTTTAAGTTTAGTTTAAATTAATAAGTATTTTATTTTATTTTATTTTAATTTTTAATTTTTATTTATTTTTAAGTTTAGGTTTAGGTTTAGGTTTTAGTTTATATTTTTGCTTTATTTTGGTTTAAGTTTTATTTACTTTTCTTATTTTTAGGTCTTATTTAGTTTAGGTTTAGGTTTTGAGCTATTTATGGTTTAAGGTTTAGGTTTTAGGTATTAGGTTTTTATTTCAGGTTTTTGTTTAGGTTTTAATTTTTAGTTTTGGTTTAGGTTTATTTTTAGTTTATTTTATTTTATTTAGTTTAGGGTATAGGCTTAGTTTATTTTATGTTTAGGTTTATGTTTTATTTATTTTTGTTTAGTTTAGTTTAGTTTAGGTTTAGGTTTAGGTTTATTTTATTTCATGTATTTTAAGTTTAGGTTTTTTTTTAAGTTTAAGGTTTAGGTTTTATTTTTTATTTATTTTTTAGTTTATTTGTTATCATGAGGCTTCTATTTAGTTTTAATTTAATTTATTTTATTTAGGTTTATCTTATTTTTTAATTTATGTTTAGTTTTATATTTTATTTAGGTTTTTATTTTAGGTTTATTTTATTTTAGTTTAGTTTAGGTTTTTATTTATTTTATTTTAGTTTAATTTTAATTTGTTTTAAATTATATTTTTAGGTTTAGCTTTAGTTTTAGGTTTTAGTCTTATTTTAATATTTTTTAGGTTTAGGTTTTATTTATTGATTTTATTTTTAGGTTTGTTTTATTTATGTTAAATTTTTAGTTTTTTAGGGTTTAGGGTTTAGGGTTTTGGGTTTAGGGTTGTAGGCTTTAGGGTTTAGGGTTTAGGGTTTAAGGTTTAGGGTTTGGGGTTTATTTTGTTTGTTTTTATTTATTTATTTATTTTAAATTAAATAAACTGGTAGGTTTAAGTTTATTTAGTTTATTTTTTATTTATTTTAGTTTATTTTTATTCTTAGTTTCATTTAAGTTTATTTTATTTTATTTAGTTTGGTTTATTTATTTTTGTTTTTTCTAGGTTTAGGTTTAAGTTTAGGTTTATTTTTTTAGTTTAGTATTATTTTTCTTTTATTTTTTTTGGTTTAGGTTTTATTTTCTTTTTAGGATTAGTTTAAGGTTTTTATTTTAGGTTTATTTTTAGGTATTATTTTTTAGTTTAGGATTAGGCTTATTTTTAGTTTATTTTATTTAATTTAGTTTAGGTTTAGGTTTAAGTTTAGGTCTCATTTATTTTAAGTTCAGGTTTAGGTTTATTTATTTTAGTTTAGTTTATTTTAGTTTGGGTTTAGGTTTATTTTATTTTTATTTTAGGTTTAGGTTTTTTTTAGTTTAGGGTTTAGGTTTATTTTTATTTATTTTTAGGTTTATTTTTTTTTAGGGTTAAGTTTTATTTAATTTTTATTTTATTTTAATTTAGGTTTATTTTATTTTTATTTTAGGTTTAGGTTTTATTTTATTTAGGTTTTTAATTTTTAGTTAGATTTAGGTTTTTATTTTAGTTCAATATTTTTTCTTTTTTTTCTTTTTAGGTTTAGGTTTAGGTTTAGTTTTATTTTATTTTATTTTATTTTGTTATTTTATTTTGGTTTATATTTTTTTATTTATTTTAATCTTATGTTTTATTTAATGTTGGTTTAGGTTTTTAGCTTTCTAGGGTTTAGACTTAGGGTCTAGGTTTAAGGTTTTTATTTTAGGTTTATTTTTAGGTTTTATTTTTTATTTTAGGATTAGGCTTATTTTTAGTTTATTTAATTTTATTTTGTTTAGGGTTTAGGTTTAATTTATTTTAAGTTTAGGTTTAGATTTAATTTATTTTAGTTTACTTTATTTTATTTTAGGTTTAAGTTTATTTTATTTTGTTCATTTATTTTATTTTAGGTTAAGTTTTTTATTTTGTTTAGGTTTGGGTTTTATTTTTTTATTTATTTTATTTTTATTTCTTAGGTTTTAGGTTTTATTTAGTTTTAATTTATTTATTTTAGCTTTATTTTAGTTTTTTTTTACATTTAGTTTTTATTTTATTTATTTATTTTATTCTTAGGTTTATTTTTTTATAGTTTAGTTTAGGTTTTTATTTATTTTATTTTCATGTATTTTTATTTATTTTATTTTATTTTATTTTTAGGTTTAGGTTTAGGTTTTAGTTTAGGTTTTAATTTTATTTTATTTTGTTTAGGTTAAGGTTTTTTATTTATTTTATTTTTAGGTTTTATTTAATTTAGGTTTAGGTTTTGAGATTTATTAGGCTTTAGAGTTAGGTTAGGGTTAGTGTTTAGGGTTTAGGGTTAGCTTTAACTTTAGGGGTTAGGGTTTATAGTTAGGGTTTAGGTTTTAGGGTTTGGGGTTTAGCTTAGGGTTAGGCAGGTTTAGTGTTTTTAGGTTTAGGTTTAGGGTTTAGAGTTTATGGTTTAGGGTTTAGAGTTTTAAGGTTAGGGTTTAGGGTTTAGGGTTAGGGTTAGGGTATGGGGTTTAGGGATTAAGGTATAGAGTTTAGGGTTTAGGGTTTAGAGTTATAGGTTTAGGGTTGCAAGTTTAGGGTTCCAAGTTTAGGGTTAATTTTAAGGTTCAGGGTTTAGGGTTTAGGGCTTAGGATTTAGGCTTTAGGGTTTACAGTTTAAGGTTTAGGGTTTTTTTTTAAATTAGGTAAACTGGTAGGTCAGGTTTTATTTTTTATTTTTTTAGTTTACTATTTATTTATTTTAGTTTATTTTATTTTTTATTTTTATTTAGGTTTACTTTTTTATGTTTATTTAGTTTTATTTATTTATTTTAGTTTAGGCTTTCTATTTTAGTTTATTTTTTAGGTTTAGGTTTAGGTTTTGTCTATTTTTTAGTTTTGTTTTATTTTTATTTTGTTATTTAGGTTTAGGTTTTATTTTTTATTTATAAGTTCAGGTTTAGGATTTTCTTTTATTTTCTTAAGTTTAGGTTTTAGGTTTTTATTTTTGGTGTATTTTTAAGTTTTAGTTTTTAGTTTAGGTTTAGGTTTATTTTTAGTTTATTTTTTTTATTTAGTTTACGGTTTAGGTTTAGATTATTTTAGGTTTAGGTTTAGGTTTTATTTTCTTAGTTTAGTTTATTAGAATTTAGATTTAGGTTTATTTTATTTGTTTATTTTAGGTTTAGGTTTAGGTTTTATTTTTTATTCATTTTTTTAGGTTTACTTCTTAGCTTTATGTTTTTATTTAGTTTTTATTTTAGGTTTTATATTATGTTTATTTTCTTTAGAATTAATTTTATTTAGGTTTTTTTTATTTTAGGTTTATTTTTTCATTGTTTAGTTTTTTGTTTTTTATTAATTTTGTTTAGTTTAGTTTTATTTTTTTATTTTTTGATTTAGGTTTAGGTTTACATTTTAGTTTAGGTTTTTATTATATTTAGGTTTAGGTTTTTTTATTTATAGGTTTTTACATTTTTAGGGTTTAGGGTTTTGGGTTTTGGGTTTAAAGTTTAGGGTTTAGGGTTGTAGTTTTTAGGGTTTATGGTTTAGGATTTTGGGTTTTAGGGTTTTGGGTTTATGGTTTAGGGTTTAGGGTTTAGGGTTTAGGGTTTATGGTAATGGTTTTAAAGCTTAAGGTTACTTTTATTGTTTGGGGTTTAAGGTTAGGGTTTTAATTATTTAATATTTTTTATTTATTTATTTTTAGGGTTTAGTGTTTTGGTTTTAGGTGTAGGGTTTAGTGTTTTATTTTGGGTTTAAGGTTTTCAATTTTTTTTATAGTAGAGAACAAATTTATATTCAACATTTCTTCTTTTTTTATTTCATCAACCAAGTAAAACACTAAGTTTTCTAAGACATAAGCAACAACATCGATCCAAAATGAGCATAGAGCAAATAAAAATTAGATATAGAATCATCTTTCTTTGTAAAGATAGAGTGCCATAAGTAGATTAGATGGGCCATTTTTTAGCTTTTATTATTAGAACCACCTTGTCCTCATAAGTAGGATTATCATTATCTCCCTCCGCCACCACCACATCTGTATCCTCCATCACTCCCATGCCTCGACAACCACCACTGCTCTGACCACCACCTCGATATCCACCAGCACCTCTAGATCCCCCAACACTATTGTGATACCAACCGCACCCACCTTCGCCTCCATCACCATATCTAGATTCAGCTTAGTTGATAGTGATGCTTTTGGCATTAAGGTTATGCCCATTCTTAGGCTTTAGGTTTAGGTTTATTAGGTTTTAGGGTTTATGTTTATTTTTTTCATTTATTTAGTTACTTTAGGTTTAGGTTTAGGGTTTAGGGATTATGGCTTAGGGTTTAGGGTTAGGGTTTAGGGTATAGGATTTTGGGTTTTGTGTTTAGGGTTTAGGATTTAGGGTTTAGGGTTTAGGGTTGTAGGTTTAGTGTTTAGGGTTTAGGGTTTAGTGTTTAGCATTTTTTAGGGTTTAGGGCTTAGGGTTGTAGGTTTAGTGTTTAGGGTTTAGGGTTTAGGGTTTAGGTTTTATAAATTTAGGGTTTAGGTTTTTGGTTTTAGGTTTTATGGTTTTTTTTTAAATTAAGTAAACCATTATGTTTAGGTTTATTTAGTTTATTTTGTATTAATTTTAATTTAATTTATTTTTTTATTTTAATTTAGTTTAGTCTATTTATTTTAGGTTAATTTATTTTAGTTTAGTCTTTTTATTTTAGTTTATTTTTTAGGTTTAGGTTTACTTTTTTTGTTGAGTTTTTTTTATGTTTAAGCTTTATTTTTATTTTTAGGTTTAGGTTTAGGTTTTTATTTTATTTTTTAGGTTTAGGTTTTAGGCTTTTTTTAGGTTTATTTTTAGATTTTATTTTTTAATTTAGTTTTATTTTTAGTTTATTTTATTTTATTTATTTTAGGTTTAGGTTTTATTTATTTTAGTTTAGTTTATCTTAGTTTAGGTTTAGGTTCATTTTATTTTGTATATTTTATTTTTATTTTAAGTTTAGTTTTTTTTTTTTAATTTAGGATTTAGGTTATATTTATTATTTATTTTTATGTTATATTTGAAGGTATATTTTTTAGTTTTAGATTTTTATTTAGTTCTTATTTTATTTTAGGTATATTTTATTTTTATTTTACATTAATTATTTATTTTATATAGGACTTTTATTCTTAGGTTTTATTATTTTATTTAGTTTAGGTTTTTATTTATTTTATTATAGTTTATCTTTATTAGTTTATTTTATTTTATTTTTAGGTTTAGGTTTATTTATTTATTTATTTTATTTATGTTGGGGTTTTTTTATTTATTTTATTTTAGGTTTTATTTAGCTTAGGTTTGGATTTTTTTCTTTCAAGGGTTTAGGGTTTAGAGTTTGGGGTTTAGGGTTTAGGGTTTTAGGTTTTAGGGTTTTAGAGTTTAGGGTTTAGGGTTTAAGGTTTAGTTTAGTGTTAAGGCTTTAGGGTTTAGGGTTTTTAGGGTTTAAGGTTTAGGGTTTAGGGTTAGCTTAGGGTTTATGATTAGTTTAGGGTTTAGGGTTTAGGGTTTTTGGGTTTTTTGTTTATATTTTAGGTTTAGGTTTTTTTTTAGTTTAGGGTTTATGTTTTATTTTTTTTATTTTTAGGTTTATTATTTAGGATTAGATTTTTATTTAGTTTTTATTTTATTTTATTTTAAATTTATTTTATGTTTATTTTAGGTTCAGTTTTTATTTTATTTAGGCTTTTTATTTTTTTAATTTAGTTTAGGTTATTATTTATTTTTACTTTAGTTTTGACTTTTATTTAATTTTTTTTTTAGGTTTAGGTTTAGGTTTAAGTTTGAGTTTATGTGTTTAGTCTATTTTATTTTGGTTTATATTTTATATTTATTTTATTTTTTAAGTTTAATTTAGATTAGTTTTAGGTTTTTAGATTTTTAGGGTTTATGGTTTTTTATGTTTAGTGATTAGCATTTAGGGTTTAGGATTTAGGGTTTAGGTTTATTAGTTTAGGGTTTAGGGTTTAGGGTTTGGGTTTAGTTTTGGGTTTAGTTTAGTTTAGGGTTTAGGGTTTAGGGTTTAGGTTTAGGTTTAGGGTTTAGGGTTTATAGTTTAGGGTTTAGTTTATTTAGGTTTAGTTTTTTAGGGTTTAGTGTTTTAGTTTTAGGTTTTTAGTGTTTAGAGCTTTAGGGTTTAGGTTTAGTTTTATCTTTAGTTTAGGTTTTAGGCTTATTTAAGTTTAGGTTTAAGATTAGTTTATTTTATTTAGGTTTATATTTATAATTTAGGGTTTGGGGTTTAGGGTTTAGGGTTTTTTTTAATCAAGTAAATAAATAGGTTTAGGTTTATTTAATTTATTTTTTATTTATTTTAGTTTATTTTATTTTTTATTTTTATTTAGGTTTATTTTTTTAATTTTATTTAGTTTAGTTTATTTATTTTAGGTTTACTTATTTTAGTTTAGGTTTTTTATTTTAGTTTATTGTTTTAGTTTAGTTTTTTATTTTGGTTTATTTTTTTTGTTTAGGTTTAGGTTTATTTTCACTTTTTTAGCTTAGTTTTATTTTTATTTTATTTTTTAGGTTTAGGTTTTATTTTTTATTTATAGGTTTAGGTTTTAGGTTTTCATTTTAAGTTTATTTTTTGATTTTATTTTTCGTTTAAGTATAGGTTTATTTTTAGTTAATTTTAGGTTTAGGTTTAGATTTTATTTATTTTACTTTAGTTTATTTTAGTTTAGGTTTAAGTTTATTTATTTTGTTTATTTTAGTTTTGGATTTTTTTTAGTTTAGGGTTTAAGTTTTTTTGTTTATTTTTAGGTTTATTTTTTATGTTTAGGTTTTTTTTGGTTTATTTTTTATTTTAAGTTTAGTTTTTATTATATTTAGGTTTGTTATTTTTAGGTTTATTTTATTTTTTATTTTAGTTTAGGTTTTATTTATTTTATTTGACTTAGTTTTATTTTTTATATTTTATTTTATTTTTAAGTTTAGGTTTATGTTTAAGTTTTAGTTTAGGTTTTTATTTTTTTATTTTATTATTTTATTTATATTCAAGTTTTTATTTATTTATTTTATTTTTAGGTTTTATTTATTTTAGGTTTAGGTTTTTAAGTTTTTAGGGTCTATAGTTTATGGCTTAGGGTTTAGGGTTTATGGTTTAGGGTTTAGTGTTAGTTTATAGTTTAAGGTTTAGGATTTAAGTTTTGGATTTAGGAGTTGTAAGTTTAGGGTTGTAGGTTTAGGGTTTATTTAGGATTAGTTTTAGGGTTTAGGGTTTAGGGTTAATGGCTTAGGATTTAAGGCTTAGGGTTTACGGTTTAGGTTTTAGGGTTTTTTTTCTTTAAAGTTAAGTAAATCGACATGTTTAGGTTTATTTAGTTTATTTTTTTTATTAATTTTAGTTTATTTTATTTTTTATCTTTATTTAGGTTTATTTTTCTTTTTTATTTAGTTTCGTTTATTTATTTTAGGTTTTTTATTTTAATTTAGATTTTTTTATTTTAGTTTTTTTTTTGTTTAGGTTTAGGTTTATGTTTATTTTTTTATTTAGTTTAATTTTTGTTTTTATTTTTACGTTTAGGTTTTATTTTTTTTTAGGTTGAGGTTTTTATTTTATTTATTAAGGTTTAGGTTTTAGGTTTTGATTTAGGTTAATTTTAGGTTTTATTTTTTAGTTTAGGTATAAGTTTATATTTAGTTTATTTTATTTTATCTAGTTTAGGGTTTAGGTTTAGTTTATTTTAGGTTTAGGTTTAGGTTTTATTTATTTTAGTTTAGTTTATTTTAATTTAGGTTTAATTTTATTTTTTTGTTTAGGGTTTATATTTTATTTTTTATTTATTTTTAGGTTTATTTTTTAGGCTTAGGCTTTTATTTCATTTATATTTTATTTTGTTTTAGGCTTATTTTATTTTTAATTTACATTTAGTTATTATTTTACTTATGTTTTTTTTAGGTTTATTATATGTGTTAGTTTAGTTTATGTTTTTATTTATTTTATTTGAGTTTAGTTTTTATTTTTTATTTAATTTTATTTTTAGGTTTAGGTTTAGGTTTTAGTTTAGGTTTTTATTTTATTTTATTTAGGTTTAGGTTTTTTATTTATTTTATTTTTAAGTTTTATTTAGTTTAGGTATAGATTTTTAGGTTTTTATGGTTTAAGGTTTAGAGTTTAGGGTTTAGAGTTTGGGTTTAGGGTTTAAGGTTGTAGGTTTTAGGGTTTAGGGTTTAGGGTTTAGGGTTTAGGGTTTTGGGTTTTAGGGGGTTTAGGGTTTAGGGTTTAGGGTTCTCGATTTAGGGTTTTAGGTTTAGGGTTTAGGGTTTAGGTGTAGGTTTAGGGTTTAGAGTTTAGGGTTTAGGGTTAGAGTTTATTTTTAAAATTTTTCATATATTTTTCAATTTTTTTATTTATTTAAATTAAGTAAACTTTTAAGTTTAGTTTTATTTAGTTTATTTTTTATTTTTTTTAGTTTTTTCTAATATAATTTTATTTATTTATTTACCTTTGTTTATTTATTTTAGGTTTATTTATTCTAGTTTAGGTATTTTATTTTAGTTTATTTCTTATGTTTAGGTTTAGGTTTAGGTTTATTTTCTAGTTTAGTTTTATTCTAAATTTAATTTTTAGGTTTAGGTTTATGTTTTTTTTATATTTTTTAGGTTTAAGTTTTAGGTTTTTATTTTAGGTTTATTTTTAGGTTTTATCTTTTTAGTTTAGGTTTATGTTTATTATTAGTTTATTTTATTTTATTTAGTTTAGGTTTAGGTTTAGTTTATTTTAGGTTTTCGTTTGGGTTTTATTTATTCTAGTTTAGTTTATTTTAGTTTAGTTTTAGGTTTATTTTTTTATTTTAGGTTTAGGTTTTTTTAAGTTTAGGGTTTACGTTTTATTTTTTATTTAATTTTAGGTTTGTTGTTTAGGCTTAAATTTTTATTTAGTTTTTATTTTATTTTATTTTAGGTTTATTTTATTCTTATTTTAGGTTTAGTTTTAAATTTTATTTAGGTTTTTTATTTTTTAATTTTGTTTAGGTTATTATTTAATTTATTTTACTTTAGTTTTGATTTTTTATTTTATTTTCTTTTTAGGTTTAGGTTTAGGATTAAGTGGGAATTTATGTTTTAATTTAATTTTATTTTATTTTACTTTATTTTGATTTAGAATTTATTTATTTATTTTTTATGTTTTATTTAGTATATTTTGAGGTTTTTAGCTTTTTAGGGTTTATGGTTTTTTATGTTTATTATTTAGGGTTTAAGGTTTAGGATTTAGGGTTTAGGGTTTAGCGATTAAGGTTTTAGGGATTAGGGTTTAGGGTTTAGGGTTTTTTTTTGGGTTTAGGGTTTAGAGTTTAGGATTTAGGTTTAAGGTTTATGGTTTATGGTTTAGGGTTTTAGGGTTTAGGTTTAGTTTAAAGTTTAGGGTTTAGTTTATGGTTTAATATTTAGTTTAGTTTAGGTTTAGATTTTTATAGTTTAAGTTTAGGTTTAGGTTTAGGTTTAAGGTTTAGGTTAGAGTGGTTTCTTAGGTTTAGGTTTAGGTTAATTTGGTTTAGTTTTTTTAGGTTGTAGTTTAGGGTTTCTTTAGTTTTAGTTTAGGTGGGTTGGGTTTAGGTTTAGGGTTTAAGGTTTAGGTTTAGTTTAGGGTTTGGTTTAGTTTAGTTAGTTAGGTTTAGGTTTAGGGATGGGTTTAGGGTTTAGTTTTGGGTTTTAGTTAGTTTTGTTTAGGGTTTAGTTTAGGTTTAGTATTTTTATTTAGTTTAAATATTTATTATTATAATTTTATTTTATTTTATTTATTTATTTTAATTTATTTACTTTAAGTTTATTTATTTTTATATAGTTATTTATTTTAGTTTATGTTTTGGTTTAGGTTTTTTATTTTAGTTTATTTTCTTGGTTTATGTTTAGGTTTATGTTGATTTATTTAGTTTAGTTTCATTTTTATTTTATTTTTTAGGTTTAGGTTTTATTTTTTAATATTTGGTTTAGGTTTTAGGTTTTCATTTTAAGTTTATTTTTTGGTATTATTTTTAGTTTAAGTATAGGTTTATTTTTAGTATATTTTATTTTATTTAGTTTGGGGTTTAGGTTTAGGTTTAGATTTTATCTATTTTACTTTAGTTTCTTTTATTTTAGGTTTAGGCTTATTTTATTTTGTTTATTTAGGTTTAGCTTTTTTTTTAGTTTAGGGTTTAGGTTTTTTTAATTTATTTTAGGTTTATTTTTTAGGTTTAGGTTTTTATTTATTTTTTATTTTATTCAATTTTAGGTTTTTATTTATTTTTTTATTTTATTCTATTTTAGGTTTATTTTTTTTATTTTACGTTTCATTTTTATTTTATTTTGGTTTTTATTTTTAGGTTTATTTTATTTTTTAGTTTAGTTTAGGTTTTTATTTATTTTATTTGACTTTAGTTTTTATTTTTTTAGTTTGTTTTATTTTTAAGTTTAGGTTTAGGTTTAAGTTTTAGTTTAGGTTTTTATGTTTTTTATTTTATTATTTTATTTAGGTTGCATTTTTTTATTTATTTTATTTTTTAGGCTTTATTTAGTTTATGTTTAGGTTTTTTAGTTTTTAGGGTCTATGGTTTATGGTTTAGGGTTTAGGGTTTAGGTTTAGGGTCTACGGTTTGGCGTTTAGGGTTTAGGGTTTTAGGGTTTAGGATTGAAGGTTTAGGGTTCAGAGTTTAGGGTTCAAGAATAGTTTTAGGGTATAGGGTTAGGTTTTTATTTTTAAATTTTTAAATTTTTAAATTTTTTATTTTTTTAAAAATTAAGTAAACTCGTAGGTTTAGGTTTATTTAGTTCATTTTATTTTTTATTTTTATTTAAGTCTATTTTATTTTTATTTAATTTATTTAATTTATTTTATGTTTATTTATTTTAGTTTTGGTTTTTATTTTAGTTTAGTTTTTTGGTTTAGGTTTAGGTTAAAGTTTATTTTTTAGTTTAGTTTTATTTTTATTTTATTCTTTAGGTTTATGATTATGTTTATGTTTTATTTTTTTAGGTTTAAGTTTTAGGGTTTACGTTTTAGGGTTTAGGGTTGTAGGGTCGTAGGTTTTACGGTTTAGGATTTGGGGTTTAGGGTTTAGGATTTAGGGTTTAGGGATTAGGGTTTTTGTGTTTATGGTTTAGGTTTTAGGGTTTAGAGTTTTTAGGGTTTAGGGTTTCTAGGGTTTAGGGTTTTTTTAGGGTTTAGGGTTTAGGGTTTAGGGATTTTAGTTTTATTTTTTATATCTAGGTTTAGGTTTAGGATTTTAATTTATTTTTGTTAGGTTTAGTTTTTATATTTTAATTTTAGGTGTATTTTTAGGTTTTCTTTTTTAGTTTAGGTTTATGTTTATTTTTATAATATTTTATTCTATTTAGTTTTGGTATAGGTTTTGGTTTAGTTTATTATAGGTTTAGGTTTAGGTTTTATTTATTTTAGTTTAGTTTATTTTAGTGTAGGTTTAGATTTATTTTATTTTTATTTTCAGTTTGGTTTTATTTCTTTTGTTTAGAGTTTAGGTTTTATTTTTTATTTATTTCTAGGCTATATTTTTGTGTTTATTGCTTAGGTTAAGGTTTTTATTTAGTTTTTAGTTTATTTTATTTTTATTTTATGTTTAGTTTTTATTTTATTTAGTTTTTTAATTTTTTAAATTTATTTTAGGTTTTTATTTATTATATTTTATTTAATTTTTAATTTTTATTTTATTTTCTTTTTAGGTTTAGGTTTATATTTAGGTTTTAGTTTATGTTTTATTTTATTATTTTATGTTGGTTTATATTTATTAAATTATTTTATTTTTAGGTCTTTTTTTTAGTTTAGGTTTAGGTTTTTAGCTTTTTAAGGTTTAGGGTTTAGGGTTTAGGGGTTAGGGTTTGGGGTTTAAGGTTTAGGGATTTGTTTTTTTGGGTTTAGGGTTTATGTTTTATGGCTTAGGGTTTAGAAATTAGGGTTTCAGGGTTTAGGGTTTAGGGTTTAGGGTTTAGGGTTTAGATTTTTGGTTTAGGGTTCACATTTTAGTTTAGGGTTTAGGGTTTTTGATTTTTTTAACATAGAACAAATTCAAATTCAACATTTCTTTTTTTGTTTATAAAGTTTATTATTTATTTATTTTAGTTTATTTTATTTTTTTATTTATTTTTACTTTTTATTTCTATTTAGTTTAGTTTATTTATTATTGGATTGTTTATTTTAGTTTAGGTTTATTTTTTGGTTGAGTTTTATATATATTTTATATTTTAGGTTTAGGTTTTTCTTTATTTTTGACTTAGGATTAGGTTTTTATTTTATATTTTTAGGTTCACGTTTTAGGTTTTTATTCTCGGTTTATTTTTATGTTTATTTTTAGTTTTGGTTAAATTTATTTTTTAGTTTATTTTATTTTATTTAGTTTAGGTTTAATTTAGGTTTAGGTTTAGCTTTTATTTATTTTAGTTTATTTTATTTTAGTTTAGGTTTAGTTTTATTTTATTTTATTTTTTATTTTTTTTAGGCTTAGGTTTTTTTTAGTTTAAGGTTTATGTTTTATTTTTATTTATTTTTAGATTTAGTTTTTAGGTTTTGGGTTTTTAATTAGTTTTATTTTATTTTATTTTAGGTTAATTTTATTTTTGTTTTATGTTTTTATTTATTTTATTTAGGTTTGTTATTCTTAAGTTTATTTTATTTTTTAGTTTTATTTAGGTTATTATTTATTTTATTTTAGTTTATTTTTTAATTTTTTGGTTTAGGTTTAGGTTTTGGTTTTATTTTATTTTATTTAGGTTTAGGTTTTTTTATTTATTTCATTTTAGGTTTTAATTAGTTTAGGTTTAGGTTTTTAGGTTTTTAGGGTTTAGGGTTTAGGGTTTAGGTTTAGAATTTATGGTTAGGGTTTAGGGTTTAGGGTTTAGTGTTTAGGCTTTAGGGTTTAGGGTTTTTAGGTTTTAGGGTTTAGGTTAGTTAAGGGTTTCGGGTTAGTTTTGGGTTTAGGGTTAGTTAGGGTTTAGGGTTTAGGGTTTAGGGTTTTTAGGGTTTAAAGGTTATGGTTAGTGTAAGGTTTAGGGTTTAGTGTTTTAGGGTTTAGGGTTTAGGTTTTAGTTTAAAGTTTAGGGTTAGTTTATGGTTTAGGGTTTAGTGTTTTATGGTTTAGGGTTTAGGGTTTAGGGTTTAGGGTCAAGGTTAGGGTTAGGGTTATGGTTTAGGGTTTGAGTTTAGGATTTAGGGTTAGTTTAGGGTTTTGGGTTTTGGGTTTTTTAGGGTTTAGGGTTTATGATTTAGGTTTAGGGTTAGTTTTATGGTTTATGGTTTAGGGTTTGGGGTTTATTTATTTATTTTTTTATTTTTTTTAAATTAAGTAAACTAGTAGGTTTAGGTTTATTTAGTTTTTATTTATTTATTTTAGATTATTTTATTTTATTTATTTGGATTTATGTTTTTTATTTTTATTTAGTTTAGTTTATTTAGTTTAGGTTTATTTATTTTTGTTTAGGTTTTTTATTTTCGTTTATTTTTTAGGTTTAGGTTAATTTTTTAATTTAGTTTTATTTTTATTTTATCTTTTATGTTTAGGTTTTATTTTTTTATTTTTAGGTTTAGGTTTTAGGTTTTTATTTTATTTTTATTTTTAGGTTTTATTTTCTAGTTTAGGTTTAGATTTATTTTTAGTTTATTTTATTTTAGTTAGTTTAGGTTTAGTTTATTTTAGGTTTAGGTTTTATTTATTTTAATTTAGTTTATTTTAGTGTAGGTTTAGGTTTATTTTATTTTAATTTTATGTTTGGCTTCTTTTTTAGTTTAGGGTTTCGGTTTTATTTTTATTCATTTTAGGTTTTATTTTTTAGGTTTATTATTTAGGTTTAGGTTTTATTTTATTTTATTTTAGGTTTATTTTATTTATTTTAAGTTTAATATTATTTAAGTTTTTATTTTCTAGTTTAGTTTAGGTTTTTATTTATTTTATTTTAGTTTATTTTTTATTTCTTATTTTATTTTCTTTTAGGTTTAGGTTTAGGTTTAAGTTTATGTTTTAATTTTATTTTATTTTTAATTATATTTTGGTTTAGGTTTTTTTATTTTATTTTTAGATTTAGTTTAGGTTTAGCTTTTTAGCTTTTAGGGTTTAAGGTTTAGTGATTTTTTTTTATTTAGGGTTTAAGGTTTAGGGTTTAGGGTTTAGAGTTTTAGGGTTTATGGTTTAGGGTATAGAGTATATGGTTTTAAGGTTTATGGTTTAGGATTTTTAGGGTTTAGGGTTTAGGGTTTAGGGTTTAGGTTTTAGGTCTAGGGTTCAAGTTTTGGTTTAGGGTTTAGGATTTTTATTTTTTTTTAGCAAAAAAAAATGCATATTTAACCTTTCTTCTTTTTAATTTCAAAAACCAAGTAACACACCAAGTTTTTTGACATAAGCGATGATATAGATCAGAAAAGAGCACGCATAGAGGAAATCAAAAACCCTAGATAACTAGAATTATCTTTATTGTAAAGACACAGTTCCTTAAGTAGGAGATTGGATGTTCTTCATTTTCTTTAGTTCCCATCAGAACCACCCTGGCCTCTCGAATAGCAGGATCCACCATCATATCCCCGATCTCTCCCTTCGACACCACCACAGTTGTAACCTTAGCTCCTCCGCCTCCCACCACTACTGCAGCCACCACCTCCATATCGACCAACACCTCCAGATTCCCCATCACCATCGTGAAAACTGCCGCCTCCGCCTTTGTCTTCGCTATTAGATCTAGACTGAGCTTGGTTGATAGTGATGTTCTTGCCGTCAAGGTTCTGCCCATTCTTAGGGTTAAGGTTTTAGTTTAGGTATGCTTTTTAAATTTATTTAGTTACTTTAGGTTTAGGTTTAGGATTTGGGATTTAAGGTTTAGGGTTTAGGGTTTAGTTATGGGTTTTAGGGTTTATGCTTTTAGGGTTAGGGTTTAGGGTTAGAGCTTAGGGTTTAGGGTTTAGGATTTAGGGGTTTTTAGGGTTTACGATTTAGGGTTTAATATTTATGGTTGTAGCTTTATGGTTTAGGGTCTATGTTATTTTTTATTTAAAATTAAGTAAACAAGTATGTTTTTGTTTATTCAGATTATTTACTTTATTTTTTTATTTATTTAGTTTTTTATTTTTATTTTATTTAGTTTATTTATTTATCTTAAGTTTATTTATTTCATTTTAAGTTTTTTATTTAGTTTATTTTTTAGGTTTAGGTTTAGGTTTTTATTTTACTTTTTTAGGTTTAGGTTTTAAGTGTTTTTTAGGTTTATTTTAAAGGATTCATTTTTTAGTTTATTTTTAGTTTATTTTATTTTATTTAGTTTAGATTTAGGTTTTATTTATTTTAGTTTAATTTATTTTAGTTTAGGTTTAAGTTTATTTTATTTTATTTATTTTATTTTTATTTTAGGTTTAGGTTTTTTTTAGTTTGGGTTTTGGTTTTACTTTTTTATTTATTTTTTAAGTTTAGGTTTTATTTAATTTTTTATTTTATTATATTTTATGTTTATTTTATTTTATTTTACATTTAGTTTTATTTTATTTATTTTTTTATTCTTAGGTTTATTTTATTTTCTTTAGTTTAGTTTAGGCTTTTATTTATTTTATTTTTGTTTACTTTTACTAGTTTAATTTAATTTATTTTATTTTTAGGTTTAGGTTTAGGTTTTAGTTTAGGTTTTCATTTTTTTTATTTTTATTATATTAGGTTTAGGTTTATTTATTTATTTTATTTTTAAGTTTAGGTTTCGATTTCGGTTTAATTATTTCTTTTATTTTTAGGATTAAATTAGTTTAGGTTTAGGTTTTTAGGCTTTAGGCTTTAGGCTTTTGGGTTTTTAGGGCTTAGGTATTGGGTTTAGGGTTTGTTCAGGGTTTAAGGTTTAGGGTTTTAGGTTTTTTAGGGTTTGGGTTTTGATTTACGGTTGTAGGTTCAAGGTTTAAGATTTAGGGTTTAGGATTTAGAGTTTAGGGTTTAGGGGTTTTTTTTTTAACTAAGTAAACTAATAGGTTTAGGTTTCCTTAGTTTATTTAGTTTATTTTAATTTTTTAATTTGGTTTTAGTTTATTTTTTATTTTTATGTAGTTTAGTTTACTTATTTTAGTATTATTTATTTTAGTTTAGGTTTTTTATTTTAGTTTATTTTTTAGGTTTAGGTTTTTGGTTTATGTTTATCGTTTTGTTTAGTTTTATTTTTAGGTTTTTTTAGGTTTCTATTTTATTCTTTTAGGTTTAGGTTTTAGGTTATTATTTTAGGTTTATTTTTAGGTTTTTATTTTATATTAGGTTTAGTTTTATTTTTAGTTTATTTTATTTTATTTAGTTTAGGGTTTAGGTTTAGTTTATTTTAGGTATAGTTTTAGGTTTTATTTAATTTAGTTTTGGTTTATGTTTATTATAATTTATTTATTTTAGGTTTAGGTTTTTTTCAGCATAGGGTTTAGGTTTTATTTTTTATTTATTTTTAGGTTTATTTTTTAGGTATAGGTTTTTATTTAGTTTTTATTTTATTTTATTTGAGGTTTATTTTATTTTTATTTTATGTTTAGTTATATTTTATTTAAGCTTTTATTCTTAGTTTTATTTTATTTTTAAATTTAGTTTTGGTTTATAGTTTTTTTGATTTATTTAGTTCTTATTTTTATTTTCTTTTTTTGGTTTAGGTTTAAGTTTAGGTTTAGGTTTTAGTTTAGGTTTTTATTTATTTTATTTATTTTTTATTTTATATAGGTCAAGATTTATTTATTTATTTTATTTTTAGGTTTTATTTAGTGTAGTTTTATGTTTTTAGGTTTTAAGCGTTTAGGGTTTCGGGTCTAGGATTTATGGTTTAAGGTTTAAGGTTTAAGGGTTTGGGATTTAGGATTGTAGGTTTTAAGGTTTAGGGTTTAGTGTTTAGGGTTTAAGGTTTTTGGTGTTTTTTTTAACAGAGAACATTCATATTCAACATTTCTTATATTTGATTTCAACAACCAAGTAACAAACTAATGAAGTGAGGTAATCAAATCACCTCCTAGGGGCTAGCTAAAGCTTGGTGTTCCCGAGATGTCCAGACTATATACCCATTACTATTCAATCTTATATAAATCGACACATGAATAGAGAAAACAAAACTAAACATTCATACACTTAAGCTATAAGCACATGCATTTCTTATGTATTTATAACACACATCATAACACATATTATTATTCATTTATAAGCTTTTGAAAAATACATTTGGATTTAATAGTGATAATAGCCATGCATATAATAAATTAAATCAACACATGTAAGCTTACATAAAGGAAATCCATTTTATTTTACTTGATTTTGAAAAGATTGGATGCATTTATTCAAATGACATACCAAATTTAACATGATTGGAAATAGGACAATCAAATATAAGCATGTGATTCATTCAACCAAAGTAGTTCTTAAGGACAATCAAATAAAAAATTATTTAAATCAAACCAAAGCTTCTTTATTAATTAAGTTTTGAATTTGATTTGATTTAAAGAGGAGAAGAGAAATCATCACTTATTTTTTTCAACCCATTCCCACCTTAGTGATTTGATTTAATTTAAGTAAATATAATTAAGTTGATTTTTTGGGTTTATTAAGTTGAACCCTTAATTAGATGAATTTATTATGCTTACCTATGTCACCTTAAAGTAATTAACTAATAACTATGAGCCAACATATATTCATGGAAAATAAACTTGCAATGATCTAGAAATAAATGGGGCCTAATGCAATTGGCTCATGATTAATAGTTAATTAGATTAAGAGACTTAATTAATTACTCTTATAGTTAATTTCATTAAACTCCTTTAGGTTATTAAACACCTAAAGATCTACCTCATGATTTAATTAATTACGGTCTGATGTGATTATGATTTCAATTTGATTAAGTGATTTAATTAATTAGTTAAATCTTAATTAATTTCATCTAAAAATGGTGAAATGAACTTAGGAAAGCGGTCCCAACCCTATTCCATAGTTCACTTATTGAATAATGATTAATAAACTTAATTAACCAATTTGTTATTGTTCATGGGATTAATTAATCATTAATTAACTTAAAAGAGTATTTAAGGTTTAATCAATCAATTTTCCTAATTAAGTGAGCAATAAATCCAAATAAAATCATGGGTGGAAGAGGTCATCCCATATAATTAACCCACAAAATTTGAGATTAATTCCTCAAGTAATTATGGAGTAATTAAGCTAATAAATTTTGTAATTAACCTTAATCAAATATTAATTACTGCTC